>CM077518.1:600000-991455 GCA_039654895.1 Mongoloraphidia duomilia
GTACTGACTGATTCGACCGTTGATTGACTAATATTTATATCAATGATCCACTTGATGGCAGACTTACCATTCGCCATAACACGACACACTCGCCGTTTATATATACCTACGTGCGGTGTACGCTCAGTGCGTCCTCGTATTCTCTAGCGTTGTCTAGAATCTTCGATACCATTCCACGCTTTACTACTGTGACCTTTCTTTCTCGTGGTTTCTATTGGAGGCAGTGGCGTAACATCTTGGGGTTTGCTACAGTATTATAGGTTATGTGTATTATAGTTATGTGTAATATAGGTTATGTGTATTATAGGTTATGTGTATTATAGGTCATGTGTATGCATAGGTTATGTGTATGCATAGGCTATGTGTATTTATAGGTTATGTATCGCAATTTTTAAGCTGTGGATTTACACATAGTGTGCTATTACATTGTCGCCGAGTCTGTTGTTCAGACATTCAAGTGTTCTAAATATACATTCAAGTGTATAATAAAAACTAAACATGCTCGCCAAACAACTGACTGTGCTATGTGGCCAACGCGACCGGAACTACGATTTCACGGTCCGGCGGCCATTGCTAATGTTATCTGCGATGGTCAATCTCTGTTGCATGCTCACAAAACTGCATGTTTTTATAATGCGATTTGCTGGTCCATTCATCAACTGCCTACGCTATTGGCCAGGTTCTTTTTTTGCATATATAAATCACAACAACTAGCTGTTACCAGCGACTTTTCTTGCGTTAATATCGAGAAATCTGTAACGCGCCTAAGGAAGTTTTCACTTCAAAAATGATTTAGGATACCCATTACTAAAGTGACCATCCGTCCCGATTTAGGCGGGACAGTCCCGATTTTGAGCCACGAGTCCCGATTCAACAAGCGTCCCGCTTTTGTCCCGTTTTCATTAAATCACGTGCATTAAGAATGTTTATTTTTTGTCATTAGATATTTTTACCCACTCAAAGTATTTTATTTTTCAATAATTATATAATTGATACCTACCTTAAAAAATAAATAATATTTAAAATAAAAATATTAGCGAGTTTTTGGGGGTTTCTAGCGATTTTTTGGGGATTTTTAGCGAGTGTTTGGGAGTTTCTAGCGAGTTTTTAAGGGTTTTTAGGGATTTTTTGGGGGTTTCTAGCGAGTTTTTGGGGGTTTCTAGCGAGTTTTAGGGGGTTTCTAGCGAGTTTTTGGGGGTTTCTAGCGAGTTTTTGGGGTTTTCTAGTGAGTTTTTGGGGGTTTCTGGCGAGTTTTTGGAGGTTTCTAGCGAGTTTTTGGGGGTTTCTAGCGAGTTTTTGGGGTTTTCTAGTGAGTTTTTGGGGGTTTCTAAAGAGTTTTTGGGGGTTTCTAAAGAGTTTTTGGGGGTTTCTAGCGAGTTTTTGGGGGTTTCTAGCGAATTTTTGGGGATTTCTAGCGAGTTTTTGGGGTTTTTTAGCGAGTTTTTGGGGGTTTCTAGAGCGGTTAAGGCTTTTTTGGGCGTGGAACCCAACGGTTGCCTGCGCCGGGTTTTTATAGACCTTGTCCCGCTTCTTGATATTCAGGATTTGGTCACTTTACCCATTACCTATAACTTCTGTCTGTGGAAATAAACAATTAATTAATATGAATAAGCGAGTAAATTTTTCTCTGTTTACTTTGATATGCAAATAATATTACAGTATAAATAGGTAGTAGTACATAATATAACAATCATCTTTAGGCTGATATCTTCGGTATGAAAATAGGTCATACGAAGCGTTCATAAAATCGAACAGCAGACAGTCGACGACAAGTTGTCGTCGACTGTCTTTTACCTTTTTTTTAAATTTTTTAAAACATTTAAAACTCTCGCATGTAGTTTTCAACTTGAAATTGCTATATATAAGAAAATATCGGTTTCCACTCTCGGGCACTGTGGAGAAATCGGTAACTCACCTAGCCGGAAACTGGGAGTTTCGGGTTCAAGTCCCGACAGTGGTCATTTGATTTTTTCTTAGCTATAGCTTACAAATCATGGCAGCCTTGCTGCCTGAGATATTTAGTATTTTCACCTCTAATTGTTATGTGAATAATATTGTGTGGATATAAGGGGGTTTTAAAAATCGATTGATTTTATCATACACCAATTTATTAAAATATCTGATTCCAAAATTCATAGGACCTTCATTGCTTGGTTCTACAAAAGGGCTGTATTAAATTATCGTTATTCCTCGTAGCGTAACTATTTTCAATTAATTATTTTTTTTTAATAATAAATTGAAAATCTAATTGACACTTTTACCAGCTCTCGAACTAGAACCCGGGAACTGGGGACTTTTAATAGAGGAACCATAGCAACGCCATGTAAACAACAGCATTGCTTCACTCTCGGCTATTCTCAAGCCCTAACGTCTCTATTATCTTTTTACTTAGTGAATACAGCACAACTGAATTTATAGATTATTCTCATCTGGATAACATTAACCGAGAAACAACTTCTGACCAATAATAATTGACCTAGATGAACCATTAAATGCACAAATAAATAATACAATCAATTTTAATTCAATTTATTTCGTTTTGAATGAGGTGGCCATGTGGGCGACCCAATATATTCATACTAGGTGTGTCCAATCGTTCGAATTGCGCGTCGATTAATAATTACCCGCGAATCGGCCGTTTGGACAACCCTCCCGATACTTTTGGCGACGCTAGTCTACGTCGTATATAGGTCAGTGGTTATAAATAAGCTCAACATATACAAAACGTATCAAGGTTGGTAACACTTGGAACCATTAACGAGTAATCACTGTTGCCAACTGTGGGAAAAACACCAATAAATATTTACCTAGTATATTTTGTTAACACACGTGTATTGTGTCTGTCAGCCAACAATCAATTACCGGTTGCAGTTTCCGGTCGCTTTTCGTATGTTTTTCAACTGAAACAAGTGACAGTCTCGGTAACTCGATCTTTTAATAACGTTTTGTCGGTAACCGCGCCTCACAGTTTAAATATTGAGACCAAATTGTAAAATTTCAGTTGTAACCTATTAACTTCCCATTGGAAGTTATTGTAATGGGTCCGAAAATCGAAATCAAAATGTATAACAAATTTTTATGTTTCAAGGTCACTACACTATTTTTAGAAAGATGTCTGTGTGTGTACGTATGTGTCCATTTCTTTCTAAGACGAAACCTCGAGAATGAAAAATGATATCGACTACGTTAGGGTGCCAATCGACGCGTTTTAACGTAAATATGATCTGAAAGAAATTTTTTCAAAATCGGTTCAGCCGTTCTTTTTTCTTAACCAAATAACCTCCAAAAAAGTAGATTTTACACAATATCTCGCGAATAAAAAATTATATCGACTTCGTAAGGGTGTCAATCGAGGCGTGTTAACGTCATTTTGATCCGACATAAATTTTATAAAAATCGGTTCAGCCGTTTTTTTTTTTTTAATTTTTGTAAAAATAAATGATAATTATGTTTTAATGATTAAAATGATTACTTTTCTGTGTAATATCTAATTTAATTATTATTATTAAATATTTATCAAACTGGGAAGTTCGTCGTGTGGACCTCAAGGGTCGCACTTTAGTCCTAATAAATGACCCACCTTATGGCTTGTTTTTTGATGCAGACAAAAAACAGTCGGTCAGAATTCTGCGACGTCTGAACGCTTTTCCCAGCGCAGCGAAAATAAATGTGATTTCTTCAACGAACGTCTTTTAGTTTGAATTAAATTAAGAAACGAAAATTAATGAAGACACTAAGCTTGATCGAGTTTTCATCGGTGATCGATCACTTTTAGTTGGTCAGAACCTGTTGAATAGAAAACTCTGCCAAGTTGCGATGAACTTTTTATTCTTGTTTTCTTCTTTGTCTCTTCGGAGTTGGACAAGTTTTTAAAAAATTAATTTGTTTTTTAACGGAAAACTTCTCGAATTTTTATATTTCTGCATTCATTGTTGGCAATTGGATTATTTATTGATTTTCATAAGACGACTAGATTTGAAATTTTTTAAATTATTTTAATTCTTTTATCTTCTGCGGTTTTCCTCGAAAAAAAGGTTGACCGCGGCCATCGCTTGATGATGCTGACGTCAGCCACACGTGGATTTCGAATGTTGATATCAACGGGTGATTTGAGAAATAATCTTTTTTTGACTCGCAATCGGTTCCAGAACTCTTTTTTTTTCTAAGCCTACTTTATTAGATCAGGAACTATTCAGACCATCCTCAAACCCTGAATTCTTTGGATTAAATTCATTAATAATACTGATTTAAAAAAAATTGTAAGGAGACCTGGTAGAAATTTCGTTTCCTTACGTGGTTTCGAATATTTTAAGAATGTATTTTCAGAATCTTCTGTCTGTCAGCGACATCACTCTGGAGTCTGGAACGATTTTGGATAAACTTGATGCGCTATCAATTGATATCCAAATTTGAAATAGGTATCATTTAACGTCTTAGGATGCTTTCCGCCTCCAAATTTCCAGTTTAGCTCTCTCTTTTTCCATCTTGCATTTCTCGGCTTTCTATTGTCTGTATAATTCCGACATTCCAGCTGTTACGTGGTCTGAATCCAGAGTACTTTTTTATTCAAGTTGGGTTGAGATATGGTTCCCTACATTAATGAAATTGTTGGTTAGTTAATGGCAACCGGAGTCGGCGATATGTAGATGGACAAAAAAACCGGTGTTTTTTGCGGTTTTGCGACGATAAAAGTGAGCTAATAGCAAAGAACAAGAAGAAAGGTCAAACACTCTTGCGGGACGACTGCAGCAACGATGTTGCAGGCAACGTTTTCAAGGACAGCGAGTCTCTTTCTTTTAAACAAGAAACTATTTTGTGCCACATCTAAAATAGAACTGTTTAGGAATTGTTATTCATTTCTTTTTGCTTGATGAATAGATCATAAAATTATAGACACCTCAATAGCTAAGAGAAAATGATTTGCTGTAAAGTAAATTTAACAGGGCAATGATAGTGTGCCATGATATTAGAAAACATCGCGAATGAGCCATTTTCCTGAGAGTAGCTCTTTAAATTATCCACGAGAGGCTGCACTTATGGTAGGTACAAATTTTATTTATTGTGGATTATAGACGCGTCGACAACTTAGGTCATTAGCGTCTTAGGTAGGTACAAACATTATTTATTCCCCATTAGTGTCATGTCATTTTTGCGGTATAACTTAAATATTTAATTAATTTAATATATAAATTATGCCAATAAAATGACACGACACTAATGGGGAATAAATAATATTTGTACCGATCACATGTGCTGCCTCTCGTGGATAATTGAAAAAACTATTCTCAGTCATTATATTCGATAAACTTTTTGTTTATTTTACTTGTTAACTTCCCATTGGAAGTTATTGTAATGGGTCCGAAAATCGAAATCAAAAAGGAAAAAAAATTTTTATGTTTCAAGGTCACTACACTATTTTTACACTACTTTTAGAAAGATGTCTCTCTGTGTGTGTGTGTGTGTGTGTGTGTGTGTGTGTACGTATGTACGTACGTACGTACGTACGTATGTATGTGTCCATTTCTTTCTAAGACGAAATCTCGAGAACGAAAAATGATATCGACTACATTGGGGTGTCAATCGACGCGTATTAACGTAAATATGATCTGAAAGGAATTTTTTTAAAATCGGTTCAGCCGTTCTTTTTTCTTAACCAAATAACCTCCAAAAAAGTAGATTTTACACAATATCTCGCGAATAAAAAATTATATCGACTTCGTAAGGGTGTCAATCGAGGCGTGTTAACGTCATTTTGATCCGACATAAATTTAATAAAAATCGGTTCAGCCGTTTTTTTTTTTTTTTTTTTAATTATTGATGTTTTAATGATTAAAATGATTACTTTTCTGTGTAATATCTAATTTAATTATTATTATTAAATATTTATCAAACTGGGAAGTTCGTCGTGTGGACCTCAAGGGTCGCACTTTAGTCCTAATAAACGACCCACCTCACGGCTTGTTTTATTTTTGTAATAAACAATTTTACGATAAATTTACAGTCTTAGCATGTAATTTTTTTCCTTATTCGAGTAAAATTTTCTACCACCAGATGTCAGATGCCCATTTGACAGATCCTAATTTGTTGACTTGTTTTTCCACATCCTGTATATAATATTATCGCGGAAAAACATTCGAGGCGTGTTTGTGGTCTTATTATAAAGTTTGTTCGTCGAATTTTCCTACACGATTCGTCTTCGGAAAGTTCATAGATAAGATTACAATAGACTGTATGTTGGAGGAACGAGGGAAGGGGCGGGAGGGGTGTCAGAGCGGCGAGACTTCGGGTGAAGGCGTCGCATGACACACAACCATTTTTAATTCTTACGTTCAACATAACCTCATTTTATTACAAAATACAATTAACACTGAGTAAATATATTACAACATTACATTATTATCTAGTTATTTTTTTTATTATAGATACATTTTCCAGAGGATTGCTCTTTTTTGTCATCTTGTTTTTTAATCCAAAAACTTACATTCGTGCATTCTTAGAGCGTTCAAAGCACACTATTAAGATGTATAAATTACAAAATTTACGTAATGACTGGATTGATTTTGACGAAACTTGGTACACTGTCTACTGATTAAAATTGTGTTTTAGAGACCACCAACAGCTAAGGTTATATGGGCCTAGCACCAATTCATATTTTCAATTCATTATTTTTTTTTTAATAACAAATTGAAAATCCAATTGACACTTTTACCAGCTCTCGGGCTAGAACCCGGGAACTTGTAATAGAGGAACCATAATAACGCCATGTAAACAACAGCATTGCTACACGCTCGGCCATTCTCAAGCCCTACTGTCTACTGGTACCCAAACATAATTTAATTCGGCTACGTTCGCGTTAAATTAACGCAATCGGAGCCGCGGGAAAATTATCCCTGACATCTAGCATCCATAGCCTGAAGTAAAGAGTAAGATTGTAGATTATATAGACGATCGACATTTGAGATCGTGAGAGTATTATTAATTAATGACGATTAATAATACACCGACTTCAGTCGGTGGCTGCATCGGATCTCAGAGATCCACTATATTAAGGTGATCAGAATTATAAAATTGCTTAGGAGGACACCACCTGAACACAAAAAAAACTACTTTTGCAGTCTATTTATGGTCTAGATTCTAGACCTAATAATCAAAGAATTAAACACACAGGAGTGGCGCCATCTAACAGTCCATAGCCGTATTCGTATTTGTTGTATAATAATATAATCATTAAAGAGTGCTGTGACTGCTCTACCGGTTGTGAGATTGTCTACCCATAGTACAGAACCACAAAAACATTACTTGAAATCCAATTCTTCATGGTTTCCGGGCTTGTAGGCCGTGGTCCGGTGGTATTTCTACCTGACGTTTCGTCTACAACTGCGGTAGACATTCTCAAAGGCGATGTGGCAGCGGTCGAAGTGTCCTCCTTGGCGGCTCACAGGTTAGTGTGTCGGTGACTGGTGTTCTCCCTTCTTATATACCTAATGCCAGTGTGTTCTCTGTTCGGTCGTAGTTCGTCTCTCTGCCATTGGTCAACTGCGCAGTGTGTAGTGGTGGTGAGTTCTCTACTCGGTCGTATCCCGTCCTTGTACGATTGGCCATTGGTTTTGTATGTCGGAGTGCTGGTGTCCAGGTTTTACTGAGATTGAGGCCTTCATCTTTTCGGTTGAAATTCTGTGTGTGTTTATGTATTTCTATGGCCTCTCTGTATATTCTTGGGTAATAGCTCAACGTTCTGTCTATGGCTTGAGTTTCTTCGAAGAGGATCTTATGATTGTCCAGAGTCAAAGTGTGTTCGGCTATGGCAGATTTTTCCGTTTGTCCCAGTTTACAGCTTCTCTTGTGCTCTGCTATGCGTGTGTTGATGCTTCGTTTCGTTGTCCCAATATATACTGATCCACAGCTGCAAGGGATGCGGTATACTCCTGGTGTTGCCAGTGGGTCTCTTGTGTCCTTGGCCGATCTTAGACATTCCTGAATTGTCTACCGCAGTTGTAGACGAAACGTCAGGTAGAAATACCACCGGACCACGGCCTACAAGCCCGGAAACCATGAAGAATTGGAACAATGCCGGCCGTGAAAGCTTGCACATTACTTGAAATCGTTAAAAAGTAGGACATATGGGGTCGTTATCACGTTATCATTCGGAAGGAAAACATAGGGGGACACTATCACTGGAAAGGAGGACACTATCACTGAGGAGGACAAATCTCACCATAGGAGGACTGTCCTCAAAGGAGGACGTTTGGTCATCTTAACTATATTGGCGAATCCGCGGGTAAGACAAGACACAAGTGTAATAATAATAATATAGTGATCAAAGGTCTTTTAAAGAAATTAAGAGTAGTTATCAAGCGAGTATGATAGCCGTTTCGTCCGCGCGGCGCTGCTTGTTGTCCATAATATTTATACTTAATTCTGTGATATTACGTTCTCGGACCACGGCTGACGTAACGTTTATTTATAAAACATGCCTTCATTTCGTATTACTTCTACACAACACAACAATGTGTTTGTGTATTCGTTGAATGGAATTTACACCATATTTTACGTTGGTCTACATCTAACTCAACTCTTGTTATCTGTACGTGAAATGGTCCAAATTTAAAGTTCTTCTTTAACCGACTTCAAAAAAAGGAGGTGGTTCTTAATTCGGTTGTATTTTTTTTTTATGTTTGTTACCTCAGAACTCCGTCATTTATAAACCGATTTGGAATTTTTTTTTTATTTGAAAGAATATACTTTCAGATTGGTCCCATAGAAATTTCATCAAAATCGGTTCAGTAGTTCGACTGATTTTAATAAAAGTTAGTAACGGCGTGTGATTCCTTAAGGTAAATGTCACTTTTTGACACATCAGACAGCGTAAGAAAGTGGGTTTTTATAAAAGTTAGTAGCGGCGTGTGATTCCTTTAAGGTAAATGTCACTTTTTGACACTAAAAAGTAAAAAATAAAAAACTTTTTAACAAAAAAAAAACCTCCTTCAAAAAGCCACTAAAAAGAGGAAAATAATGAAATTTTGAGGTCTGCGCCAATTTAATAAAATATGAAGTTGGTTAAAAAGAAGATATTAATCACTATACTATACTTTTTAACCGACTTCATATTTTAATTGGCACAGACCTCAAAATTTCATTATTTTCCTCTTCAGTGGCTTTTTGAAGGAGGTTTTTTTTTGTAAAAAAGTTTTTTATGTCATACCCACTATAAAATAGCTGCTTTACATGCATGTAAATTTGTAAAGTGACTTTTAATTTTGACAGGCCGCGGTGTACGGGAACGTATCTCTCCTACACTAGTGTGGGAAAACAAGCCATTTCCATGGGTAATGATTTATGTTTATTTACCATTTCGATTTTTCAGTTTATCATTTTTATTTCGCTCGTGTAACAGCTGTTAACAAAAAAAATGGATGCGTGTACTTTGTACGCGCGTTAGAAGTTATACTGCTTTGGCGTGATTAAGAACTAATTTTTAATTTGCATGCAAATAATTTATTGAAATATAAAATAATAAAAGGACTGGAGTGAATTTATTTATATTTGATTATATGGTAACTATGGAAATCATTAATGCTGCAATTTCATCCTGTTAAATTTTCGTGACGCGATGCGCGCGCATCGTAAAAATTAACTCTCATCAATTTTTCATAACGCGCCGAAAGAAGTATAATTTCAAAAAAAAAGTTCTGCAGTTCAAGATATTTCTCAAAATATGTGTTGAAGATTTGTAACTACATAATTTTAGGAATGGACCAATGAAACGACATATAAATGACATCACTTTATCTATAATGCCAAGCTATTGGTCAATTTTTCACTCTTGACAGTCCTAGGACAAAAACATTTATTGACTGGTGGCCTTTTAAAAACGTTACGTCATAATTTACCGTTTACTACAATTTGAATACTAAAAAAATCGATTATGCTTTGTTATTTTCAATGATTACTTTAAGGTCAAAAAATATGTAAATATTTGTGCTGCATTTACCAAATGTGGAATCTAAAAACTTTTCATTATTTATTGCGTATGGCAAATAAGGTCATCTTGACCTTGACATTTTTTCGTTTTTGTTTTTATTGACTTATCAGATGAATACAATATTTTCAAAAAAAAACATCAGTTTGCTTTTAATAATATTGACTTAATGATACAATATTTGAAACAAAATTTTAATGTTTCATTTTATTAGTACTAGTAGGCCGCGTGAAAATCCGTATTTTCGCTCACTTCTCATTCCCCTTCTGTGATAGCGTCATATTATACAGGGTGGTGAACGTAACTGCTGCACATAGGGATTTAACCCGTAAAATCAAACTTTCGCGATTTCCTGCTTCCCTAATTATTTTAGGAAAAATATCTTCAAATAAAAGTTTTAGAACATAAAATTCTGCATCTAAATCGTTAAACAAAATTAATTTTGCATGCTTTGTAACGGCAGAAATTTGATATGAAAATGTCAAAGTTACCTCAAAAACAGATAGCGATAGCCATGCAACTTGAACAAAATTTTTCTGACAGCTGAAACGTCATCATTTTGTTCAAGTTTCATGGGTATATCTATCTGTTTTCGAGGTAATTTTGACATTTTCATATCTAATTTCTGTACACAAAGCTTAATAAATGTGATTATCCTGGAAGTCCTTGAGTTTTTTTGTGCAGTCGATTTGGACCGTCTGGAGGGTCACGTGCCCCCGTACCCCCCTTTGAATCAGCCCTAATTGAGTCCAACGTATATCAGCTATATTATTAAACTTCTGCAGTGCAATTTATAAAACCTGTATAACGTAGTACGTTTAAAACAATTGAAATTTTTAATTAAATAAACAGTTGAAGTTACGTAATCGAAATGACCGAGTAAGATGTTCATTCATCAAGAATGTTGACACAGTAATTTTATTGGGTATAGTTGGCAACAGTGGAAATCCGTTTACACTATAAAAAAAATAAGCCGTTAGGTGGGTCGTTTATTAGGACTAAAGTGCGACCCTTGAGGTCCACACGACGAACTTCCCAGTTTAATAATAATAATTAAATTAGATATTTCACAGAAAAGTAATCATTTTAATCATTAAAACATAATTATTATTTATTTTTAACAATAATTAAAAAAAAAAAACGGCTGAACCGATTTTTATAAAATTTATGTCGGATCAAAATGACGTTATCACGCCTCGATTGACACGAAGTCGATATAATTTTTATTCGCGAGATATTGTGTAAAATCTACTTTTTTGGAGTCTATTTGGTTAAGAAAAAAGAACGGCTGAACCGATTTTGAAAAAATTTCTTTCAGATCATATTTACGTTAATACGCGTCGATTCGCACCCTAACGTAGTCGATATCATTTTTCATTCTCGAGATTTCGTCTTAGAAAGAAATGGACACATATACGTACGTACGTAACACACACACAGACATCTTTCTAAAAATAGTGTAAAAATAGTGTAGTGTAGATTTTCGGACCCATTACACAATGGGAAGTTAATACCTATAATTCCTATCTTATAAGTTAGACTGTATATTTTTTCGCAACTTGTTCAGTTTATTTGACTATCACTGTAACGTAACGTACCATAATACATAACAATAATTATTTGTAACGATATTTCGCGGTCGTCTGGGAACTCAGACATCGCGTGGTTCGCAATATAATATTAATTTATTTTACAAAAACAAAAGATTCCGTTCTCATGATTTGTAATAATTACACGTATGAATGGTAGCGTACATTTAGGGATTGACGCTATTCGTTTGTCTTTACTGATTCGAGAGTGTTATGTTATTAATTGTGATCGTGTTATGTTTAGTGCGAAGAAAATTGTTTTAAAGACCACCAACAGCTAAGGTTATTTGGGCCTAGCAACAATTCATATTTTCAATTCATTATTTTTTTTAATAATAAATTGAAAATCCAATTGACACTTTTACCAGCTCTCGGGCTAGAACCCGGGAACTGGGCAAGGTTATTAGAGTACAGGTTGCCTCATTCCATCTGACCAATCAGCGTAAGCGCGGGAATGACGTCAGCTAGAATTTAGTTTAAATCAAGTACAAAAATTGTTGAAGATTATGCTTATTTATATTAGGTGCTTCGTGCAGATTTTTTCTTAAAATTGGCAGAAGACAATAAATAGAAGAATAGATGTTAAAAAATCGGATAATTTTTATTTTTATTACAAAATTTAGGTTTTAATATCTATAATATAAACAAACAAAAAATTAAATAATGCTCAAGAAATGGCAGATCTTGTTAATTACCTATTTTTTAAATTTAAGAAACGAATAAAATTAACTAACAAATTGATAAATTAATTATTTTATCTTTTATATTCACAAAATATTAAAAATAACCACAAAACACCATAACACTTAACAGCTATCGCAAAATTGACAACTTATCATATTTTTTTCACTAACAGAAGAATCATGATTCTATTAGGTATTAAAAAAACATATCACACTACCATGGTTACTGTGATTTTTATTTCCAAAAATTAGCAGCGTCCATCGTCTGATCTTTTCTATTGAAGCGAGCAAGCATGGTATATTCTGAGTGACGTCATCCCCCCACTACTATCTATCGGAATGAGGCAACCTATACTCTACTAACCTTGGGAACTGGGGACTTGTAATAGAGGAACCATAGCAACGCCATGTAAACAACAGCATTGCTACACGCTCAGCTATTCTCAAGCCCTTTTAGTGCGAAGAGACAATATAGGAGCCAGAACTAAAACAAAATTGCAGGACGGGGAGATCCCGCGTTACGAGTATTTATTTTTTTGAAGTGCTTGCAATAATTGTTTTGTGTTGTTTTTTTTTTTCAGAGCCGAACGGTCCAAAGTACGGGTGACATTCTACCAGCAGTCGAGGCCCCAGGTGGTGAGTCCGTCGCCGGCGTCGCTCCTATCGCCCGACGGCGATCTACTTGCAGACGTCATGGCAGCAGCGACCGCACAGCCGATGACCGCAGCCACGGCTACCATTACAGACCCCGCCTCCAACCACATACAATACAGTAGACAAGAAAGGTGAATTTCATTTGTTTTTTTCTTCTTCGTCTCTCTTTCAGTCCGAAAGCAGCCGAATCAACCTTCACTATCATTTCCGTTAAAAAAAAAAAGGATGTGGGTCTCGGGACCCCCGACAGATGTGAAACATCAAAGAAAACGTTATTGAACTCGGTGGTATTCTCTATGTAGTAGTATATATTTTTTCAAAAGCAGCAACTAACTGTTATGCTGACGTAATCCTATATATTGCACTGTAACACACGCGGTTGTCTTCCCGTACCCGAGCGCGCGGAAGCCGAGAGAGAGAGAGAGAGAGAGTGCCGCAGTGGTGGGGAGAACAGCAACATATTAAAATTTGAACTAATAATATAAATTTCTTCGGGTACCTACATGACACGTTTTGGGGTGATCTGCCGCTCCTTTAATACTGACCAATCGATCTGCAAATACTATAATGGCATTATTGGGTCACCGACAAGCTATACAAACAATTTCAGCCTTGAAGCAATAATAATCCCTCCCATACTGCTATCTAGCAAAATCCCTTACTCAGGGGTCTTTAATATGCCTCCCTCAACATCTTCACAAAAATAAGGCCTTGAATAAATAACACCAAAAAATTGTCACTAGCTCTCGGTCTACTAGGAACTATATCCTGTTGCGTTATTACAATGAAGTAAATAAAAGGGTTATAAAAATAAAATTTAAATTGTACTATCGCGAGCTTTTGTTTCTCGAATACGATGTTCTGCAGTTGGGATCGTGATCCAAGGCAGTTGATCGTGTTTTATTGGTTAAAACAAACGACGTTCGTATAAATGTCATCGACCTTGTTGTATTGTTTTTATAAGTCTTTGGGTAATTGCCGTTGCATAACAGACAACGATGGAGATAATGGATACGTAATACCGAGCGAATGTTAATCGCCGTTTAACATTTTGAAAGGCGCCGCCCCAATATAAATACCTCCCGGACAGCGCCTTTGAAATATCGCGATCTATCTGATAATATCTTTGCCGACGTTGAACAAAGCTGATTTGCTCCAAACATTTTTTTGTTTAAAACATAAAACTATCGCAGACATGGGGGGCGTATCCCCCTTCCGGAAATATTACTAATATCTAAAATAGTAATAGTTATACAGCGTGTCCACGAAAGTTCTTTACAAATGAATTTTTTTTTTTATTAATTATTGGAGCAAAAATTTTTTTCTGTGGAAAAGTTCTGCTTCGTTCAAAACCTCTAAAACACCAAAGAAAATTTTTTTCGACCTAAAGTTATACGAGGGAAATCAAAAAGTTTTATTTTACTAAAAATAAAAATTATCTGTGATATTCAAGATTTTCGCAAAATTAGTTACATAATCAAATTTAATTCAAAATTATAACATAACTAACTTCTAAGTATAATTATTTATTCAGAATTATAAATCAGAATTCAACATGTCCTCCATCTCTCTCCATATATAAAGAACAGTATAACTTTAGGCCGAAAAAAATTTTCTTTGGTGTTTTAGAGGTTTTGGACGAAGCAGAACTTTTCCACAGAAAAAAATTTTTGCTCCAATAATTAATAAAAAAAAATTCCATTTGTAAAGAACTTTCGTGGACACGCTGTATATGTGAGACATTGACGGAATTACGGAGTTCGTAAAAATTACGAATGACCGAAGTTGTCGACGCGTCTATAATTTACAATAAATGAATAAAATAAATCGTAAAAATTACTTTAAAAGAATAAAAAAAATGGCTTGCATGAATGATTTTCTCATTACGACCCTGATGGTGTGACGTCATCATGATGACAGAACAGAGTGCATTCCACCCACGGTGTGACTCCGTCTCCGACCCTCCTCCTCCGTAACATTGCCAACCTACAAACGAGCTTGGAATTCTTGACATTGTTATCAAAATAATCCATTTCTATTTTTGTCTTATTTATCCCCACAAACATCAAAGCAAAGTTAGAAAAGAAAAGAATTCGTGATTGACACGTATACAGGCGATTTAAAAGTCACTACTGTCGAAGCTCCCAGTGGCATCTCAGAAAGTTTTGAGGGCATAAATAAAAATTTAGAACAATAATTTACTATAGTTAGATTTTAATCATACACTGTAAAAAATGGATGTAAAAATACTTTGAAAGTTAAGGTAGAATTCGCTCGATTTTCTATGTGATTTTACATTATTATTTATTTTTACACAGAAAACTTCATGGAAATTTGGGCTTTTACTGTAAAGTTAAACAAATTTGTGATTTTTACATAAAGTAAATTAAAATTACATAATTTGTGTAATGTTCCAATAAAGTGTGTAAAAATTACAAAATAAAATGTATAGTTACATATATAAAATGGATGAATACAAAACAAATTAATGTAAAATTAGTAATTATGGAATCTACGCGATGTGCAGGCGATACCTGTTTGCGACGCCATTGTCTCTTTGTGTGCCTATTACCAGATTAATCGCTGGCTACAAATGGACCATCGATAATCTATGTAATCGGCCTTCTCATTTCTAACAGTGTATAGTTAAATATTCAATGCAATGCAATAGTAGAAAAATTCACTATCCACTAACTCAGCCACCGCGAAATTACGTTGTGCCCAAAAATACTTATCAGTGTGTAAGATCAGATGTCACTCATGTAATCGGAAAATATTCTATTGACGCTTATGTTGTCGAGCGTCTATAATATACAATGCCTATCTACGTTACTAGACCACCCGTTCGGGTATTTCAATATATATATTTTCATTAGCTTTTTTTTTGTAAAGAAATGAATGCGCTCTGTATCTTGCCCTAGAATATTTTCTATTAACAAACGAGGCGTACCTTTGGCCAAAAGGTAAAATCGCTTATGGCAATTTTTTTTTGTAAAGTTTCAAAATACATTTTTTTGCCATACCCACTATAAAATAGATACTTTACATGCGTGCATGAAATAGGCCAGTTAACAGGCAGGTGTGTTAAAAGTGTTTTCAAAACACACTAGTGTGGTATGTAAACAGCTTCCGTATTGATTTATGCTTATTCGCTCTGATCCGCCCGCTATTACCCATAGCCTGCTATAAATGTAAAGTTGGCGACCCAAATGAACTGTAAATTTTTTTTGAAAATCTGAAAACAAAGTGAAAAGCAGCTGTTTTATAGTGGGTATGGTAAAAAATACCATATAGGTCTCGGTCGTAATGTTGTTATGACTCGCGTTACTTAAAACTCGCTGGCGCTCGTTTTAACATACTCTGTAATTTACCTCGTTACCCAACTAGATACACAATCTATTATTAACTCTGTTTAAGAAAAAATCAAATACCACTGTCGGGACTTGAACCCGAAACTCCCTGCAATTTTCGACTGGATGAGTTAGCAATTACTCCACAGTGCACGAACAGACGCTAATGAACCTTGTTGTCGAGCGTCTATAATTCACAATTCATTCATTCACAGTGGTCGAAAGTAGAATCTGTTCTTTTCTTAAATATAGCAATTTCAACGATGAAAACACACTGCATGCGAGAGCTAATAATTTTTAAGCTGTAATACAACTATTTCGGGTTCAAGTCCCGACGATGGCATTTGATTTTTTCTTAGATATAGTCAACCAATCAGGGTAGCCACATCTTTGCTGTCTGATTTATTATTCACTACTTAATTGTTTTGTGAATGTTAAAAAATCGATTGATTTTAATTATCTATATTACGTGATCCACAAAAATTCAAATCTTGTGTTTGATTATAAGAGATACAGTAAAATGATATGTGAGAAACAAACTAAAATCTACCCGGACGAAGCTGGACCGAAAAGCTAGTATGACATAAGCCAATTCGCTTTGTGACCACAACATTCAGAATGAATAAAAATTTTTCCCCGTGTTTCTGTTGATATTTCTCAAAGACGTCTTTTGTTGTAAAAGAGTGCAGTCATCTTGAATAATTATGCCCGAGGGCGATTTCAGTGCAGCTCGAGGGATAATGGAGTAGACTGTTTGTTTAGGAAATTGCATTTTTGTTTACACTGGTGCAGTTTGAATGCACGTCAGTCATTGCACTCGCGATTTGAAAAATTCTTTGAAGCAAAAAAATAAAACATGCGCTTACATTTCATTGGGTATCTCATCTGGTTTCTTCAGTTCCATTTCAGAATTTATTCAGGTCCCGCGTTTCAGCTTATACATTCTACAGAACAGTAAATAAAACACTCAAGTCTTTATTGGCTTTCATTTTTTATGGGCCCATTTAGCGACCCGTTTTCTGTAAGCATAAAAACAAAATTACCCCTGGAATATCGCAGGAACACCTCTGTCTAGATGCCAAATTTCAACATCCTGCGACTGACTGTTTCGAAGTCGTGGGGCCTGTGACAGACAGACAGACAACAGAGTCTGTTGTCCGTCTGTCTGTCCGTCTGTTGTCCGTCTGTCTGAAGTAAAAAATGTAATTCTTAGTAAGAATTACATTTTTTTTAAAAGATCCAAAATAACATATTTCGTTAGTTGCCATTACCCGTCCATCTTGCTAAACTTGCTGAGTGGTTTAAAACAAACTCGCTATACTTGAATAGTGAGAAAACAAATTATATACGTTTCCACAACTATCAACATAGAGGTAATTTAGACATTAAAATAAATATTAATAGCAGTATCATTACAAGAGCTGAATCTACCAAATTTTTGGGTCTAAATGTAGATCAGAATTTGAATTTCAAGATTCACTGTAAAAACCTAATCTCTAAAATGAACTGTTATTACTATATGTTTAAAAATTTAAAAGAAGTGTTAACAACACAACAACTATTGAACTTCTATTATGCGCAAGTGTATTCAAGATTAAAATACACAATTTGCTTTTGGGGTATATATCGTGCAGAGATTTGTTTAAAAAATTAAAAATTTTAACTTTGGCATCAATTTATATTTATGAATTGTCAATCCATATTTTTAAGAATTGTAATGAGCTCGTTAGAAACTCAGACATTCATGACATAAACACGCGAGCAAAACATGCACTTAGAATTCCTTACACACGGCTAAAAATTGCACAAAAATCACCCAACACTCTAGGAATAAAAATATTTAATAAATTACCCCAATCTATTACAACACATAATAAATTACACAATTTCAAAAAACATTTAAAAATATATTTAATTGAACATTCCTTCTATAAAATAGACGATTTTTTTAACATGACTGTCTGAGTTTTTAATGAGCTCATTCAATAATTAAGGACGATTTGTATCCATATCTATGGCAAAGCAAATAAAATCATTATTATTATTATACTAAAAGAAAATTTACGAAATAAGGCAGTAATCATCAAAGGTTTCTGAAGATGGACTAAGTTCCGAAAGCGCTTAATAAATGATTTTATAAAAAAAATTTTTGGAAAGGATTTCTTCCTATTTTTATTTTTATCTGCAATTTTAATTTAACACTTTTCTTCTACAATGCACCGCCCTGCACCTCCACCACATTATAATATACCTAAATAATTTCCCATTACGAGTGTTTTCATTTTTTATCCTGGCAGCTGTGGGACAAAGAACTTTGCCCATTTCATTAGAGGATTAGGTCCAAATGTTGCTTTTGTTTTATTGATTTTACCTTTGTTTTGTTTAAATTTTTTCTATTCAGACGCTAATGACCTCTGTTGTCGAGCGTCTATAATCCACAATTCAATTTCAAATGCTGCCCAGAAGTGAATTCCATTTCAACGTGTTTCTATGGTCTGTTACATAAAAATCATGGTACTATGAAAATCTGTCTCGGGGTTTGATTTTCATTTTTCAAGTTTCAACGGTGATAAATCAAACCATAAGCTGAGCTATAATTAATTTAATATTTTACTTATTTATTAACATCTATATTGATGAAGCGATTGTCTGTTTCTCTAGTATAAATAATTTTGGTGCAATAGGAAAAGTTGTTATTTATGAGTAAACTTTACGTATTGGAAAGTATACTGTTCCATATAGATCGTGCCACACGTATTATAATTGAATTTAATTACAGCTAGCCCGAAATACATAGGTGCGTCATCTTAACCAATGCGTCATCTTCTACGCCTCCCCCCTGCCAGAGTGAACATTTCGTCGAGCTCATGATTAATTATTAGCAAGTGGTTGTCAAGTATCTATAATTTACAATTCGAATAGTCTGGAGGGCAGTATAGCCTAGTGGATAGCGTATTTGGTACCGCAACCTCTAGACTAGACTGCCGTGGGTTCGAATCCCACCTGCGCTCATGGATGTTTTGTGATGTTATTTAGTTTTAAGAAAGTTGTTATTTAGTGTAGTTGAAAGACGCTAATGACCTGAGATGTCGACGCGTCTGTAATCTACAATAAATAAAATAAATCGAATAGTCTGGTAAAAAAAATATGACTAATAATTATTACCAAAAGCAATACATCGCATACTACCACTATCTGGTCTGCGATTATGACCAATCAGAAGTGAAGAATTATCGATGGTTCTCCACCTACTGCAGTATCAATAAACTGTGGTAAAATAATTCGATCAGTTCTCATCCCGGCCGATCCGGCGCTGCACTCTGTGAAGCGCATCGAAGCATTTCCTTTCGCAAGTGAGATTCCTCTGGCCGCTATAGACGTCTAGAAAAACGCATCTCTTGTCTTCAGACACCGCCATAGAACCGTTTAATTTCTTGTTTATACAACGTGTTTGCAAAAAATTAGACCAAAAGCTTTTAACGGGTGATTCCTTCGAGAATTAAATTGCAGCGTATGTCGTTAATCGGCGACTGACCACGTGCTGTCAAAATAACGAAACATGACCTCAGTAAAGCCGTAATTTTTTTCTATGCCCACTATAAAATAAGTGTCGTCGTACACCCTGTATACGATGAACGCCAACAGGTACCTACAATCACAGTTCACCTGTGACTGCTTTTATGTCGGATTAAATTGTTGTTTGTTTGTTTGTCATCTACTATAATATTATGGTATATGGTTTCCTGTGCACTGATAGAGTATTATGTGTACAGTGACGTACGTGCTTTCTGGGGGCATACAGGATGGTGATTTTTCCGATGCCTTGGGAACGGTTAAATAAATTTTGTTTTAAAGACCACCAACAGCTAAGGTTATTTGGGCCTAGCACCAGTTCATATTTTCAATTCATTATTTTTTTTTTTTATAATAAATTGAAAATCCAATTGACACTTTTACCAGCTCTCGGGCTAGAACCCGGGAACTTGTAATAGAGGAACCATAGCAACGCCATGTAAACAACAGCATTGCTACACGCTCGACTATTCTCAAGCCCCACTACCCCGTATTATTATGTATCGTTTATATCGTAGATTCAACATTAGTAAAATAAAACTTCAAATCTAGTCAAATGTGAAATTTCGAAGAAATTGACATGGACACTAGACGCTAATGACCTCTGTTGTCGAGCGTCTATAATCTACAATTCAATTCAATTCGACATGAACACTACCAAGCTTGACAGCTAGGGGCACCAGCTATGTAACCACCTCGGTCTGCGGACACTGGGCAGTACATAGTAGTGTGTACAGAATAAGTTTTATTAAAATAATAAATCGTTGACAATGCCGATGTGCTGTGTTTACGAATGTTCAAATCATAGAGGTTTTGTATTTCCAATGGATTGGGAACTAAAAAGAAGTGGTTCATGCTATCAGAAGGGAAAAAAACTTGATTTATCGCTCGTTACCTGCTGCCATCTATACATATTACGTTTATCATGTGACCATCTCCTTTCTTCTGTTTATTGCTTATGTATCAAAAACTAAAACAGCAACGCATCACGTAGCGCAGCTGAAACTAATTACATTCCTGGACATCCTGTATAATTAATCCGGTTTGTGTGATCTCATCGTATTCAATACGCCAACTTATTTGATCCACCTACGAATGGCTAATTAGCCGATATATTCATGTAGTAAATAATTCGCTGTTACTAATCTGACATTTATATAGTAATTTACCCTTTAACCCTCCTCCTAACTAAGGTCAATTTATGTAAAATAGGCTATCCTCCTTGCTAATTTCATTAGCATAATATGTTTACTAGTTACTACTCAAAAATAATATTTAAATTTCATTTAAAATTCTGGAACTAAATTTTCATAGCCGGAATCGTTGGAGCGTCGTTGTTTTACTGCAGCCTTTTAGGTTCTAGTCGAAGATTATTAACCAATAATAATATATAAAACAGCAACGGGACCCATGTCTGTAATTTCGTTTCCTTGTGGATTTTACTTCGACGGGAAAAGTTGTTCTCAGAATTTTTGTCTGTCTTTTTGTACCAGCGAACGCCTGGACCGATTTTGATGAAATTTGGTACATATGATTTATTGGTTAACGTTGTAGAGAGATTAAGACAATGGCGTAGCTGCCGTAGGGCAAAGTGGAGCAGTGCCCCAGGGCCTCAAATCTCAGGAGGCCCTTGACAAACTCTAAAGTTTCTTCGTATAAATTTATATTTTATGTTTTGGTTAGGGGGCCCAATTTGTTTTTAGCCCCGGGGCCCTTAGCCGCCTAGCTACGTCACTAAATTAAGATCAGGTTTCTGCTGACGCGATCTAAGCCGCAGGTAAAAGCTAGTACACTGATAAAAATATAGTTATGCATTTTGTGTTATATAGCAGTAAACATTATTTGTCACATTTTTCGTTGGAAGGCAGCCAATTATATAATTGTTTCAAAACATATTGGAAAAAATCATTTTACCAACCAGTGGTCACAGTCAGGATTCTAACCCGAACCTCTCCACTTCCCACTATTGAATTAGCATAATATGAATTGACACTCGCATGTAGTGAAAATCTATTGATTCTGAAACATATAAGGAGAATATTAATTTCGCAATCATGTCACGGTTGAGTATTGTAAACTCATTCCGCCGCGAAAGTGGAAAGGTTCAGGTTAAAATCCTGACTGTGACCATTGGTTGGTAAAATGATTTTTTCCAATATGTTTCGAAACAATTATATAATTGGCTGCCTTCCAACGAAAAATATTTCAATTGCATTTCAGCCGTATAAAACTATTATTTATTATTTGTCGCTTTTGTGCAGCCCTGCTTATGTCATACTGTGTCTGTTGTCATTTGTTCGTCGTTCGAACAACTGGGCTCTGGCGGCCGGGTGCAGCACTAATTGACAACAAGTGTACTATTAATTGAGTTAATTCATTGCCCTTGTTAATTATATTATTAGTTGCTTCACATGCTCTCGCATATGGTGAGTGGTGACTTGAGTGCTCTTCTTTAAAGGCTAAGGAAACATTTTATATTATATTACTCACGGACCACGGTTGCTCTTAGACATTGGCGGAGCGACCGATGGAACGCCCTCATACCGCGACATGAATTTATGTTTCAATTTTTAACCGACTTTTTTTATGTGTTACCTCAGAACTCCGTCATTTATAAACCGATTTGGAATTTTTTTTTTTATTTGAAAGAATATACTTTCAGATTGGTCCCATAGGAATTTCATCAAAATCGGCTCAGTAGTTCGGCTGATTTTAATAAAAATTAGTAACGGCGTGTGATTCCTTAAGGTAAATGTCACTTTTTGACACATCAGACAGCGTAAGAAAGTCGGTTTAATAAAAGTGAGTAACGGCGTGTGATTCCTTTAAGGTAAATTTCACTTTTTGACACTAAAAAGTAAAAAATAAAAAACTTTTTAACAAAAAAAAACCTCCTTCAAAAAGCCATTAAAAAGAGGAAAATAATGAAATTTTGAGGTCTGCGCCAATTTAATAAAATATGAAGTTGGTTAAAAAGAAGATATTGATCACTATACTATACTTTTTAATCGACTTCATATTTTATTAAATTAGCGCAGACCTCAAAATTTCATTATTTTCCTCTTTTTAGTGGCTTTTTGAAGGACGTTTTTTTTTTGTTAAAAAGTTTTTTTTTTATTTTTTACTGCGTTATAAATATATAAATGTTTTTTTGCCATACCCACCATAAAATAGCTGCTTTACACATAAACTTTCATTTTAACAAAGTTTTATACTTATTTTATTTTGATCACTGGCAAATACCCTATATTCACTTGTGGGCAAGATTTGGACGAAATCCCGTAATAAAATGGACAGTGTCCTTTTCGGGGGGGGGGGGTCGTCAGAGAGCAAAATTTCCTTCCACGGCACTGTCTATTAGCTATTAAAACGTCGGGTGTCCTTTGCAATAATATACGTATAATATTGCGTACATTGTAATGATAAAATATATGTATGGTAAGATGATCTGGTGGCCCAGTTAGAGAACTACGGGGGCGGAAGGCGAGGGACGGCGCCATGTTTGCGAGGAGCGCCGTGAATCGATCTGTTGCCCCATGACCTCTGTGCGCTTCCCCACCCACGGACTCTGTGCCCCTGTCCGCAGGCGCACTACGTCACCGCACCGTTCCTCTAAAACTCCCGACAATTTCTCCGGTGGAGACGATTCTTGTTCTGTACGAACCGTTTCCCGATCTCCCCAGCTCTGATGCCGGCTTTTGATAAGCCGTCATTATTTGCCGGATCATTTAATCGCGAAAGCCGAGGGCGACGGCATTTTTAACCCCAAATCATGTGTTTCATTAATCTCGAAATGGTTGGAATGTAAATTACATTCCAATGTTTTTTGGGAATTAGCGCTCCCGGGAACCCGAACTCGTATCAGTCGTATTGTGTAGGTTGGCTGGCAAATTTTTAATACGCACATGCTGATGACCTCAACTGTTGAGCGTCTATAATCTACAGTTTATCTATCGAATTTTTTACGCTTGAAACTAACCAGGATCGTCGGGATGTCGTTGATTATAAGGCGCTATTTTGATTCGTCTATATTGCAAACGTACAGTTCCTAGGTTTTAATATTATAAGAATCTCTGACGTTTATTTTTAGGACAAGGCAACGTCTGATTGTTTGTTTGTCTGACTGTCTGTCTGAACCG
Organism: Mongoloraphidia duomilia; assembly: GCA_039654895.1. Classification (NCBI taxonomy): domain Eukaryota; kingdom Metazoa; phylum Arthropoda; class Insecta; order Raphidioptera; family Raphidiidae; genus Mongoloraphidia; species Mongoloraphidia duomilia. The sequence goes on from CM077518.1 coordinate 623,968, forward strand.
ATTTACATAAGATTTTCGGGATTGAATAGAGAAAATGTTTGGGAAGGTTTTAGGTCATTACGCTATCATAACAAGAAGCTGTCATTCCAGGGCAACTCCGAAAGTTTGCCTTGTCAATTTTTTACAAGCTTTTATTTAACTTGCCATGCGTATGTTAGTTTGTTTGTGTGTTTGTTTGTTTAGGTCAAATCTTGCAAGTCAATTTTGAACAACTTCCACGTATCCGATCGATTTGAAATTTTGTACACATATGTTTTCCCGATGACAATACATGAATAAATCGTTTTTAGAAAATATAAATTCAACCCCTAAGGGGTTCAAACGGGGATCAACGCCCAAGCCAAATCGCTGAAGCTAGAAACTTGAAATTTGGACAGTTGGTTCCTTTTCTGACGTAAGCATCCACTAAGAAAGGGTTTTTCGAAATTCAATCCCTAAGGGTGTCAAAGGGGGATAAAATTTTGAAAGGCTAAAATGAACAAAATAGACATTAGTAAAATAAAGCTTTTATTTAAATGCACTAAAAAGGAAAAAATAATTTTTAATAATTTAGGTTCATAATTTTAAAAGCGTGGGTCGTGACTAATAAAGTATCATTGAGTTCACGACCCACGCTTTTATAATTATGAACCTAAATTATTAAAAATTATTTTTTTCTTTTTAGTGCATTTAAATAAAAGCTTGTCTCTAAAAAGTTTTTTTTACTAATATTTTTTATACTTTGAAGATCCTCATGATGGAAGTTAACGACAAGCAAGGTAATTCTTAATATTAACCATCACTATACAGTTAATTTTTCTTATAAAAAAATCGCTCTGTGAGGGTGGCGAAATGTTTCGATCATTCTCGACTTGTCTCGATCATTTTTAGGGTTCTGTACCTCCGCATGGCACCCTGTTACCCTGCCTACGATGTATGTCCGTTCGTCTGTCCCAGGACTCTATCGCACAGACGTTAAGAGGTAGCTAGTTGATTTAAGATTCGCGAACGACGCTGCGATGCTGATTTGTTTCGTTCGTTCATTTCCGTGCGACCGCCGGCCTCGCCTTTCGGTTCTCGGAAAGATATAGTACAGCATTATTGCGATGTGCAGAATACGGTAGTGGAGCCCCACGCGTTGGACCATGTCACCGGGAGGTCGCCCTCCCAACATTTTGTAGCACGTTGATCGTACCTCCTAGTTATATGGACAATCAGTGCGTCCTGTTTGAAAATATTACTCAGTATTATTAATTTAGTGATTCGAATTAGGTGAAAACTTTAAAGTTTTTTATAGTGTGTGTGTGTGTGTTTGTGTTTACAGGTGTAAGTTTGATAGGACAGTGGGACAATTATAGCTTCGTCACGACCGACTAACCTATTTGAATTGAAATCGGAAATGGAGCGAATATATTTGAATTTTATTTTATTTAAATTTTTTGCCATACCCACTATAAAATAGCTACTTTACATGCGTGCATGTGACTGGGTCGGTTAACAGGCAGGTGTGTTGAAAGTGTTTTCAAAACACACTAGTGTGGAAAATAAACAATTTTCATAGTTATTTATATTTGTTTACTCTGATCCGCCCGATATTACCTGCTCACGGCCTGCTATAAATGTGAAGTTGGCGACGCAAATCAACTGTCAATTTTTTTTGAAAATACTGTAGCTATTTTACAGTGGGCTATGGCAAGAAATGCCACGTATCTCGTGCGTAATTATGACTAGTGTGACTGTTGAAACTCGCTAACGCTCGTTTTATATACTGTCTAATTTATTGTAGATTATAAACGCGTCGACAACTTAGGTCATTAAGCGTCTTAAATTACAATAAATAACAACTAACTTAAAACTTAATAACATCACAAAACATCCATGAGCGCAGGTGGGAACCGATTTAAGTAAAATTTATATGAGACCAGCGCTGGATTTACACTAGGGGCTAGTGCCCAGGGCGGCAAATTTTCAGGGGCGGAAAAATTTGGAACGTAAAAACATTAATGAATTAAAATAAATAAAATACTTTTTCTCATTATTAAGAATGTGTGTAAAATTAAGAACACTGCAGTTTTATTTACAAAATTGTGAAAAAAACTTCAGTGTGGGGCGCTATTTTTCACGGTGCCCCAGGGCGGCACTTATGGTAAATCCGGCCCTGTATGGAAACAACTTCGAGGTATACCCTATCCAATAAAAAAAGAATTTTCCAAATCGGTTTATAAATGACGGAGTTCTGAGGTAACAAACATTAAAAAAAAAAAAATACAAATGAATTGAGAACCACCTCCTTTTTTAACCGACTTCAAAAAAAAGAGGTGGTTCTCAATTCGGTTGTATTTTTTTTTATGTTTGTTACCTCAGAACTCCGTCATTTATGAACCGATTTGGAAATTTTTTTTTATTTGAAAGGATATACTTTCAGATTGGTCCCATAGAAATTTCATCAAAATCGGTTCAGTAGTTCGACTGATTTTAATAAAAGTTAGTAACGGCGTGTGATTCCTTAAGGTAAATGTCACTTTTTGACACTAAAAAGTAAAAAATAAAAACTTTTTAACAAAGAAAAACCTCCTTCAAAAAGCCACTAAAAAGAGGAAAATAATGAAATTTTGAGGTCTGCGCCAATTTAATAAAAATGATGTCTGTTAAAAAGAAGATATTAATCACTATACTATACTTTTTAACCGACTTCATATTTTATTAAATTGGCGAAGATCTCGAAATTTCATTATTTTTGTCTTTTTAGTGGCTTTTTGAAGGAGGTTTTTTTTTGTTAAAAAGTTTTTTTTTGTACTCAAACAGTTTCAAGGTCTTAGGTAAGATTATATTATAGGTTTGTAGGTGAATAATTGAGCCCATGTATATTTAGTTTGAACACACCGTTAACATTGAAGGATTTTATGTGTCAGTAAAACGTGTTAATAAAAAATCGAAAGATCTGCGGAATGAAGTAATTTCTAAAAATAATTATGTAGTATGTAACTCGGTATCTGTCAAAACATGTACGTTGCATTTATATAATCCGTATTGGGAATGGTTGACTTTACCTTATTAATTAAATGTTGCAACATCGCACCTAAACAAATGCATAAATAAACAAAATAAAACATTTGCAATGTCGTACATCGCGTAATAATTTTTAACATCTGCTTATTTGATTTTGTTTACTTATTTCATTAATGTTCAGGAGAAATCTCGACACGGGATTAGCAATTTTTCTCGTCAAGCGTTTGGTTAACGAGATCGAAATTAAATTATCGAAATCTCGTTGCGTTTGAGACGAGAAAGACGCCATCGAGAAAGTACTCTGACGAGAGTTGCGAGAAAATACTCTAACGAGAGTTGTAAAATTCCAAAACAAAGATAGGCTACTTCTCGACGAGATTGCATCTGCACTATATTCGGGACAATTCTATGATCATCCGAAGGACATTTAACGTCGATTTTTTGGAAATATCTTCAATGTCTTCAGATAGATTTATTTATTTATTGTAGATTATAGACGCGTCGACATCTCAGGTCATTAGCGTCTTTCAACTACACTAAATAACAACTAACTTAAAACTAAATAACATCACAAAACACCCATGAGCGCAGGTGGGATTCGAACTCACGTCTGTCCAGTCCAGAGGTTGCGGCACTAAGCACGCTAACCACTAGGCTATACTGCCCTTTCTTCAGATAGATTTTTTAAATTCTTTTTAGTGCTCCGTACCAAAATTGGTAAAAGTGGAACACTTATGCGAGGACAGTGTGGTCCAGTGGTTAGCGTCGCGGCCTTTGGATCAGACTGTCGTGGGTTCGAATCCCGCCTCCGCTCATGGATGTTTTGTGATGTCATTTAGTTTTAAGTTAATTGTTAATGTAATCAAGACGCTAATGCATTAAGCTGTCGACGCGTCTATAATTTACCTAAAAAAAAAAAGGAACCCTTATGGAATCACCTCAGTGTCTGTCTGTCTGTCTGTGTGTTACATTAATTTTTTATGTATCATTTTATCTGTTAATCCTGGACTGCTTTTCAAAAACGACTTTTTTATCCTCCTTTCGTTTGTGTAGGTCCATTTTTTGCTGCAAATGAAGGACCAAAGAACCCTCGGTCAAGGAATCGAAAAAAAAAATTTCTGGAAAAAAAACTTTTTTAAAAATTAAGTAACCTTTCACACGTAGCCAAAACTGTTTTTCAAAAAATTCACCTGAAGGGATCTTGGTCTTTTATTTGGCGTCTACCAGAACCCTAGTTTTAAGAATAGCGTCAGAAGAGTCATAAGCGTTTTTAGATGAGGGGAAAGGATTTGAGATGAAGAGTGCAGGGGTAACTTCCGGTATCGAATACTCTTAACACAAAGAAACGGTGGAACCGATCGACGTTTAAAATTTAGAGAGAAAAAAATTATACGCAATTTCGCGCCTAAGAAAGCTACCTCGCTATAACTTGGAACAGTGATGCAATTATTATGTACGTATGTTGTACGTAGAAATGTATGTCCTGAGCGTTGTGCGCATGCGTGTGTTGAAGGCGTCGCGATGCCGAATTTAGCGAAGCTTACAGTGGCGTCGTCGACGTCGTGTGTGTATAACAAAACAAACGAATTGCTCCGTGTTGAATTTGTTTTTTTTTTTTAATTACGTTCGCGATAAAAGTGCCGACAAAATCTGGTCAATCAACATTATTTCTGTGGCCGAGAGGCAAAGTGGATTATATTGAATTTTCTGTAATTTTATTTTATATTAACCTTCAAATATTTATAAAATTTTTTTAGTTGTGAAAAATTGTGTTTTAAAACAATCAAAATTTGAAACTAGAAATTACTTATCAACATTGAAATAGTCTGTTGTTTTTCGATGCAATTAAAAGAGACAGTACTGCCTGTCGCGAACAAATTGAACTAAATTCGGTGACCAATGCACGTTCTAAACAAAAATCAAATTTATTTATTGTAGATTATAAACGCGTCGACAACTTAGGTCATTAGCGTCTTAATTACATTAAACAACAACTAACTTAAAACTAAATTACATCACAAAACATCCATGAGCGGAGGTGGGATTTGAACCCACGACAGTGTGATCCAAAGGCCGCTACGCTAACCGTTGCACCACACTGTCCTCTCAAAAAATCAGAAGTGAGAAAAATTTGACGTGAATCCTTTTACCTTGTAACTTAGTGCTTGTTGAATTTGTGGCTAAAGAAAAGTGCTTTGAGAATTAGCTACGGAAACATTTTCGCAGAATTCTATTTTGGCCAACTTTTTCGTTGATCGCGATATTGCGTTTTATAAAATTGTTTTATCCCGAAAATTATTTAATATTGATAATTGTTATTAATTGTTTTTTTTAAGTCTGTCAAATTCAACAAACATCTTTCAGCCATTTGATCATTCCATTGATATTTTTTATCGTATTTATGATTGTTAATGCGTTTTTGTTTTACGATTTTCATTTGGTTTATTTAGTTCCAATTTCGGTCTGAAAGCTGTGACCTAATGACCTACTTTTTGAACTCGTCGTTTGTAACGCCCGTTTGGTACCTCAAGTTATGACCAGCAGTGCTATCTCTTTTTATTACACCGCAAAATATGCTACTGGATAACCCACACCGGTGAGGGAAAAATATCGCGGATTTTTTTGGCTCATCTCAATTTTAAAGTCATTTTACAGATACTCAAAATTACTGTCACCTACCGATTTTTTTTAACTCAACCACCCTGTATAATCGATATATTGATTATTGCTTGATTCTTTAAGGTGTGAAGTAAGCTAAGCGACATTTTTTTAAAAAACCATGACTAGAAATGGAGCATTATTTTGTGATATAAAAATTAAATTTTTTAGAAAATCTCCAATTGTCCTTTAAAAAAATGGGTGTGTGCTTATGACCACACGACAGAAGTGAAAACTTCAGATTTTCTAATTTTTGGTGTCATCTATTATAGCGCATTTATGAACTAAAAATAATTTATTACTAAAATACTAAAAATGTATTTTTAATTAATTCCACCTTGGTTTCAAAAAAATTATAATTATTGTCAAAGAAAGAATATTATAACAAAAATAAAAAAATATATGAATAAATATCATGTAGAATTTAGAAAGAAAAAAACGCCAAAAATTCTACGCTGCCATCAGGTCTCGAACGCAGGTTCCTATGCATAGAACGCAAAGACTAAACCAACTGCGCTATGGGTGGAAGTGTATAGACGGCCGTTTTTATGATATAAGTATGTTGCGAATTCTTACGGAAGTAATTGCGAACGCTTCACATTTTTTCAGTACCCAGGCAAAGAGTGCCTAACGCGCCTAAGGAAGTTTTCACTTCATTAATAATTTGAAAATACGAATTGGTGCTAGGTCCAAACAACCCTAACTTCTGGTGGCCTTAAAAAGAGAGAAAAATTCGTTCCAATTTCCGAAATCCAAACTGTTCGCGTGTATGACAAAGCGTTTATTTTTGAAAGCAGTGTTGTAAGTAATTAAAAGTGATTATGCATAAATAATTTTGTATAATGTGATGAACTTTACAGGAGTGGGTAATGTAAAATATAATTGCATTTATACACAATGAAAAATCGTAACTAAAATACGTGTACGGCGGAGCCCTGCTTAATTAGCCTGGATAGAAGCATCAATAACAGTGACTGTGTCACATAAATGTTTTTTTTGTAGTCATAAATCAGTGCAGTTATTAAAAACATTAATTTTTAGACTTTAAATTGTTACTTCTGCTAACTAAAAACGTCAAGCCATCGTTTTGAATTTGATGACAATATAAGACTCGGAAACGACCCGTTAGGAAAACACCAAAAGTCAAAATTTTAAAATTAACTTAGCTGTGATGTCTAATGAACGGTTTATGGTGAAAATGTACGGTTAATGGTGAAAATGAACGGTTAATGGTGAAAATGAACGGTCAATGATGAAAATGAACGGTCTATAGTGAAAATGAACGTTTCGTGATGAAAATGACCGACTTGTAGTAAAAATGACCTGTCGTCTGTGCATGCAGGATTGGTTTACGAGTTGCATTTGCTTAATCGTCCGTTTGCGTGATTACAACTGTCAGGGGTAGTTGTTTGAAAAAAGTAAACACGCGTTCAAACTTAACAAGTGAATAATTTATTTAAACATTACATTATATCGGTCACTCTATTTATAATAACGCGCCACGTGACTGTCAAATTGGCGCACGCGCGGTAAACATTCATTTAGCAACGTCTTCAATGATCGGAAGTTGAACATGCCGAGTATGGCGACAACTCACGGTGGAGTATTGTACTACGTCGTCAAGGTGCCGAAGGAGCCTCCGCCCCCGCCTCCGCCGTTGGAAGCTAACCAACGATGGTACGGTTTGAATTAATCGGGTTTAAAACTGTCGCACGATTATTTTCTTTTTCAGATTAGAAAATGTAACAAGTTAAATAAAAAATTTTTTTGTTGCATCATTTTATCTTTTAAATGAATAATTACGAGCTCTGTCTTTAATTTCATTTTTTTTTTTGGGTTGTGTGTATTTTGTATGACAAGACAGGATACAGGATGGTATTTCTACCTGACGTTTCGTCTACCGCAGTTGTAGACGAAACGTTAGGTAAAAATACCACCGGACCACGGCCTACAAGCCCGGAAACCATGAAGACTTGGAACAATGCCGGCCGTGAAAGCTTGCACACCTTCCAGAATTTTTGTTTGTCTGTACACAGATCTATTCCAAGCGTATATACTTCTCACGATGATTGTTTTGTTTGTCTTTTGATTTTGGATAATTTTTTTGTCCTTCAAACGTTGAAATTCTTTCTTTCTTCAAATGAAATTTTTGGAGGGGCCCGAATATTGAAGTAAATCAAAAACTAGAGGGTGTAACTGAAAGAATGTACACACCACTTACTTAGGCTACGTAGGTACCATGTTTTAAAATATCATTTAGAAAATACTGGCCAAGGACAAGTCAAACCACTCACATAAAAAAAGGGTGTGGGTCTCGGGACTCCCGACAGATGTGAAACATCAAAGAAAACGTTTTTGAACTCGGTGGTATTCTCTATGTAGTAGTATATATTTTTTCAAAAGCAGCAACTAACTGTTATGCTGACGTAATCCTATATACTGCACTGTAACACACGCGGTTGTCTTCCCGTGCCCGAGCGCGCGGAAGCCGAGAGAGAGTGCCGCAGTGGTGGGGAGAACAGCAGCGAAGGAGAACATTTCGTTGCATTGATATTTCGTTGCATATTTCCCCTCACGCGGCTGTTCACAGCCCGACATAAGATGTTTCACATCAAAAAATCATTTAGGAGTTGAAGTTTTTTAGCTGAATATGATCATTAATTTTCCCGTATTGTTTTCTGATTTCAGTACTGACAGTGGCTGGGAGAATCCTTTCAGACCCGGCGGCGAATTGAGCAGGGAAGCCGACGAACTAATCGAACTAATAAAAGGCGGCAAACCAATAACACCGACTCCGGGAAGTACAGCACCTCCTCTACCGTCAGTCGACGAGACAGACGCGGCTAGCGGTGCTTCGTCGCCCGTCGCAACACCTGCTAGTACGGCTGACGCCGCTTCACCCCTGACACAGTCGCCGAAGAAGGTGACGAATCTAAACTCGGCAGCACCTGGCGCAGCTACGAAAAAGAAAGCCGGCGTCAACGGAAGTGCTCCGGTAAACAATAAACCAAGCTCACCTGGTGCAGTTGATGTCAAAAGAGATAATGTCGCTCCTGGTGATGCTTCACAAATTGAACATGTTGTTCTTAAAAAGAAACCAAAGTGCAAGTGTTGTGTCATACAATAGATTGTCAATTGTTCGCGTTGTACAAAAAATTATCGCTAATAATAAGAATGCCATCGGCTTTTACATGCAGTCACACAAAAAATATGCTTTGTCTAGAATAACTGAAAATGGTGCCTGGTCAACAAAATGGCCGCAAAGAAACAAAACACGCGCGGTCTTATTTAAACCGCATTCACTCTAGCTTTGTCTGAAAATGATGCCTGGTCAACAAAATGGCTGCAAAAAAAACAAAACACGCGCGGTCTTATTTAAACCGCAGTCACTCTAGCTTTGTCTGAAAATGATGCCTGGTCAACAAAATGGCTGCAAAAAAAAAAAAACAAAACACGCGCGGTCTTATTACCGCATTCACTCTAATATGCTTTATCTGAAAGTTATGCCTGGTCAACAAAATGGCCGCACACAAAACACGAGCATCCTCTATAGTTGATTTTATTTATAAAGTAGATTAATAAAATGGCAGTCAAAAAGGAATAGTAATGTTAACCTGCAGTTAATGGCAGGCCGGGACTTAAAGACCCAGAGCCCTTAGGCACTTGACAGTTGGGCCCCCCAAGCCCAAAAAAAGGGAAGGAAATGGAATTGAATGGAAATTTAGCAAAAAATAAAAGTCGCCAATTGGGTTATCTTACAAAATTTTTGAGCTTTTTTTCTTTAATTTCCATTTTCGCCCTGGCCGGGGCTCCCTCGACGGCTGGGCCCCTATATCGGTGCCTTGTTGGCCTAGGCAGAAATCCGAGCCTGGTGAATGGAAAGAAACAGCACTGCCGACCACACCTCCACGTCGCGAACGATGAATCGAATCTAAATTAATTCGAAACGATGAAGCCTCACCCTTTTGGCAAATGTATTTAGAATTTAGATTTTAAAATGAACATTGGTGCATGATTTACGTTTAGTTCGTCTTTCGCGGCGCTTTTGTTGTACTGTCTCTTTCCATTGACATGAAAAATTGCCTGGATGAGTCAGGCGCACCATCCACCAGAAATAATACTAGTCCTGATCCTGTCGGATGTACGAAAGTAACCAATCAAAATTGGTTCGATAACCATTTGTTTTATTTTCCAATTTAAACAAACAAATAGACAAAAATACAGATTATAAATAAGAAATCACTTGAGTCATTTACATTCTCTATGTAAAAAGTGAGGTCACAGAACGGCCTTACTGTCGCATTGTCTGTTCTTTTTTTTGTTTTATTTTTTTATGAATGGAAAAAAAAGCTAGTGAAAATTTCAATCGAAGTGTTTTTTCGACTGTCAAATTATATTCTCGACAATTATAATTGTTTCTATGTTAAGATAATTGCTTCATTCATTTGATGTGTCAGAAATACAAATTATATTAGTTATTCTATTGTTTTTGAGTGATTTTGAAAGGTTCTACCAATACTTTCGGAGAGAATAAATTCGAATCAAGAAATGTAAAAAACGAAATTATGTCAGTCATTATAGATCGTTGGTCCGCCGTTGTTAATTATTTAGCCTTAACATGGTTACCAACATTCGTGTACTGACCCCAGTGTTCCCAAATTCTAAATAGAGAAGTGATAAAAGTAACAATTAAATTTTTGATGCAGATATTATTAAAAATAATAATGAAATGAAAGTATTAATTGGTACTAGGCCAACTCTGGCAGTTGGTGAAGATATTTCGTCCTAAAGTAATCTTTGTTTAATCATTCTTTGTATAAATGGCAGCTTTAAATCTCACACTTCTTTTCTTTTTGCCGGACATTTTTTTTCTTTATAAAAAGCGCAGAAACATTCCAGCATAAGAAGGAAAATGCGCCATTTTTGTACATGACTTTTTTGTTATTGATATTAATACCCTTTTTATATTGGGGTTTATTTTTATATTTGTGTTACGAGAATTATTATTAAGTACACTTTTCGCAATTTATAAGATATTATGTGCTTTTTAGATTGTATTTTTTACATGAATCATCCCAGAGACCGTTTTCAATTGTCCGGCGATCACGTGGTTCACTTTTCGTTGCAATGGACCTATCTCTCTTAATAAGAGCGAGAGGTAGTTATTGCTTGTTCTGCAAGAAAAAGAAAGAAAAAATATGGTTGCGCACGCATACCGTGTCCTGTCACCTAGCCAGCTGGCAACATTTGTGTTGGAATTTTGGAAACTATGGTGAACAGTAACAAGCATAGAGAAGGGATTGACAAGTGACATTCTTACAATGCCTTTCGCGGCGCTTGCGTACTACGTGGCAAGCAGTGCTTTCAATGAGCCATTTTCCTTAGAGTAGTTCCTTCAATTATCTACTAGAGGCAGCACTTGTGGTAGGTACAAACATTATTTATTCCCCATTAGTGTCGTGTCATTTTAGTGGTATAACTTAATTAATAATTAAATAATTAAGTTATACCACTAAAATGACACGACACTAATGAGGTATAAATAATGTTTGTACCTACCACAAGTGCTGCCTCTCGTGGATAATTGAAAGAATTACTCTCAGGAAAGGGTCATTACAACGAGAAGTAGACTACTGTCTGATTAACGCGCTCACTGAAAAGTTAGAACACCGAAGTAATTGACATTTTTTTAATTCTGTTTTTTACAAAAATAATTTATTGTTAACAGTTTTTGTAATTTTGTGTTTTTTTAAATAGCACCGGAAAAAAAGAACCGCCTGCTCTTTTTTTTTGTTTTGTAAAGTCAACGATTCAGTATCGTTCCTTCAGTCGTGAAAATGAGATATTTTTTTGACATGCATGCGAAATTTGAATTTTTCAGACAATACTGTTATTTGATTGATTGTTGTACAATTTATTTAAAAGTTCTGAATTGTTGCAATGTTTTTTTTGGTAAGGAAGACGTGTAAGTAAAATGTAAATAGAGTCATGTGTTTTTGGGACATTTAAATATTTTAAAATAAAATAGAAGTAGCTAATCTATATTTTTTATTGTACCAAAAAGAATATTGCAATAATATTTTTTTAATTTGTTACAAAAGTTCACAGTGTATTTTTTTATATTTTTTCTTTCAGTGCAGTTTGCTTTGAAAATCCGCTCCTAAGTTATTCTGTAATTTTATATTATTTTTATACGTCGACAATGGTAGTAATTTTTTGTATTTACATAATAGGTACCATGTGTAAAATATAAGTAATATTTTTATTTATAAATTGATAAGGTTATAGTAAATCCCGATTTTATAATGGAAAAGTATAATTTTATTTTTGTTAATTACTTTTATATTGTATAATGTGTTAGTTAAAATAGACTAATAAGTTAGGCAAATAAAATTATCAAACTACACTGAAAGATAATTTTTTTATTGGGCTAATTAGATTTTTTTTAAATCATAAATTAATTTGATTGCGAGATAAATCAAAAAAATTAAAAACAATTTAGCAACATTTGTGTGACTGTATGAAATTATTTAAAACGATAATAATAATAAAATCAAAATGGCGATGGAGACTGAAGGACTCTGATATATTGTATTATAATATAAAGAATCGCAATTTATTATAAATAAATATTGAATTTCATAACTAATATACTGTCATAATACAGGATTTTTATAAAATATTCGGAATTTGAAATTTTATCGTTAGTGAAACCATTGACATATAAACTTCAGGTACGTCAATGAGTGAAACGAATCATAAGTCAAAACAATGGAGTCATAACCTTAAAATCTTGGTGCGCCATGGAAACAAAAAAATATTTAAATTTAAAATTCCGTTATTATTTTGTGAAAATCCAGTATAACCATCATTAAAATTAGTATGTATGTGTATGTAAAAAATGTATCTATAATAATTATTTAATATGCTTCTGTGCTTCAGAAAAATAAAAAATTATGAATATTTAATTACGTAAAACGATTTTTAAATCGATATACGTAATATACGTTATTTAAAGTCCTCTTTTCGCTCCTGTACGTTCACGGTAAACTTTAAAAACGGCTGAACTGATTTCAGTTCGGTTTTCGCAGTTGTAAGTTAGTACCTATATCAGGTATGAATAACGTTCAGTAAATCTAGTGGTAATTCTTGGTCGAACGTCGAATATCTGTAAGTATATTTTATTTAAACTTGAAATTCAAAACATACTTAAATTAAGGTAATAATTATTGTTTCATCTATAAAAACTTGAGAAATATCGAATATTGTGCCTACTATATTTTTATAGACAAATTCCGTTGCTTCAATTTTTGAAAAAGTAGATCACAAATGGATTTTTACTCCTATGTAAAAATTAGACACTAATAAATTCAAATTCACGGACAACATCAGGCTTCACAGCTAGTATTATGTAACACTGAACACCTGACGTAATATTATCAACTTGAAACTTGCATAACTACCAATGACTTTAAAAAGGTCATTACCTTATTTTTACAGCAGTATTTGTCGGATATAAGAGTTGACAAGTTGTGATAAAATTTTTGACCGACTTATTTAATTTGTGTGTTTCTATGTGCATTTTTCATTCATCCGCGCTGCGCGCAGATCTCGAAAACCACTAAACCGATTATGGAATTTTCAGCATATGATTCAGTTTTTCTTCAAGACTTCTAACCGATAGAAATCGAATCGGAATTTTCAAACGGTATTCCCAACATTTAAAACTTTATGTGAATTTGTTGTGTTGATGTGTGACTTTTATAGTTATAACCCAGGTATGATTTATTTATTATATTATTTAACTTTTATGTTTTTATTCATTTGTTTTTATATTATTTTAGTATTTTTTATTAATGAGTTATATAAGGCGTGGCCAATTTGAAAACTATTGAGATACTTCTAAAAAATATGGCTTTAACAGAAAATACAGGGTGTTGAAAAAAAGGGTAAAATATTTCAGGGGCATATAGTATGAACCAAAATAAATCGAAAAATTTTAATTAACATAGGTCCGCAATCGAATCGTTAGTGAAATATTTCCACTTATGTGTGTAATAACTTATTATTTTTCAATGAGTCATTTTCTTGAGAGTAGTTCCTTCAATTATCCGCAAGAGGCAGCACTTGTGGTAAGGACAAACATTATTTATTCCCCATAGTTTGGTGTCTTTTTAGTGGTATAACTTAATTATTAAATTATTATTGTCATTAAATTAATTAAATAATTAAGTTATACCACTAAAATGACACTACTAATGGGGAATAAATAATGTTTGTACCTACCACAAGTGCTGCCTCTCGTGGATAATTGAAAGAAGTACTCAGGAAAATGGCTCATTTGTCGGACAATAATTTTACTCTCAATGCGCCAAAAGAAGTATAACTTCAAAAAAAAAAAACGGTATAGGTTGTTTATATCTATATATATAAAACAGTTCCGTTACTGACTGATTGATTGACTGACAGACAACGCCCAGGTCAAACCGCTGAAGATATAAACTTGAAATTTGGACAGTAGGTTCCTTTTGTGACGCAGGCACCCACTAAGAAAGGATTTTTCGAAATTCAACCTCTAAGGGGGTTAAATAGGGGATGAAAGTTTGTATGGAAATTCGTCGTTTTTGAAGTTAGAAGCATGACATTTTGCACAGGAGTTTCTTATATAACGTAGGTGAGCACTAAAAAATTTTTTTTTGAAAATCCATCCCCTAAAGGGGCTAAAAAGGGGATGAAAGTTTGTATGGAAGTTCGTCATTTTTAAGTTAGAAACATGACATTTTGCACAGGAGTTCCTTATATTACGTAGGTGAGCAAAAAGAAAGGATTTTTAAAAATTCATCCCCTAAGGGGGTTAAATAGGGGATGAAAGTTTGTATGGAAGTTCGTCATTTTTAAGTTAGAAACATGACATTTTGCACAGGAGTTCCTTATATTACGTAGGTGAGCAAAAAGAAAAGATTTTTAAAAATTCATCCCCTAAGGGGGTTAAATAGGGGATGAAAGTTTGTATGGAAGTTCGTCATTTTTAAGTTAGAAACATGACATTTTGCACAGGAGTTCCTTATATTACGTAGGTGAGCAAAAAGAAAGGATTTTTAAAAATTCATCCCCTAAGGGGGTTAAATAGGGGATGAAAGTTTGTATGGAAGTTCGTCATTTTTAAGTTAGAAACATGACATTTTGCACAGGAGTTCCTTATATTACGTAGGTGAGCAAAAAGAAAGGATTTTTAAAAATTCATCCCATAAGGGGGTTAAATAGGGGATGAAAGTTTGTATGGAAGTTCGTAATTTTCTAAGTTAGAAGCATGAAATTTTGCACAGGAGTTCCTTATATAACGTAGATGAGTAATAAGAAAGGATTTTTGAAAATTCCTCCCTTAAAGGGGTTAAATAGGGGATGAACGTTTGTATGGAAGTTCATCATTTTTGAAGTTAGAAGCATGAAATTTTGCACAGGAGTTCCTTATATAACGTAGATGAGTAATAAGAAAGGATTTTTGAAAATTCCTCCCTTAAAGGGGTTAAATAGGGGATGAACGTTTGTATGGAAGTTCATCATTTTTGAAGTTAGGAGCATGAAATTTTGCACAGGAGTTCCTTATATAACGTAGGTGAGCAATAATATGTATTAATAAAATTCGATCCGACGAGCGAAGCGAGTGTGTAATGTATTATTAATATTCGAGTGAACGAGCGAAACGAGTGAGTAATGTATTAATAAAATTCGAGCGAACGAGCGAAGCGAGTGTGTAATGTATTAATAAAATTCGAGCGAACGAGCGAAGCGAGTGAGTAGTGTATTAATAAAATCCGAGCGAACGAGCGAAGCGAGTGAGTTATGTCTTATAAAATTCGAGCGAATAAACACCACCAGCCCGGCTTCGTTTCCCAGGAGGAGAATTTCTCGAGGAGGGGGATAATAAATCAAATCGAAATATACGTGGGCGAAGCCACGGGTAACGGCTAGTTTATTTATAAAAGTTTAATCGGCACAAAACGATAAATAAATTTTTTGTTTGTAATTACAAATAGAATATATTTATACATAAAGTACTTCTTACTAACAATATATTACATTTTAGGATTTTACAGTTTTCACAAAATGACACGTCGATGAAAAAATTAACACAAAATTAAATCCTTACACCTAAGCGATTACAAAATACATTTTTCAAATTTTTTTATTACACAAATATTTCACACGACTTTTTAGCCTTGTACTTAGCACGTGGGACAGTAGTCATATTTCCGTTGCATTGGAAAGAGAAAGCACTGTCGGCCATATACATTTTCGCAATAAATCGTTACCAAGTCAATTGAATTTCGAGCATCAACGCAGCTAAATCTCAATACATTTGCAACCCGTTTTGAGTTCATTTAGATTTTTAGGAACTGTCGATGAATGAATTTCGCCATTTGGGTAGTAAGACTTGGTCAGTATTGTTCTCTTACCGCTGCAACTTAAAATACACTACTGAATGACTCACGCACTCACTGGAGATGATCTAATTAATAATATTGAAAATATAAAATCTGAACTATTTACATTAAAATTACAACAGATGTCTCTGCTAAATTATAGAACAAGTGTACAAATTTTAAATCGTTCAAATGAGTATAAGTAGAGACGGTGCTTTTGTAGAAATAAAATAATGGCTTTCGTATAACTAGAAACATTTCTGCAACAAAACACTAAACTCACATAAAAAACAATTGAAACTATCGACAATAAACAAAAGCATATCAGGTATTTGTTATGAAATACTGTCAGATCTGCAAAACACTTATTTACAGACTAAAAATAAACGCAGTAATAATTATACTAGTGTTCAACAATACTAACAATTCAAAAGAAGAAAAAAAAATACTAATCACGGCTTCAAACTGTTTTCAAGTTTTTTAATGAACATCAAACATAATCTAACTCCGATAATTGCATAAATAAACTGCAAGAAGACGATAAAAAAATAAAACTAAAAAACAAAACATTTCGATTTTCGTTTGTTTCGATTTGAAGTTGTAATTTAATTAGATTGAAACAACAAATGATAGTGTAAGATAAAACAGTTGAATGCCTGCATATATATATATATATATATAATTATTAATCTTCAAGTAAATAAGCTGTGATGTGCTTCAAAGAAATGTTGTAATTCTGATCGACACTTGCAACGTGTGTCCTCGAATGAAATAGCGACACGTAAGGTCCGGACGGACACTGCAATAACAACGTTCCCGATTGCAGCGCCCAACACAGTACTCCATTTGTGTAGCAAGCCGTTAATACGCCTGCTTCGACGCTAACACCCCGTAACCTGCAATTAAAAAAAAACGTTACAAGAAGCCATTTTTTAATGTCGAAAATAAGAAAAAAATTATACATACTCATTAAATTCTTCGGGAACTTTGTAAGTTTGCAAAGGTTTACACGCATTGTATAAACCGTTGATGGCGATCAGTCTAAGTGACCCATTCTCGGTTAACTGCAAGATGAATAAAAACCCCTAGAAAAAGAAATATAAAAATTACCGGTAAAATCCAGAGCTTTCTGCTATGTAGATTTTAGACAATGCACAAAATTAACATGACAGATCCTAGTCTTCATGGTTTCCGGGCTTGTAGGCCATGGTCCGGTGGTATTTCTACCTGACGTTTCGTCTACAACTGCGTTAGACATTCTCAAAGGCGATGTGGCAGCGGTCGAAGTGTCCTCCTTGGCGGCTCACAGGTCAGTGTGTCAGTGACTGGTGTCCTCCCTTCTTTTATGCCTAGTACTAGTGTGTTCTCTGTTCGGTCGTAGTCCGTCTCTCTGTAATTGGTCAACTGCGCTGTGTGTAGTGGACTACACTACACACATCGCAGTTGACAGAGAACACACTGGTACTAGGCATAAAAGAAGGGAGGACACCAGTCACTGACACACTGACCTGTGAGCCGCCAAGGAGGACACTTCGACCGCTGCCACATCGCCTTTGAGAATGTCTATCGCAGTTGTAGACGAAACGTCAGGTAGAAATACTACCGGACCACGGCCTACAAGCCCGGAAACCATGAAGACTTGGAACAATGCCGGCCGTGAAAGCTTGCACACCCGGATGACAGATCCTATTTTCGATTCTATCAGTGTCTATACTTACTCTATCGCAAAGAGCCCAAACGCAGTTCATTTCTAAAGCACCCGCGAGGGACATCTGTGACCCATTTGAGTTTCCAATGTCGACCGTAGTTACGAGTCGTCCGTACGATAAATTCCACACAGACACGTGTTGATCTCCCAGGCCAATGATCATTTCCGTACACTCTGTCAAACAAAATAGAATCACAATAAAAAATCGACTTACTGAGCTTAACTGAAACAAATGACACCACTGTATTGATGGCAATTTTAGGTAATACGCATAAAATGGCGTCTCGACTAAATTCATTGTTCTGTTCAAAATGACGTTGATATGTGAAAGAGATAGATATTAAAAATTATAGACGTTTGACAATAGAGGTCGTAAGCGTTTGATATGTGAAACAGATCTTTACAGTTCAGGACCCATCTTACAATGTATTGAAGAGTGCAATCATAACATAACCTTATTGTTTTTGTATATTTTACCTGAAACATTTTTCAAAGATGTAACATAATGAGTGACGGACTCGATTTCCGATACGGACGATACAGTTTGGAAATCCGTTGCCAAAGTATATTTACGAAGCAACGTACAAGGCGGCGTTGAAAACTGGTTTCGCCAACTAATCAGAACCGATCGAGAGTTTTGCAACACCATATATTGAACGTCATGTTCTGAACTGCAAAAAAAAGCAACAATTTTTCAAAATATATTGTGGACTGCAATTTTGAATTTGTATTTCATAAAATTACAGTAAACTCACCCTTTGATATTTTCCAGCTGAATGACTTTTTTATTTAGGCCGCCTTTACTGCAGAAAAAATAGACAGTCGCAAATACGTCCGAAATAGGACACTCCCTTTTTTCAGATTTGTGTTCCTTAGTCCAAAGCTCAACGTATGCAGTGGCATTGTCTAAGTTCATGACCATTTGCGATTTGGCCTTTTTGTTCATGCAGCCCTTTTCCAATTTCAATCGTTGTATTTTACCCAACCCTATCCACATATTCTGCGCTCCTAGCATCGTGCCCAAAGGTGACTGCTTCCAGAAACTTATTAAATACTCTTGCACTACGACTAAAATATTGTCGACAAAATGAATATCGAGAACTGAACCATCAATTTCCGAGATATCGATTTCGTGCTGTCCTGATTTTCTTTGTATCGGCGCAACATTCTTCTGCTGTCTCAACTGTAACCGTTCGAGAATCGGTTGTCGGACGATCGGCATCGAATTCTTTTCGATAAATTGCATCGGCTCCGATTCGAAACATTTCAATTCAGAAAAATCGGTCTGAGATCCGAACAGACACGGCGAAGTCACTTTCGGTTTGGAACACGACTTCTTCAAAAGAACTCTTTGAAACGTTTTTTTAGTACTGTTATTCGTCACTAGAGGTATAAAAGGTGGCGGAGAAGCTTCCGGTACTATCGTGTCCGTATCAAACAGTAACGAGGATGGGGCAGCGTTCGCGTCCGATGTTACAATCGGTTGCGAATCGTCATCAGTCTTTTCTAAAAAAGCGCTGTTCGTTTTTATAACGGCTGTATCGGCGGAGCATTCGTAAGGTGGGTTCGAATAATCCAGACACTTTGGCTCTAAATAACAAGGCAACGATAGTCTTCTTTTTAAAACGGGTTTACAGTGCGACTCGATCGCGCTCGAATACGATTCGCAGTCGCTACTCGACGAGTAAGAACTACACTCGCTGTGACAATGAGTAATTTTAAATTCGGACGTATTATCGGCATGTTCTTTGGAATTTGCAACGCTATCGATAATTTGTGGCTTGTCGACATCTTCTAAAATGTTTTTCGACGTGCTTCTCGTAACGCGACTGTTCTTTTTTGATTTTACTTCGTCGTCCTTCCATTCGATATCTCGGTCGTTGACGGAAGCCGATCGTGCGCGATTAGATTTATTCGCGTTCGGTTTCGGATCTCTCTTCCTTTTGACGCGCTGTAAAAGCGCTTCTAAATTTAGTTTCGGCAGTTTGACGCGACTGCTACGGGTCAGTGTTTTATCTATAGCGACAATGTGTCTGGTGGTCGGCCCCAAAAACTGTTTTTCTGGAAACTTGTTTCTCGTTTCTTTAATTTTTAACTTTCGAGATGGTTTAAATTTATCTGTATCCATTGTTTCAATTTCACTGGACGCTTTACTTTCCGATTCCAATAATTTATTTTCCGAATCTTTCGATTTCGCAATCGCGTTTTGCGTTTCATCTTCTAAACCACTATTCGGTGCTTGTGAAACGTTATTTTGATTAACTTTTATTTTTAATTTTTGCGGAAATTTTAAAATATTGTGTTTGGTTTTATACATTTCGGATTTCCCGCTACTACTTGACGCTTGCAAATCAATTTTTAAATCTAATGTAGATTCCGGCAAATTATTTATCGTTTCAGTAGATTTCAGAGTCGAAGTCACGGTTTCTGTTCTTTTATCTTCAAAACCACGCACATTTTCATCCTTAATTTCCATTTCAGGCAAATCTGTAGCTTCACCGTCAACTTTTTTATTCGATTCAAAGACGTCCCAGTTTTTCCTTTTTGTCGCTTCCGACTTACGTCTCGACGACTCGATGTCTTCATAAACACTGATAAGATATTCTTCGGAAATCGTTACTCTTTCCGTCGAATAAACAGCCAATTTTTGGTCGTATTGTGAAAACCCCCTGAAATCTCCAGGCATCGGTACGAAGTCTTCTAAGTTAACCGCCGGCTTCCGTATCGGCGGCCAACTTACTGTATTTGCCGGTATAGAAATTTCGAGCTCCTCCAATATTTCATCTAAGATCTTCTTTCTAATCAACGCGAAAAAAATATCTGTAAATTGAAATCCTTTACACTCGACTTTCAGAACACTGTCTCTATCGATATCTTTTAAACTCAACCTTTGCTGAAGAGCCGTTTTTTGTTTATTAAATAAGTTTATTTTCTCCGCTATGTCCGTACTTGTTGTTGGTACGATATATGATGAAGCCGCAGCTTCATTATCATCGCAAGAACTATTTCTTTCTTCGGTTTTCTTTAACGGTTGACTTCTTTTTAATTTATCCTTAGTTTTAATATTACGTTTGACATTGCAATTCGTAACCACTTTCTTTCTTAAACCGGAACGATTTGTTACGAAACTTTTTCTCGTTTTCAAACCGGAATAGTGACGCATAAGCGTTTCGTTACTTAAAAACGTATCGTTACAAATCAAATTTTTCGGAATCATCAGATCTTTTTTCACGTTCCTATCTCTTAAAAATTTTTTTCTTATCATGTTTACTTTTTTTTGACGCAAACCTTTTAAATTATTTAATATATTCGACTGTACCTTAACCTTTTTATTATGATTTTTATCTTGAGTTTTGTAAAGTAAAGTTTTTTTCCTTCCCGCTTTTGAATTTTTATTATCTTCCAGTAAAACATTGTTTTTTTGCATTTCTTTGCAACCGTCCGATTTTGCGTCAGAGCCGTTTTTTTTAATGAGTTTTCCTTTGTTCAAATACGACTTCTTTTGGGCCGAGTTCGATGTAACCTTTTGTGAATCGATAGAATCGTTTCTCTGTTTCAAAAGTTCAATGTAACGAACCCGAGCCGACCTTCGATTCTGAATTACCTGCGCGGAATCTTTCTGCGACAAAGGTTTCGTATTTATTTTTAAATACGAATAGAATTCATTTTTTCTAGAAGTCTCGGGGCTAGACGGTATGGCACTACAGTCCGGGCTTCTTTTTTCTACCAGTTTCGTTTCGCTGCTTACCTTTGTTTCATCAGTGAATTCAATTATTTTGTTTATCTCAAACTTTTCACTGTTTTCTCCACTTTTCAACTGTTCTAATAAATTAACAGTGTTACTTTTAGCACTGACTTTTGACGAAACAGAAGAATTATTATCAATAAATTCCACTATTTCACAATTATACGTTTTATCAGCTTTGTTTGAAATACATTTTCCAAGTAAATTACATTCGTTTGTTTCTTTTGTAATCGGCGACTCACATTTTGTACTTAATTTATCCCTTAAGTGTTTATTTTCAAAACTAAAAAAATCTAGTGGAGAATCATCACAGTTAGTAACACTGTTCTCTTGTGTAGAAGTATCTACTTCTTTTGTTTTTGAATCGTCGCAGTTGGTAACACCATTAACTTTAGTAGAAGTGTTTAGTTCATTTGTTTTTTTATCACAAGAACTTTTTGTACTATGTGCTTTGCTGGTTTCCACTTTGGGAACATTTTCAACAGTCCGTAAACGTTCGTCATCTCCGCTCGTACTATTCGATTTGAGTTCGACAGCTTCGGTCGGTAAAGTGATTTTTACACCGTCGAATAATTCATACACTTGACCGTTCATTTCATCGATCGAATCTCGCGACGCAACGTTATTCGAAGTATTTCCGTTCGCAACCGGCACTTCTTCTCCGTTATTTTTATTTATTATTTCCGTAATAAAAACGCATTCATCGCTATCATCGTCGGCTTCATTTGACCGATTATTACAATAAATCGAATTTGACACTGTGGCATTTTGTACATTATATGAATTATTTCTCATATTTTTAATCATCGTTTGAAAATTTTCGCGAAGTTTTAACTCGTATTCTCTTTTCCTTTTGTTTATTAAAATTTGTAATCTCTCGCAATCATCATCATTGAAACTGTCGTAGTCATCGTTTAACGCGTTCTTAAAATCTACTTTCCACAGTGAAATTTTACTATGCGGTTCGACACAGTCAACATCCCGTTTCTGACCCGACAGAATCATTCCTTCTTCCATTCCGTCGGAAATGGCAACGGACGCTGATTTGTTAGTCTGTTCGATTTTTTTATGTGGAATGGCTCTAGTTCTAGATTTTAAGTTAACTGCAAACGGATTGATATAAAAAGTTTTCAGACGACCGACAGGACTTATTTTAGAACTGATTTGTTGTTTTAAATTGTAACTCGAGTTCGCCAAATCGAAGTTATTTAACCGACTAGAACTTGCAGCACATTCCAAACTCGAAATACCAGACGTGGATATTTTAGGTTCGGGTGAAAATTCTTTTCTTAAATTAACTTTCAGTCTATTGTGTAAATCCGTAGTCGAATCGCAATATTTTGTTTCCACTGTACCGGTCGCCACAGTCGACTTTTTACGTCGTTTTTGTTTTTTATTTTTTAAACTCGAACTTTCTGAATCCGACAAACTCATATCTGATTCCATACGTTTCGACGCCGAGGGGAAAATTTTGGGTGAATCGGACCGATGCTTTTTACGTACGTAAGAACTGTGATGAAGTGCCCTTTTTCTCGGCGGTAATCTGTCTGGACTTATTTGAAAATTACGACATGTAAAACTTCTAATTCCTTTTTTACTACTAGAGGTATGTTCTTCCGATAAATCATTTTTTTTATAAGTTCTTCGTTCGATGATATTTGATGTTTTTGGTACACAGTAATATTCTCCGCTACTGGTCTCACATTCTGATTTATTTCTCATCCGCCGAGAACTCTGCATGGTATCTTACGAGCTGTAAAACGTAAAATAGCTATATAAAAACAAGAAGCACACGCCAACATCAAACAAATTTTTTTAAGTTCAGTAATACAAAGCTTTCCACGCATTAAATTCAAAATTACGATATCAAATTGCTATAGTCTACAAGTGAAATTTGATAATTATATTATCATGTCATAAGACTATGACATTGGCATTACATCGAAAATTATCGTTCATACAACCAGAGCTCTGGTGCCTCTTAATTATTTGGTCAAAGCGAATAAGTACTCAATATGCTATTTAAATATGCCAGTACAGTTTTTTTTTACAACACGTAATAATAGTGTATTTAATTAGATAAACACAATCCAAGCGAAAAACTACAAAATGTATTACAATAAGCTGTAAGTTGGACGTACTTACCAAAAGTCAACGTACTTAAAAATATGTCAAATAATCTTTCATTTTAAATATGTACCATGTATTTTCCTTTTATATTTATTAAATCATGTAAAAAAGAAACAGGCACAAAATACTCAACACACCATTAATAAAGCAAAACGAAAGCGATAAGCGATTATGCACAAAATTGTTGGCAAGTTCTTTTCACACATTTCTCTGTTGGCAATACTTAGAATTTCATTATTTTAAGGAGGATGGTCTGTCAATTTATTGCGTTGATTTATTGTTGTGTTCATTTGATTTTGATAATCATCGTGCAGTAAATATACTAAATTTGGAATTTTTATTATAAAAAAATTACATAAAAAGTATTGTAATCTGTAAAAATATAGTTTTTAAAGAAAAATATATTTTTGATTTGCAAACTGTTTCAAGACCACTGTAAAATTCATGGTTAAATTGTTCGGGTATCAACGGATATTGCCGATGTCTCCAAAAATGGAGTCTTGTTGTTTCTTCATTCACATTTCGTGTGGACTCGAGTGATAAAAGTGTGACTTTACAAGTGTGATTTTAGTGAGATTGTATGTACGTATTTTATCCAAAAGACTTTCCAACTAAAGGTAAGTTTTTGCTTAAAATATGTATTTTCATTAAATTAGCAATCTTTTTTTCAAAATCCAAGATTAAGTACAGAAAATAACTTTCAAAATGGCCATACACAACATAGGTCGTCTATATTTTTATCATGATAAAATTTTTGCCATATCACAAGTTTTATATTTTTTGCTTTGTCATTTTAGTGACTTACTTTAATATATTTTAAACGCCAACTAATATTTTGACCTGAAATAAAGACGAAGTTTTAATACAATCACTTGTAAAATATGTTGTCACAGACTTTAAGAGAATTTATTACATGGTGGGCACTGGGCATGCATTGAGTTCATGAAAGAATTTAATTCAATACGAATTATTTTACATCAGATCATATTTTGCTATATGAAAGTAATTTTTATTAAAAATATAGGTATGATTAACTATTCCTATTTTGAAAATATCTTCAATATGCATTAAGCTATTTATAGATACGAAAGGTGTTTAGAGTTTCATATCAAAATGTAAATAGCTAATCCTGTGGATTCATTTTTCTCGAATTTCTATGGTATTTCAATTCGCAATTGGACAGTGGTCATTGAAACATTTTCAAAAATTCGAAAACATATGGGCATTTGAATATTTCGGTAATTTGTTTACTGGTTTTGTGCTTGCTATACCAAGCGTAGGTAACTAGGTGGGTACCAATCTGTAAATAACAGTTTTGAATGAAAACTATATTTTGATTATTTTTTATTATGAAATGTTTGGTGGACTGGCATATATTTTTTGAAATTAAAAAACGTTAATTCTTAAATTTCGTGCGGAGTACATACCTATATTATTATTTAATCTTTTCCTCGAAAAATTACATTATAATCTGATTATTTATTTTGGATAAAGGATCTTTCTCGAAAAGTTATAAACTGCATTTTAGCTTTCCTTAAAAATTAAATTCAAAAAATATCCCTGAATCAAATTGCGTCATGATATTAGCAACTAAAATAATGCAGCAATAATTGTATACTTTATACCCTTCACTAAACACTGAATACATGCCATAAAATGTGATATTCGATAGAAAGAGATAAAAGCAATTGTGTTGTTTATTTCTATGTAAACAAACACTAGTTATTCTTGTCGCACGATGGTTGTAAAGAACAAAATTGCATCAAAAACTATTTCAAAACGTATAAAACACTACTATGTATATATGTACTCGTGCTCTACTGCTTTCTAAAACTAGTTAAAATACTTTATGATGGCGTGTGGTTGTTGTATGAAATGAATTGCATTTGTTTTTGTTTTTTTTTTTGAGACTTCACTGTAATTTGTATCTAAATATCCCAATTTTCGAAGTGTTGATGAATAGAAAAACGTCACACTAGGCTGGCCTGTCTGTTATTTGAACCTGAAAAAATCAATTTTCCAGATATTTTAGCGGAATTTAGAAAAAAACAGAAAGACTAGCCTGTCACTTAAGTGTAAGCTACGTAGTTGATGTGAAACAAAATAGCTAATTTTCGAAACGTTTTGATTCAGTTTAGAAAAAAAATAGACAAATGACCTTGGCTCTTTCTGTTAGTTCCCATTAGAAACAAACGCTAATGGCCTCAGTTATCGAGCGTCTGTAATCTACTATCTTCCTCTCTAACGAGCTTGTTTAATATTTTTTCTGATTTTTAAAACATCGATTCTAACTAATATTTAATATTTATCTTAATCATAAATTGCAGTTTAAATTCCAAGGTGTTATTGTTTTTAATTTTTAAATAGCGTAATGTTGGTGCAATTTAGGATCCGAAGTTTTTCTTTTTGCGGAGTTGGTGCTTATTGATGTGTTTTTGTTATGATCTACCTCAACATGTTTGAAAATTAACAAATGCTGGTATAATGGTTGTTTTGTTTTAAAAGATTTAAAACAATTTTCCAACTTGGATGATGTATTTACTTGTGTATTTGCATTCTTGTATGGTATCCTTCAACTATTTCTATAAACATGAATGAATTAAAAGAATGAAACATATACAACAAATAAAATCACGTCACAATGACGTTTGAATGCTGCAGACACAGAGCGTACTACAAATCTAGGGCATCGCCGCTTTTCATAGATGAATATTATTCTATCGAGCACTGGGGGCCCCGGCCACATCGGAGAGGAGTTGGCCTGGGCACGGTCGCTAAAGCCTCGTACACAATGAGCTGCGGTCGTCAAAAAACATTTTGTTTACTTATTGTTTTTTTTACACGATTTTATTTAATTCACAATCCTGTCTGTCTTCGAATCAATTTTAATCCACTTTAATCGAACCGATTTTGCTGAAATTTTGCAAAACGAAAGTGTATAATATATGGCGTCAAACGAAACTAACTGCATTTGGGTTGTTATCTGTAAATTTTAGATCGAGTCGTCGTTAGATATGTTGCATAGTTTCGCGAAAATCGGTACGGCCGTTTTTATGTGATGCCCGAACAAACATAATTACAAATATAGGATATGACTTGTTCTATACGGCCCGTGTTATCCAATTCACCCAGTTTATAAACTTGTCAGTTATCCTATGTAAAGTCAAGGACACGTCAACAAATTTTGTTTGTACACATGTCCAAATCGTGAACGACTACCGGATTAAAAAATAAATTAATTATAGAATGTACTAGTTATGACTTATGGACAGTTATCAATAATCGTTAAAAATTATTAGTGTATTTGCCATAATATGGCACATACACTATTGGCGTCGGTCGGATGGCGGGACCTAGGGGTCGGACCAAAATTTCTCGACGTTTCATAGCCTCCTGAACAATTTGGCACCATTTTTGCAAATGTTTATATATATATGTATGTATATATTTATATATATATATATTTACATCTACATAACTATATTGGTTCCTTTCACTTTGAAACCTTCCTACGTCTCCCAGAAGGAGTGGATTTAGGAGGAATCTAAGTGTGTATATTGACTTCTGCAGTTATTTTTGACCCCCCTGTCTACTTTTTATGTTTGTATTCTAAAAAATAGAAAATACATTTTTTTATTTATAGCCATATTTTGCGTCTTTATAAAGTATAGTCTTTATGACTCCGGGCTGTATATTTTAGTTTCATATTTAGCACTATTTTGCATTTATAAAAAAATATATATTTTATCTTGCTATTTTTTTTACTTCCAACCGTGTTGCCAGATGAAAACCGGTTTTTTTAGGCAAAGAATTAATCATAGATGACAATATTTTGATTCTACTTGTATATATAACCGCTATGCCTAAATAATAAATCTATCCGATTAAAATTAATTATGGTTGCCATTATTGTAAATATCAAATTAATAGTTATAATGGTGTAATTATTTGTTCTTATAAAAAAATATTACTAATAGCAACGGATTTACCGATACTCTTAGTACGCTGATGCGTAGAGCCCCGTGCAGCAGGCACCCCCCAGAGGCTCTCCTATATTAATTTTTTATCAATAAAAATGTGCGTTAGTGTTTTATCATAATATATAAAAAAAGATTTTTACCAACAGTTTACATTACGAAGATGATACAAAGGGAATTTTTAGATATTAAAATAAAAATAAAGAAATTAATACATTTTTTCCCAATGGTTTTCTTTTCAACTGAAAAAATAAATTATTCTCTACTTTTTCAATGGTTTTATCAAGTTCGACATGACGTATATATATTTAGATCGAATTTAATTATTGAAATTTGACCCACTACCCGTTATCCAATTGAGTTGAAATTTTGCACACGTGTATGAGTCCGGTGACAATGCAATATAGTATATCTAAAATCGTTCTAAATCCAAAATGGCGGACGTCCCAAGATGGCGGCTCACCTTTTTTTTGCAACCCCCTTGACATGGGTATCAAACGAAAGGGTTTCATGAGTAAAATACGATAAGCTACGTGACGCCATTCTAAATTCAAAATGGCGGACGCCCTAAGATGGCGGCTCATCTTTTTCTTTGCAACCTCCTTGACATAGGTATCAAATGAAAGGGTTTCATGAGCAGAATACGATAAGCTACGTGACGCCATTCTAAATTCAAAATGGCGGACGCCCCAAAATGGCGGCTCACCTTTTTTTTTGCAACCCCTTTGACATGGGTATCAAATGAAAGGGTTTCATGAGCAGAATACGATAAGCTACGTGACTCCATTCTAAATTCAAAATGGCGGGCGCCCCAAGATGACGGCTTTCCTTTTTATTTACAACCCCCGACGTATCAAATGAAAGGGTTTCATGAGTAGAATAAGATAAGCTACATGACGTCATTCTAAATTCAAAATGGCGAACGCCCCAAGATGGCGACCCAATTTTAATTTGAATTTTAAAAAGTTAGATAACTGGATTAGCTGATTAATATAAAATTGAAAAATTAGGACTTAAATTTTACATTTTTGTAAAATGAAGAATTTATATATTTTTCTATTGTATAGAATTAAAATAATTAAAGACCAAAAAGTAACAAATAAATAACTTAAAAAAAAACTTTTTAAAAAACAATGGTTTTATTTTGAAACAAAATTGAACTGAAAAGTAGAAAATAATTTTTTTTAGTGATTATAAGTTAATCAGAATAGTTTTCAACATTTGTTAAAAGAAAACCATTGGGCGTTAAAACATCATAACAGTATCGGTATTTAATATTTTATGAGCGCCCAATGGTTTTCTTTTAACAAATGTTGAAAACTAAGTATTCTGATATTCTGATCAACTTATAATCACTAAAAAAAATTATTTACTACTTTTTAGTGCAATTTTGTTTCAAAATAAAAACATTGTTTTTTAAAAAGTTTTTTTTTAAGTTATTTATTAGTGCATTTTGATTTAAAAGAAAACCATTGTTTTAAAAAAAGAATTTTAATTAATTTATTTTTTACTTTTTAGTCTTTAATAATTATTTTAATTTCATACAATCGGGAAATATATTAATTTTTATTTAATTTAATTTAATTTAATTAGGTACTGTAAAAAATAGAGTAAATTGTATAAACTTTACCGATATATTTCAGCTAATGGATAGGGTACATCAGAATAAATAATCAATTCAATTTTTAGTGCTTTATTTTGAAACGAAACAAATAATTATTCTGAGATAAGACTAGTAAAAATAATAAGTATTTCACTTATATATTTTAATTGAGACCTTCTCTTCCTGATCTTGTGGTGTAAGGAATCAAAATGTTGCGTAATACGTAAAATTATATACATCACAAGTTTTCACTATTACGTTAGGTATATGGAATCAATATAATGCGTAGTTGTGCGTTGTTTAGGTTGGATATTAACAGAATATTGTATTGTTAAAATATTTTAACATTGGAAATGTTTATGTTCGTATATGGGGGCAGAGTTACGAGTTTTCGTTCAAGGCCAAAAGACAACGGTGTCGCGATCAAGTGAGGAGCAATCATGCAAAATTGAACAAGTGCAATTTTTTCGAAATGTGTTTTATATCATGTCTAGTTAATTGAGTGGTATTTGCGACGATCTTCGGTGTTATTTTTGAGCAAATGTTAATAAATACTGTAGAAAAATCCATTTAAAAGTTAAGTAATCAAGCAAAAGTGAACGCGTATTTAACAGAAGAATAATAGGGTTATTCCTGACAAAACTAAACAGTGCATTGATAAATATTGTGTATATAATAAACAGTTAATTATGTTTCATATATGCTGTTATCATTTCCAATGTCCTCGATGGTTGCAAGGATTGCGAAATCTGTGAATTTTTTTTAAATACGATAGAAAATAATGAATTTAATTTATTATTTATAATTGTTTAGTTTTTAATTATAAATTTAAATTAGAAATAAAATACTGTGCTTTACAATTTAAACAAATTAATAATGTTTTTATTTTTTTTACCTTTTAATTGATTTTACAAAGTTTGATACGTCGGGGGTTGTAAATAAAAAGGAAAGTCGCCAACTTGGGGTGTCCGCCATTTTTATTTAGAATGATGTCATGTAGCTTATCGTATTCTACTCCTCAAACCATTTAATTTGATACCCATGTCATGGAAGTTGTAAAGGAAAAGGTAACCCGCCATCTTGGGGCGTCCGCCATTTTGAATTTAGAATGGCGTCACGTAGCTTATCGTATTCTGCTCACGAATCCCTTTCGTTTGATACCCATGTCAAGGGGGTTGCAAAGAAAAAGATAAGCCGCCATCTTGGGGCGTCCGCCATTTTAAATTTAGAATGGCGTCACGTAGCTTATCGTATTCTGTTCATGAAACCCTTTTATTTGATACCCATGTCAAGGGGGTTGTAAAGAAAAAGGTAAGCCGCCATCTTGGGACGTCCGCCATTTTGAATTTAGAATGGCGTCACGTAGCTTATCGTATTCTACTCATGAAACCCTTTCATTTGATACCTATGTCAAGGGGGTTGCAAAAAAAAAGGTGAGCCGCCATCTTGGGACGTCCGCCATTTTGGATCTAGAACGATATTAGATATACTATATTACATTGTCACTGGACTTATACACGTGTGCAAAATTTCAACTCAATTAGATAACGGGTAGTGGGTCAAATTTCAATAATTAAATTTGATATAAATATACGTCATGTCGAACTTATTAAACCCATTGAAAAAGTCTGACACTACTAACTTGAAAATCAGCATTTAGGGCAAATTTAATGTATTATAAATGGTTATGGGGTCTATATTGATCCAAAATGCCATTTAAAGGTACCGCCCCTGGAGGTAATAGCAGGTTGCCATTTTTTTTCGAATCCAGAAGACCCATTTACTTACCTGTACCAAATTTTAACTTTTTAAGAAGAGAGAGAAAAACATTTTTTTAAGTCTCTCCTGAGGATGCTAATATAGCGAAACGCGCATCGAGTGTGTAAAAACTAATTCTGTCAAAAATTCCAATCAATATAACGCAAAAATGAAATGAAACTACAATGTACAAAAGAATCAAAATAGTGCCAAGTATTGAAATCTATATACTCTGACAGCAAAATGCCAAAATGAGTTACTGCACAATATTGAAAAGAATCAAAATAGTGCCTAGTACTGATATCTGTATATTCTTACACTGTTGCCGTGGTACATTTAATAGAGGAGTCAAATAACGGCCCAATGTAAACGCCTTATATACAAAACTGTATATTAATAGCGCCACAATAAAAAAAGTTGCGGAATTATCGTGAACTAAAATTTAATATACATCTTTCATAAATCACAATAAATTGATTCCGCTTGCGGCTGAACGGGGGCAAGTAGGGTAATTTCAATAGCGGAGGCAAAAAGATACGCGAATAAAAGTCCGAAAGACCCAGGGTCGGCGCTTCTGACTTCGATATTAAAGAAGTTACATGGCGAAACTTTTTTGCTTCCGATATACGGACGTAAAATCGTCAAGGAAGCAATTTGATATGTGCTGCGGTATAAGAGGGACGCAAAATAGTGCGTTGGATGTATATATATATATATATATATATATATATATATATATTTATATATATTTATATATATATGTGTGTACACGATAACTCTCGACAGACTTAATCGATTGAAACGAAATTTGGTACACACATTGGAACCCATCACCGCAAGAAGCCTATTTAAAATGGGCCCGATCGGACCATTTTCAGGGTTGTATTTAGGGGTTCCAAAAAGTTTTGGGGCCCAAAAATACCGAAAAATTTGTCAGAATCGTTTCAAAATTGAAATTTAACTCTTTAGTAAAGATTAAAACGTGCTGCTAAAATTTTAATAAAATCGGCCCGACAGGACCGGACTTTCAAATTTTATGAAAACACTGGTTTGTTGATACGGATTTACTTATGAAAGGGTGTATTTAATGTGGTACAGAGGTTGCATTGATAATAATATTGAAATTAAGAAAAAAATATTATTTTAAGGGATGTATTAAGGGGTTAAATTTTTTATTTTGTCCAAAAACAAACTTAAGTTCGCGTATTAAAGCCACAAGGCCTGTATTTGCAAATACACTATATTGTCGGCAGGGTTTGGCACTGCGACCCGAGTTTTTTATATATTGACGACCATACATCGTGTCTACTTTCAATGTGTTGCCAGTTGCCCGGCCCTGCTTCGCCCGGGTGCAAGTCGGGTAGAATAGCGTAATTGATAACCTAATCCAGGATGTATATTACGTATAATCAAAATTTCTTTGAAATCACTTGAGCCGTTTAAGCGTGAAAAAAGACAAAAAAACATTTATATGTGCAATGGCCTTATTACCTTCCAGTTTTTCAAACATCGATAGCAAAAAAAATGGTTGACACAGTTATTAAAGGATAATCGTTTCTGCAGATAGCTGATGACACGGTAAAATTTTAATGCACAAGAATTACAAATTGTAGATTGAATAAACAGCGTTTTTAGTAGCGTTGCGAATTGCAAACAAGACATGTGACGAATTGCTATTAATTTTTTGTTTCGTTACTTTTTTGTTTTTGTCTTTTCAAAACTGAATGACGAGGCACCGATTTTACGTTGGCAGGAAAGTGTTTTTTGTTTTGCTTATGCGTTCTGATTGGTGCGTTGAAACAATGATGTTAAATTCATTCAAAAAAATGTCGTGTGTGGTTCACCGGTTCATTTGTTTGGTGGAATGCAATTAATTGAGTTGCATCGAATCCACAGGAAAGCCTTGTTGAAGTTATACTTCTTTTGGCGCGTTATGAAAAAATGATGAGAGTGAATTTTTACGATGCGCGCGCATCGCGTCACGAAAATTTAACACCATGAAGTTGCAGCATTAATGATTTCCATAGTTACCATATAAATAAATTCACTCCAGTCTTTTTGTTATTTTATATTTGAATAAATTAATCACGCCAAAAAAGTATAACTTCAAATGCGTGTACATAAGTACACGCACCCACTTGCTTTTCACGATACAATTTATAAGAAAAAAATTTTTTCCGTAATTTTTGTCTGTCTGGATCGGTATCACTCGAGAACGGCTTGATCGATCTTGATGAAACTTGGTACACTATCTTCTGGTACTCGAACCGTAAAATATAGGGTACTTTTTATTCGATTAGTGCGAGCGGAGCGCGGTTAAAGGTTAGTACCTAATTGAGAAATCTTGCAAATTTTTACAGACGAGAACGGATGAATTAAAAATGCAATTTTTTATGAGGAAGGTGTATTGACTTATAACATTGATAGATAAACAATAATTCCCACGCTTTTTTCCTCTATGCAATAGAACAATAAATGACGTGGGCAGTCCGTATCCGTAAAAAAATATTGAATGGTAATTTTCCATTGTTTTATTGGTGAACGCATGAATAAAAAGACGCTATAGTGTTTTGTTTTTTAAATTGAAAACCAAAACGGAGAATTTTTGGCATTGAAAACAAACATGAAAAAAAGTTAAAAATCCTCCAAATTAATTAAAGTAGTAATTCAGAATAATTGTGTTTTAAAGACCACCAACAACTAAAGTTATTTGGGCCTAGCACCAATTCATATTTTCAATTCATTATTTTTTTTTTTTAATAATAAATTGAAAATCCAATTGACACTTTTACCAGCTCTCGGGCTAGAACCCGGGAACTGGGGACTTGTAATAGAGGAACAATAGCAACGCCATGTAAACAACAGCATTGCTACACTCTCGGATATTTAGTAATTCAGAGGACGCGCGTGGATCTTATTGGAAAAAGACAGCACGACTGGCCACCTTCCCGCTCTACTGAGAAAATTTTTGTTCACCAACTGTACGTTCTAAATCTTGATGGAAACGAAAAATATAGACTACTTGATCCACTCACCCACTCGAGGGTTAAACTTTCAGTTGTTTTCTTTATAACAATAGAACGTTAGGTAGCCATTTTAAGACTCGTACGCCTTGCAGATTGTCTATTGTTATTGACTGTCGTTGCAGAAAAGCCTGCTAGATACAGTACCATGACGAAAAAAGTGAATTTCGTCCTTCTAGAATAATGCCGTTCGGATGTTTTTCGTTTTAAGTTGTTTCTAAAGTAATCTAGTTAAAGAATTCTCAAATATGGCGGTACCAAAATTTTGTTAACCGGACCGAAATGCGTAAACTGCCCGGTTGGGTAAATCGCTTCTGTCTAATTAAAACCGTGGTACGTCCATTACAAGATCCCGCTTTAATTGCCTCAGTTCTCGAGCGTCTATAACCTATGCAAGCTGCCAGTTTTCAAGTTCTAATTAGAGAAATGGTCAAAGTGACTCGATTTATAATGATAATTTGAAAATTTAACTTGGTATAATAGATAATCCTGGCAAGGAGCCATTTTCTTGAAAGTAGTTCCTTCAATTATCCACGAGAGGCA
This sequence comes from Mongoloraphidia duomilia, assembly GCA_039654895.1. Taxonomy (NCBI): domain Eukaryota; kingdom Metazoa; phylum Arthropoda; class Insecta; order Raphidioptera; family Raphidiidae; genus Mongoloraphidia; species Mongoloraphidia duomilia. Next base: position 658,525 of record CM077518.1, read on the forward strand.
GTACTTGTGGTAGGTACAAACATTATTTATTCCCCATTAGTGTCGTGTCATTTTAGTAGTACAAATTTATTAATTTCATAATAATAATTTAATAATTAAGTTATACCACTAAAATGACATCGACACAAATGGGGAATAAATAATGTTTGTACCTATCACAAGTGTTGCCCCTCGTGGATAATTGAAAGAATTACTCTCAGGAAAATGGCTCATTGGCGGTCTCAAAAAAAAAATCATGTTGCTCTGGCATCACGCAAAAACGACTTTGCATAAAACTCGCAGCGCGTCTTGAAACTCCAAGATAAATAAAGACTATGTTAAATTTTGAGTAGAGAAAGTTTTTTGAAAGAGGCGCTACGTGCGAAATACAGGCATTTGTGCTGTTGGAATATTTTAAAGATAGGTACTCGGTATAACCATACCTCGATTATTCTTTATTTTTTTACCTGTAGTTACGGTTGTATAATACCTTGTTTTAGTGATTGTTCAGTTTTAACTCGAACTGGTTTGGCATACCGCGTACTTCAAATCATTAAAAATCTTACACTGTTCTGGAACGAGAAGTAGGTACAGCATCTCCTTGCCGTAAAATTTTCACTAATCACAATTGAGTTGAAAGGTTATAGAGGCGCTACTAGCATTTAAAAGTTAATCTAGTTGCCCTATTTACTCGGTTCTCATTATGTGCACAAGAACAAGAGAATAATATTCCCAATCCATCCCGTGTTTGGCCGCCATGTTTACTCTCTCCCTTGTGACGTCAGACCTGACTTTGTATAAGCAGTTGTATATAATAATAATAATTGAAATTTATTTTGGGTAACCAAAGGTATAAAATATGTCGGTGTAGCTCCTCTATACCTTTTAACCTCGCGCGGCGAAAGATGAAGCCACCGCGTCATAGTAACGTGAATGCATTGCGTCCGCCTTCTAGCTTGCTATTGGCTGTTTTGGAGATCCATGGTTTGCCAAAATTGTACCTAACGTCATAAAACCCAATGTGCAGTTTTGTGTACACGGCACTGTCTGCGGGCAAGCAGGCGTTCACTAGCATAATATTATTGATGACGTGCCTGGCTTCATCTCTCACCGCGGGCACTCTACCTCGGTGCTAATCTAATCACTCACAAAAAATTATTAAAAATTTTAAAAATTTTTAAATGATTTTCTCGACGTTTTAGGATGTTTTAAGACTTTTAAAATTTTTAAAAATTTAAAAATTTTAAAAGTCTTAAAACATCCTAAAACGTTGAGAAAATCATGTAAAAAATTTTAATAATTTTTATGAATTTTTTAAAACAGAAAAATTTTTAAAAAAAAATTTTAAAAATTTAAAAATTTTAAGTCTTAAAACATCCTAAAACGTAAAAAAAATCATGTTAGAAATTTTAAAAATGACGTTACAGGGCCGAGTAAAAATGGCGACTGGCTTCACTTTTAAATGCTTGTAGCGCCTCCATAAATGTTTACTTCAGGTGCTTACCCAATACGGGAGTAATCGACCGTTGTGAATTATAGACGCTCGACAACAGAGGTCATTAGCGTCTGTCCGACCGTTGTGAAGTGTGAAGATGAACAGTATACGAGGTATTCGATAGATGTCGTGTCAAGTAGATGGTTACAGTTATTTTTCTTGGTCTGTAAAACTTTAACTGTTAACCCTGACAACTAACCAACCAGTTGGACGGCCAATCACACCGCCGCCGTTGCTTCTCAACAATCGTGTTTTGTTTTTGTACCTATAAGGGAGAGGCGCGGCGACGACGACTCGGGGAACTATTTTGTGCGAACCACGTGGTCAGTTTTTGTTATTTTTATACGCTTTTTGATTAATTATCATTTTTTTAGTGTGTAGTAAACGTTTTTTTTTTAATTGTACGTTAAAATTTCTGCAGTGAAACATGTGGTTGGTTTTGTAAACGTGTCTCGTTTGTTTTTGGCGATGTGCACTTGTTATAATTATTAGAAAGGTAAGAAAAAATGGAACGATTGTATTCAGAATATTAATTTAAATTGGTAGGTGTAGCTTTGTCTGAATAAATTGAGAGCTAGATTTCGCTGATGGTCTCAGCTATTGAGCGTCTGTAATCTACAATCTAGAGCTAGATTTAAGCGCAGCTAAAACCAAATTTAGTAAGCACTACCCTACATTCTGCAGATAAAGCTAAATCTCATTTTGTATGGAAGTTACAGAGTTGGGAAATTCTTCTATTTTTTTTTAATAGACAGCGTAATTTCTAAAGATCCGAGATATTTCGAATTTCGCCAGAAATGAAACGGGTCGCTTTTTGAGGTTTTGTGTCTGTCCCGCCAAAACTCAGTCCTAAACGCCTAACCCGATTTCAATTAAATTTGGCACACGTGTATAGGGCTCCTCAACTCAAATGATAGGCCGTTTTATATTCGGTTTCGTTCGCGCTAAGGTAGGGGTTCCGGCATATAAATAAAAGTGTTCATACAAAGTCAACAAATGACCGAAATGATTTAAAGTAAAATTCTGTACACGTGTTATGTGGCATCCATAGTCAAAGGGTAGAATTTATATCTACAGACAGTTCGAATGAATTGTGGATTATAGACGCTCGACAACAGAGGTCATTAGCGTCTGATACAGACAGTTTGATCAAATCAATCAACATACCCAGTGGATTTCGATGGGAGCATTGTAAAATGAATGAAAATTAGTCGAATTTATTGTCTGTCTAATGATATCTGATTTGTTTAAAAGGGACCTGCACTACAAGTTGCCTTTAAAAATCTTTAGAGGCGCTGTCGTCGTTATAAGCGTAATATTTTAAACAGTTTAATTTTTTTAAATATTTTGAGTAGTTCGACTACTAGCATATAGAGGACTCTGAACGAACAATAAGTCTATGCACGTCTGACGTCACCCCACGCTTACACTTAACCACATCGACTTTACAGCACCGATGTTTCATCGTAATTATCTTTTGTTTATTTATTTTCCAAATATTGCACATTAGTATAGTACACAAAAAAATACAAATAGGATACTTTCCTTACTGGAGCAATCAATCAATCACAAAACTTTTGAAAAACACGAACTGAACACGAAATTCAAAACTGACATTTATACCGATGTAAACAAAATGAAAGTAGCGCCCTCTCTTAGACAATGGCTATACTTATTTAATTATTGATAGCAGCCTCAGTTACAGTATATGTCATGAGGGACTTATTATAATTCAACATTCTGCTTAGCAATTTCGTCTTGAACTTCAGCATATCCATTTGTTTTCCTACAATTTATTTTTTAAATGTCTAAAAATGCCTCTTCATTGGAAAAAATTGATCAAATTCAATCTCAATTCCTACTTTTATTAATTTCAATACATGAACCCAAAAATGTTTAATACCAAGAATATAATCTCTAGAATCTTACTGATCATACAAATTGACTGTACTTTCAATATAAAAGCTGCTATGTTGCGAGGAAGATTGGGTTAAATTACAATATGGTGGCGCCATCTCTTGAAATGGATAAAGCGCAGGCCACTTTTAAGTTATGCTTAACATTTGTACGAGTGAATCTGCGGGCAAAATTGAAATTTATGTGTGCGAAATCGCTGGCAAAAACTATAATAAATAAACGAACCGCGGGTTCAGGCTAGTTAATTAAATAAGTAAGCAATAAATCGGATATTGTATAATTAATATCGTATTATTATAGTTATCAATTTATTACATATTACCTACTGTAGTGAAAACTTTAACCACCTAAATTTCAAGTGTATTTTGTGCAGTTATCTTATCTCTGTGAATTATTATCAATTTTGAAAAGATTAAAATTGATACACAAACACTTGAAATGCTGATAACGAGGTGTGAATACAAGTGTTTTCTGTGTTTTGTTTAAATTTTCGAAGGAAACAATCGAACAATAATTATTTTGATGTTTTGTAGAAAAAAAAAAACAAAACATCCTGTGGCTAATTCTCTTGAGGCCGAATTGTATAAATTTACCTATAAGTCGAAACGCGTTCCTGAATTACCGACATCACTGTTTGCCGGTCGGCGTTTATACAATTCGGTCCGTCACGTAGTGTGTACCAAATTTCGTTTAAATTAGTGTCGGCATACTAAAACCTCAGTAGATACGTCATAACAAAGCTTTTCCCGGAGTCGCCGCTTTGGAGGTAATCCGCAGGTATCCGATTTTAACCGAATTAAAAGTACTCTGTATTTAAGTTTGAGTACCAGTTGATAGCGTACCAAGTTTCGTCGAAATCGGTGCAGCCGTTTTCTAGAAACACTAATACAAACAAACGGACAGACAGACAGACAGACACGTTTTCTCGTCCATGTCAAAATACCCTGCAAGAAAAACCCGGTCAAACAAGTAACACAGTCTCGTCGACTTGTTTTTATTTATATTGGTCGAAATCTGTCATCGCAACGATAATTTTTTTTGCCATACCCGCTATAAAATAGCTGCTTTACACACATGTAAAGTGACTTGACAGGTCTGTGTGCGGGAACGTATCTTTCTCACACTAGTATGGAAAAGCAAACCATTTACATAGTGATTTATGCTTATTCGCCCTGATTTGCCCGCCATTACCTACTGACAGCTACTCTCGGTTTACTATAGAAGTGAAGTTGGCGACACAAATTGAAATACTGCAAGTGAAGTGAAAAACAGTTATTTTATAGTGGGTGTGGCAAAAAATACCAAATAATATATACTCGTGCTTAATGATTGTATCAAATTTTGATTTTGCTTTTGTTTTATTGTTTTTGCTTTTATTTTGTTTACATTTTTTCTTTTCAGACGCTAATGACCTCTGTCGTCGAGCGTCTATAATCCACAATTCATTCATTCGTGCCTAATGATATGACTCGTGTGACTGATAAAACTCGCTATCGCTCGTTGTAACATACTGTCACTACTCGTCAGTAATATACCTCATTATGCCACTTGATATGAAATCTACTATTTCTGGGCTTGAGAATAGCCGAGCGTGTAGCAATGCTGTTGTTTACATGGCGTTGCTATGGTTCCTCTATTACAAGTCCCTGGTTCCCGCGCTTTAGCCCGAGAGCTGGTAAAAGTGTTAATCGGATATTCAATTTATTATTAAAAAAAAAAATAATGAATTGAAAATATGAATTGGTGCTAGGCCCAAATAACCTTAGCTGTTGGTGGTCTTTAAAACACAATTTAACAATGTATCTACTATTTCTCGATCGCATTGTACAGTTTAGGAAAGTGCGCACTTTGTGACTTTACACACAGCCAAAGTTGGTACTAAATACCCCGGCTATGCCATATTCGGTCGGCTCGTCCGGATTCGCTGGCCGGTAAAATGCAGTTCATCCAGTATAATAATTCGCCACACTCCACTTACCTTTTCTGACTAGCTTACTGGGCATTATAAATGTGACAGTCACGACGTCATCGATCCGTTATCGAACTGTGCTCGGACCGAAACTCATCGTAATCTCCAATTTATGCCCAACAAAATTGTATCGCGACACTCGGAAGATCTTATCTGAACTAATATTATAAAGAGAAAAGATTTGATTTTTTGTATGTTTGTTTGTTTGTAATGGATAAACTCAAAAACTACTTGACTGATTTTAAAAATTCTTTCACCTAAGGAAAGCTACATTATCAGCGAGTAACATGGACTGTATTTTATTTTCAAAAAAATTAGAGATCCCTACGAAAATTACAATAATGTAACCCAAGGTAACAAAAATTTGCCTATAAAAGTCATTATTTGGCTGACTTCTACATCTGACACGGGCTTGAGAATGGCCGATAGTGTAGCAATGCTGTTATTTACATGGCGTTGCTATGGTTCCTCTATTACAAGTCCCCAGTTCCCGGGTTCTAGCCCGAGAGCTGGTAAAAGTGTCAATTGGATTTTCAATTTATTATTAAAAAAAAATAATGAATTGAAAATATGAATTGGTGCTAGGCCCAAATAACCTTAACTGTTGGTGGTCTTTAAAAACACAATTACATCTGACACTTTGACATATATACCCATATGTTTCACATGTCAACCACTTCCCCTGTTTCCGTTACAGCTAATATTTCTAAAATGCCACCCCAGTATGAAAGCAGGGTTTATTCCCGTCAAAAATCCAGATTAATTTCGGTTTTGTGTAGTTATTAATTGGCAATGATATCAGGTGAACTTTTTAATATTCTCCAGTCGTGGAGGTATCACTAAACAAGAACGTGTTGATCCGGTGTACTGTGTTTTGCATATAGTTGTCTCTTTTCAGTCGACGTCGATTTGATTCTCCGTCGTTATGACCGTACGAACCGCCCATTCTAAACCAGACTGGATTACATATTATTATACGCCGTCGTCTGTCGCGCTTGTAGTACTGATTTAATATCGACGTCTCACTCTGTCGCGTTGTCGCGTCGCGTATTTCCGTCTCGTTCTTACACATACACTGCCTGATGTGTGTAGCGGCGTACCCTCGTTCGTATACATGTTCGCAAATCCCGGCGCGACCTTGCTGGGCCCCCGATACCCCCGTTGCGTTCCCGTCCCCCGCCAGTGCTCCGCTGCTGTCCTCTTAATACGCCAGGTCGACCGAGCCTGGCAACAGCTCTCCGATTGAACGAGATTTCACAGTACTGTAAACGCCCGGGTTTGTAAATCACGAAATGTCGAAGCGATTTATTACTGCTTAATTTATTTGGACCAATTTTTGATTTTAACGATGATAACCCGATAAAATGTACTATACTAATACAGGATAGACTTTTAATTGATTTTTTGTTGTTGTTAAAACTGACTAGATATTTTATTAGCCTCCATGCACTTACCAAATTGAGTTTGTAAACAACAAAACTTTGAAGCGATTTATTACTGCTTAATTTTTACGAGCCAATTTCATAGCCAGTTACAATAGTTGTTTATTTTTTTCAGTTTTGAAGTGTGACGCGTCAAATTTCTGTACAAAAGCAATAAAAAATACGCCAAATGAGTTACAGGTGCGCTTTTCTGTCTTTCGCGATTTTAAAGGCGTTTTTAGCGGAGTTTAATAAGCGCTTGAATTCGTTTTGTGCTTCTTTTAAGAAACCAGAAAAGAAACAAAACAATAACATTTACACCCGCGCACTGCTTTTGTCTGTCGTCTCTATCGCTATCTCTTTCTTCCGCACGCGATTGTCCGCCTTTATCTATCGGTATCGCCCCTCACGTTTACCCAATGTATTGTTGTCATCGTGTTTTGACTACAGTGAACGCACGTTTCTCTGCAAACAATTCACCGGATTATTATTATTGTTACGAACTCACTGAGGTCAGTCGATGCCGTCCCATACCTGATAATTCACAGATTTTTATTTCTTATTTTACAAAAAAAAATCACAAGAACAATGTAATAAAAATTTCTCCTGTTTTGTTAACCGACTTCAAAAAAAGAAGGTTTCTCAATTCGACCGTATATATTTTTTATGTTTTATGTGTGTTCGCGGATAACTTCGTCGTTTATGAACCGATTTTGAAAATTTTTATTTGAAAGGATATATTTTCAGATTGGTCCCATAGAAATTTCATCAAAATCGGTTCAGTAGTTCGGCTGATTTTAATAAAAGTAAGTAACGGCGTGTGATTTTTTAAGGTAAATGTTACTTTTTGACACTAAAAAGTAAAAAATAAAAAACTTTTTAACAAAAAAAAAACCTCCTTCCAAAAGGCACTAAAAAGAGGAAAATAATGACATTTTGCGGTCTGTGCCAATTAAAATATGAAGTCGGTTAAAAAGTATAGTATATAGTGATTAATATCTTCTTTTTAACCAACTTCATATTTTAATTGGCACAGACCTCAAAATTTCATTATTTTCCTTTTTTTAGTGCCTTTTTGAAGGAGGGTTTTTTTTGTTAAAAAGTTTTTTTACTATAAATAAATCGAAAACATGAATTGGTGCTGGGCTCAAATAACCGTGGCTGTTGATGGTCTTAAGAAAAGTGTGAAGTCCGACCCTGTGTATGATGCAAGAGTGCAATTAAAAAAAGTAGACGTAGTTTATTATATCGTATTACAAGTGCATTATAATTCGCTTATAAGCTGAAAGATTCGCTCCAGGTGAGATTTTCCGGTCGAGGCGAGACTAGTGTCACGCGTGTCTCGTTACATTTCCTTCAGCTGTGTCGATTGTTCGAATAAAAAAAAACGTAAACAGAGTAATTTGATACGGCGGAGTTTTCGCTCGTAGACATAATTATTGTACTGAAGCCTGGTTTCAGAGCAGACAGAACAGGACCGCAGAAAAAAAATAATAGACGGCTAAAACATGTTTTTGGGCACTCTATCTTCCCCATATTATTATTAATATCTGGATGACCGAGCCTTGCTCGGATGAGTTCAAAAAAAATAGTACTTAAAGTTCCCATTTCATCAAAATCGTTAGTCGTTTTTAAGAAAAAAATTACACTATAATTTTTCAGGGATGAGACCTAGCTAGATCGATTTTTTGCCCCCCCCCCCTCCCCGAAACCCCTTTTCGGTAAATTTGATCAAAATCGTTAGAGCCGTTTTCGAGAAAATATTTATGTAGGTACATATATACAAGATTTGCTCGTTTAATAATATAGGGATAGAAAGTTTCTTTTTCTCGACTGTACGTCTGTCTGTATGCACGCTATGAACTAGAAAACTGCTGGACCGATTTCAATTCGGTTTTCACTGTTGTGAGCATTACTCTGGGAGTGCTTTACTATACTGGATGTCCAAGATAAACGTGAAATGAATGGGTATTTCCTAAACGGTAAGAAATGAGATTAAATAAAACATGAAAAGATATTTGAAATATGTATTCATAAAAAAGTGCCTTAATGAAACATTTTTTTTCTAACTTACTTAAGCGAGTTATAAATAAAAAACGAAAATGAGAAAATCCCGTTTTTTAATTTTAACTGTCTGTCGCAAGCCAAGCAAAATATGGAAAGTTTGAGGGTAATAGTACTGGAGATTCTTCACATTTTCTCTCATTTAACCAAATCTCTATCTCTTACCGTTTAGGAAATCCCCATACATTTAACGCTTATCTTAGACACCCCGTATATGTGTAAAAAAATATCGACCATGGATCGCACACGAATGGAGACTTGTGACAGTCGAAAGCGGTAAAGTTCATATGTGGTCGAATATCGAGTGATCGGACAGAGATTTCTGCTATACGTAGAATTTCGATGCAAATTCCTAGTATTTTCGTGTCCTTATTACTGTATATTATGCATTTATGCAATGACGCAATCGATATTGTGTGTAGGTATTGTATGTTGGTTGTGTTGAGGCCGCGAGAGAAGATCCCAGCGCCGTGTGAAATAATATCAAACGAGCGCGTGCGCTCTGCAAGCCGCGATGACATTTTAAAGAGGCGCGCTTGTCTAAAAATACAACGAATTCGAGAAAAAGTCCTTTGCTATGTTTCGACAACAGAGAACCTCAATTGTCAAGCGTCTATAGGCTATATTATTATACATGATGCGTGAATTTATGATACAATAATTTACAGGTTATGAGTTATGACAATCAGCTGTTCAAAGTCGGCCATTGTAAACACGGCGCTTTTTACAATAATTTACAGGTTATGAGTTATGACAATCAGCTGTTCAAAGTCGGCCATTGTAAACACGGCGCTTTTTTGTTTCGCGCGTTTACGTGTGTACAACTATTTATAAAACTGGTGGTGAATGATTAATTATTATAGTGATGTTACCATGAATGGTTCGAAACTTGCATGCATAAATAAATTACCTATTTAAACGTAAATTGCAGTTCAATTTAAAATATGCATGCATTTTAGTCAATAAATGCGCTTGGAAGGTACGAACGACGGCATACCTGTTTTAAACGACCTTGCCAACTTTCGTAATTCATTTGAAAACAATAACCTGTCGAATGCGAAGAGAAAAAAAAACGAATGTTGCTCTTCGGAATTTACAACTAACGCGTTTAAAACAAATGAAGATTTGTTTTGTTTTGAAGATTTGTTTTGTTTTTGTCCGTGTTATTATTTCTTAGATAGTTTGTGAACGCGTATGTTTAATTTAGTTAGGACGCTATTTTCGGCAGCAATGAAACGAAACATACCATTGCTGGTCATATTTTAGGTATCTTCCCACAACGAGAGCGTCGCGGACGCCTGTTTAAAATTTCGTTTATTAAAGTCGCAAAAACGGTAAACCTTTTCGAATTTCGAGAACTCACGGCGTTTCGATTTTTTTTTTTTAGATTTGAACTATACGTTGGTCAATAAATTTCGTTCGACACGTCTTTCGCGATGCTGTGGAAAGATACTTAAACACAAAAGCATTGTGCAGATCCTTTTTCTTTTTGAAAAAGTAAAAAATAACTGAATTTTTTGCGATTCGTGCGTCTACCCATAGTGGAAATGCGCCTACCGGACCACACGACTACGACCGAACGTTTTTGTCATGTACAGGGATTATTTTGTTTTTTTTATCTTTTTTTTTATCTACAAGCCTCTTAAAACCGACATACAAAATCAAGGTCAGATTATGGTTTTAATTAACTGATATGCAGTTATAATCTTATTTTCATCTTTTTTATGTAGAATTGTTATTAAATATTATGTTTGTTTATCAGTTTGATAACAAAATATGGTGTACCGCAAACGTTCTTCGGACAGACGCGTGGCTCCTGTAATATAGTAACAACAATACATATTTTGCCATACCCACTATAAAATAGCTGCTTTACATGCATGCATATTGCATGTATGTAAAGCGACTTTTTCGGGAATGTGTGCGGGAACACATCTTTCTCACACTAGTGTGGGAAAGCAAATCATTTCCATAGTGATTTATGTTCATTCGTCCTGATCCGCCCGCTATTACTTCCTGACGGCTACTCTCGGCCTGCTATAGTCGTGAAGTTGGCGACACAAATGAACTGTCAAATGGTTTTGAAAATGAAGTGAAAAGCAGCTATTTTATAGTGTTAGAACTCGTTAAATCGCTCGTTTTAACATACTGTCACTACTCGTCAGTAATATGCCTCATTACGTCACTAGATATACAATCTGCTATTACGCAAAAGTACTGAAATTTTTCTAGGGTGTTGACCACTTCTATAATATTTTTTATTTAATTACTATTTACTTTTTTCAAAATCAATCACTTGTCATCAGTCAATATGAAAAGTGCCCGAAAAATATGGCGGAATTGGGCGCATGTGCAGAAAAAATGTTCGTCGATGAAAAGATCTATTGATTTTGTTTCGACATACGCGGTCTTGCCTTGTGGCCACAGATTTAAAATAAAAAAATGTACGATCGAGTTTACTTTTATCATCGTAGCACTTGATAAAATATATCGATTAATTTTTCGAACGGTCTGTACCTATTATAATAACGGCTATAATCACCGGATTCCCGAATTAACAGCCCCACTAAACTCAATCAAGAACCGATTCCGTCCTTTCGCCGCGCTTCCGTGTCGTTTTGTTCAGAACCACTTCCATTCTGGCCAGTGGACAAAATGTCCTGCTTTTGCGTTCGGCTCGCTCGCTTTCGAAATATTGAAAAAAGACATTAATTTATGAGATTTTTTAATTCAATTTATAAAACAATCTATATTATCTGCGTAACATGTAACGCCAAAATGGCCAAACCGATTTTGTTTCGTGTGTCAGCTGCCATTTCGGTTGGTTATGCCGCGTTATGCGGAAAGATATAATTATTTTTAGGTTAATTTGAATATTTTTAATTAACCATAAAACGCCTCGAGCAATAATTCCATCGGATATATAAGTACTTCAAGCGTTCAGAGTAGATTATTTTTCGTAAAAGTAGCGAATATATTTCAGCAGAAAAAAAACTGCACGTGTCTATTTAGTTTTGGACTGCAACTAAAGTTATAAATTATAATTTCCTATACGCTTGTTGATTTTAGTGCAGGTCTTTGCACCTTAAATAGCGTATATGCGTAAAAAGTTCATTGGGTTGTTTCATTTCATGGTGGTTGGTTAAGGTAAGATAACGATCAACATTAGCAAGTAGAATAATGAAAGAAGTGTTTTTTTTAACGTATTGAACCCATTTTTAGATAAAATTTCAATTACTACCGTGTTGGCGTTGGTTTTGTTTATGACGAACAGTTTTGGAATCTCTGATTTTGAGGTAGGTATACACGGCCATTGAGAACGTAAACAAAATGCGTCGGCATAAGAGAAAATAATTTTTGACTAGTTTCGAATGTCGGTTAAATTAAATTCAAAATCAAAATAACGGCCTAAACATTGTTGTAAAATAAAGTGCAGAAACACGGACAAATTAATTTTATTATAATATAAATTAGGTGCAGAGCGCATTTTGTCCGCGCACTAGTAGAATAGATAGCCTCGGGTCCCTCGACAAAATAGAGTACTGCGCATTCCATACTTCATAACACCGACGACTTCGTCCCGTACTCTCCCGTGTGTCGCTTGCTGTAACTTTCTTGCCACGTAACGGTCCGATCAATATTACAAATATTGACGATATTTGTACGCTTTGTAGACGTTTCGTGCAGCGAATTTTAGTCGAAACACGTTAAGCAAACTAGTCAGTAGATCGTATATCGAAAGTACAATGAAAATCAATTAATTCTGTGCTGAATTCGTTGTGAAAACGTTTTATTTATACTGCAACATAAATTTGTTGAGTGGGGACTGGCGGAGTGTGTACGCTCGATGGAAGTTGCCGTGCGCCGCTACTGGTTGCTTGCTTCGTAACTTCGTTCATCTTCGCTACGGCTTCCATTAATGAGATGTAAGTGTGAATTGTCTGGAGAAAAATACAATTTTCGACTGATTTTAAAGGTATTTTTTGAGAAAAACTAATGGAAAATGTTTATTTATGTTAGTACTAAGTTTTTCCGTGTGGAAATTGGTGATTTTTAGTGCGATTTGTCACATCTGTGCCAGTGTTTTGCGTTATGTTATTCTCGCCTCGGGCGATATCGTATTGCAAATGCGTGCAATTTCTAAAGTTTCTTTGCATACGTAAAAAAGTGTTTATATAGTTATTATTATTGTCGGAGTAGAAGAATGCAAGTTGATATATTTTCGTAATTATTAGTTGCTAGAAAGATTTTAAGAATTCTATGTAAAGAAACCACAATATTTTGTATTATGATTACAGTTTTAAGCCAGTGTTGCTCAATCAGTGTGTGGAAATAATTAGATCTCACATACAGGTATAATACCAGTGTCTTGAATATGGGTTCATCCATTTGTTTTTAGAATTTATTTTTAGTTTTTCGTGTCGATGTTGCAATTAATTCTTTTAAAGGTTAGATTCGAAATACACTTCAGTAGGTATTTAAGAAAAAAAAATTTTAATTACTACTAACATTTCTAGATAACAGAAATTATATCAATATTTACTTTTCTATTTTGATAATATATTTTTATTTAAATGATAACTGTTTTTTATGTGTCATCGTTATAAATAATTTTTGTGACTTGTTGATTTCGAAAGTTATAGAAGTGTTGTTTTTTCGTTTCGCTTCAGATCTCTGCGTGGGCAGACTGACATGGAGCATTATTAGCCGCACAATGAGTGAGGCACACGCCAGTGAGAGCCGGCCCGCGCCCCCCTCCGAGCCATCTCGAGTATTCACCTCCGACGTACAAAACATAGAGGCAAGTAATTGCACATGATCACCGATCGTGTTTTTTACTTGCTCATTACCGACCGAGTAATGAACCCCGGAAACTTCTTGTTACAGGAGGATGTAGTGTGTGCACGAGCACAACTTTGTTCCACATTTCCTACCGACCAAGTGCCTCAGCCTGTTCAGAGGGTAAGTCGTTATCGGCCGCCCGATATATATATGTTACGTTGTGAGAACGCCGTATCGATGTATGGTGTTTTTGTTATTCAGGACACAATCGTTTTAACAACAATGGCAGCTCCGACTGACTCCCGTGGCGCCGCCTGCCTGCCTCAGAGCGCACCCACAGTACAAGCACAAGTTTCAAGCACAGGTAAGTCAAGTCGGGCCGCGAAACACGCCGAAGAAGTGAATAAAAGCGACTAACGCGACTCTCTTTTGTTTTGTCTGTATTGCAGGTTGTGTATCCTGTGATGACTGCACTCATATAACCTTGCAACATAATCATGGCGGCCTCGTGTGCAGTGCCACGAGACCCGTGGATTTCCGGGGGGATCGAGCCGGTCCCCCGGAGTTTCCGTCGCAACCTTTATCTGTGATATCCGGCTCAAGTTGCCCCGCCTTCTCCCGTCCAGACGTTATATTCTCACCAGTGACCCCCACCTCGGCCTCCCAGTTTCAGTCCCGGATCCCAGTACCTTCGACCCGCTCCTCCTCGGGCGGCAACTCTAAACTTAAGTCTAATAATAAGAGGCAATCTGTGAACGTTACTCGTAGTCTAGCCGCTAATGTTAGTAAGGGTAATACTAATGATAAATCTACTGTTACCGAACCAAATATCAAACCACAACGTAATATTACGGTGCGCCGGGGCGAGGTTCCGCCCGCAGCGCCGAACAATAATAGTGTTAAGTCGTTAGACGTAGTCAATGTTAGTGATAAGAACTCTAATAAAAATGGTGCTTTAATCCTGTTCCCGGATGACGCGAAGAAACAATTTATTCCTGATGATGACATTCCCGTCGTAATAATAACTGTTCAGGGTAAAAAGTACAGTAAATACTACCCACCCAATCGTAGCTTTAATGATACATTTTCTGAGATTGAATACGCTTCAAACATGATGAACAACATGTCAAACTTCAACGCAGAGTCTGAGTGTAGATCAGGGATTGTGTCCGAGTCAGACGTACAATTATTAGTCTTACCGAGCGGCGGCAATATGATCGTTGCATCGACCGCTTGCCCGCTCGACGACAACGACGACGACGAAAAAATCCGTCGGAGTCGATTTTATGAAACCACGCCGCCGAAACGTAACGATTGCGACAAACAGCGACGCGAGAGCAGCTTCGCTGAACTTTTAAGAGAGCAGCTCGGTTCCGGAAAACGCGAACGCCTCTGGGCGGAACGTTACGGACGAAGCCTTCGACTTTGCGGAGGAGGCGAGAGTTCTGTCAGTACCGGAACCAGCGGCTGGGGATCTCCGCCTGCCGCCAACGCGAACAACAACAACGGTAAGCCGGTGAAAAAATAAAGTGTAAACTTTCAACACGATAATTCAATGATTTTAAATTCCGGATCCAATTTATGATTTCGACAAATTTGATTATTTCAATAGTTTATGAGAAAATGACTTGAATTATTTCTCGCGATAAATTTTTAGTAGTCGAATTGTAAAAAATATTTTTCTTTTTCCTTATTAGGTAACAATTCAGGTTGGGGTACGAACCCGGCCTCGCAAAACAGCAATGCTCAAGGAAACTGGAACAATAATCCTGCAAGAAATTCAGGTACAGGACCTGGTCAAGGGCCACCGAATTCGCAAGATGGTAAGTAATAAAACTTGACCTCGAATATCGATTAGCTCTGGAATTTTCTAGCGTATTTTTCAAATTGTTTTTTTATTTCTTATTTTTAGGCAGTTCAAACAAATCAAACAGTCAAAACAGTAACCAGCAACAAAACCCGAATCAAAACCAACCGCCAGCGTCTCAGTCCGGCAACAACCAAGGCTGGAATCAAGGAGGTGGCGCCGGTGGAGGAAATAAACAGAACAATCAACCGCCCCAAGGCGCGAGCAACCCAGGCGCCAACCCCCAACAAGGAAACGCCCAACAGAACCCCCAACAAAATGCCGTCGCTGCTCCGTCGAGCAAACAACAAATGGAACAGCTGAATTCGATGCGCGAGGCGCTGTTCAGTCAAGATGGCTGGGGAGGGGTAAGCAATTGTTTTCATTTTTCTTTTGTTTTATTTACTGACCGTTTTACGCTGGATTTCTGATACTACTTTGAACTTTAAAAATCTAGTTTTGGGAATGTCATTTGTTTTCAACTGAACTGAGACCTCAATCCAGTTCAAAACAAATGACATTAAGATTGAAAGTCATATCAGTAACCACTTCCAAATAAAAATCGAAATGTTTTCAATTATAAAAACAAAAACTGCGTCTAAAAAGTTGAATAACGCCTCTAGTAATAACCTTGAATTTAAAAATGCTCGTTGCGTAATACAAGAGCTTGTTACATCGAAATTTGTTCTGTTGCGCGTGGAATGTCATTTGTTATTTGATGTTCATTTATTAATTTGATGTTAGCCATATTTTTTGACGCGTTCATAAAAGCAAATTGTTTGAAGTGATTTTGTTGTAAATTTAAACTGCCTGTGATTATTATTTCTATATACCAATGGATCCTTATGAACTCATTTTATCTGATTAAATAAATGTATGAGGCAGTATTAAATAAAAAAATAATAAAATGACTGGGCAATCACGTGACTTATGTAACGTTGAAAAAAATCCAGTGAAAAAAACAGTAACGGTGAAATTAAATACAGAGTTGATACTTTGCATCAAAAAGTTTTTGTTTTTGAAGGTTTGTGTCTCAATTTTGTATTTTAACCAACGAGCGTTGAGTGATTTTTTTATTTTCTTTCCTTCAGCAACACGTGAACCAAGATACAAATTGGGACATTCCGTCTTCGCCCGAACCAGGACAGAAAGGCGACGGTCCGAGTGGACCGCCTCTCTGGAAGCCTGCGGTCAACAACGGCACCGAATTGTGGGAAGCGAATCTGCGCAATGGAGGACAGCCTCCGCCGCAGCCCGTGCAGAAAACTCCGTGGGGACACACGCCGACGACCAACATTGGAGGCACGTGGGGAGAAGATGACGACGTGTCCGATTCGTCTAACGTGTGGACCGGCGTTCCTAACAATCCTCCACAGTGGGGAGGAGCGACCAGCGGTAACGGAAACGCAGGAGGAATGTGGGGAGGTGAGTTTTTCTTCAGATCTTATCATTTTTGATGTGAAACATCTTATGTCGGGCTGTGAACAGCCGCGTGAGGGGAAATATGCAACGAAATGTTTGGTCCGCTCCTTCGCTGCTGTTCTCCCCACCACTGTGGCACTCTCTCTCTCTCGGCTTCCGCGCGCTCGGGCAACCGCGTGTGTTACAGTGCAGTATATAGGATTACGTCAGCATAACAGTTAGTTGCTGCTTTTGAAAAAATATATACTACTACATAGAGAATACCACCGAGTTCAATAACGTTTTCTTTGATGTTTCACATCTGTCGGGTGTCCCGAGACCCACACCCTTTTTTTTATCCGGAACGGACAAATCACCAATTGCTTAATAGTTGCTATCCCTTGTCTAGTCTCTTATTAAAAGGTCTCTCTAGCTAATTAGTGATTTAACGTTAAGAAGACGCGATTTTGTAAATTTAAACTGCCTGTGATTATTATTTTTATTTACCAATGGATCCTTATGAACTCATTTTATCTGATTAAATAAATGTATGAGGCAAAGCTTATGTAAGAGTGAAAAAAAGACTAAAAAAATATTAAATTTTTACGTCACACTAATTATTTTATTTAAATAATTTATAATTTTCAGGTTCCAAAAAAGAAAACGATTGGAGCGGTAGCGCAGGCGGTTCTGCCGCTTGGGGTGACCCGAGGGCCGATCCTCGCGCTGCCGGAATTGACCCGCGCGAAGCAATGCGCGCGTCGACTATTGACCCGCGCGCCGCACCAACTGGCGCGGACCCCAGAGACCCGATGAGAATGATCGGTTCGTTGAATTCTGTTATTTTTTGATTCGATAATCGTGAATTCGAACTTGTTTTTATATGCGGCCGTTTTGTTTTTGTTTTTTTAGCCAGCGAAGCCATGCGAGAAAGTATGCGAGATCCGAGAGATCTGCGGGCTTTGGCGGACATGCGCGGCGATCCGAGAGGAATTTCAGGACGGTTGAACGGTGAGGCGATGTGGGGAGCTCCGCCTCAACCTCCTCATCATATGGGACATCATCAACCACCTGGCAAGATGGTTGGACCAGCGCCAAACGGTTAGTTCAGTTTTTCAGATTTCTCCGGTGTTTAATTTTGAAATAATAAATTGATATTTATTTTTTCGTTGGAGAGCAGCCAATTATATAATTGTTTCGAAACATTGGAAAAAATCATTTTACCAACCAGTGGTCACAGTCAGGATTCTAACCTGAA
The DNA here is from genome assembly GCA_039654895.1 of Mongoloraphidia duomilia. Lineage (NCBI taxonomy): Eukaryota > Metazoa > Arthropoda > Insecta > Raphidioptera > Raphidiidae > Mongoloraphidia > Mongoloraphidia duomilia. The sequence goes on from CM077518.1 coordinate 676,657, forward strand.
CCTTTCCACTTTCCAACTGTGACCACTGGTTGGTAAAATGATTTTTTCCAATATGTTCCGAAACAATTATAATCGGCTGCTCTCCAATGAAAAAATTTTTTAATTGTATTTCAGCCGTATAAAACTATTATTTATTTTTGTTTGTATTCAAGGCGTCAACCAGTGGGCAGGTCCTCCGCCTAAAGATATGGGAGGCATGGGTACAAAACCTACTGGTTGGGAAGAACCATCCCCGCCGCCTCAGAGACGCCACATGCCTAACTTCGATGATGGTACCTCGTTGTGGGGAAATCCCAACCAGCAACAAACTCGAATGGGTACAGGTATATATAATAGACGAACTGCATATCACTTTCATTTTGTTCATATATCATTTTCAAAATCATTTTTCATTTCGGAACGAATAAAAAATATTTCAAAAATTTCTTTTTGTACCTGGACTTAAAAATCAATAAAGTAAAAAAAAAATGTTTCAAAACCCAGTTTTCGAAATTGTCTGTAACCAGGTTAATAACGATACCGGCGTCGTTTTTTTTTTTTGGTTTTCGTCTCACTCGCACTAACGCATTGTGCGTCTTCGTCATTCTCATTTTCACAGCATCTTCATCTGGCAAATTGTCTCACTGGTCAGACATACCTGCAGGGGGCCCTATGGGTGCTCGCAGTGGAGCATGCCCGCCCGGAATGGTCGGAGCAGGCGCCGGACGCAAGCCCGGTGACGCGTCGCTTTGGGGCCGCAACGGCTCGTGGGGAGACGAGGCACCGCCGCACTGGACCGAAGACGCTTGGGGTAAGCCGAAAGCGCCAGCCGGCACTTCGTGGGATACCGAAATCGATTGGCACAAACAGGGTCCGGCCGGTCCAAAACTCACTAAAGAGATCGTGTGGAACAGCAAACAGTTTCGGCTACTTGTCGATATGGGTTACAAGGTATAATATCACTTTTGTTTAATTGATTTTTATCGATTACTACTAGAAATACCCATTCCAAGTCTTCATGGTTTCCGGGCTTGTAGGCCGTGGTCCGGTGGTATTTCTACCTGACGTTTCGTCTACAACTGCGGCAGACATTCTCAAAGGCGATGTGGCAGCGGTCGAAGTGTCCTCCTTGGCGGCTCACAGGTTAGTGTGTCGGTGACTGGTGTCCTTCCTTCTTTTATGCCTAGTACTAGTGTGTTCTCTGCTCGGTCGTAGTCCGTCTCTCGGACTAGGACCGAGCAGAGAACACACTGGCATACATACTAGGCATAAAGGAAGGGAGGACACCAGTCACCGACACACTGACCTGTGAGACGCCAAGGAGGACACTTCGACCGCTGCCACATCGCCTTTGAGAATGTCTACCGCAGTTGTAGACGAAACGTCAGGTAGAAATACCGCCGGACCACGGCCTACAAGCCCGGAAACCATGAAGACTTGCAACAATGCCAGCCGTGAAAGCTTGCACACCAGAAATACCCATTCTTTGTTTTCCCGACGGAAATTCTAATATCGCATAATTATATTGCGTCTTATGTTTAGTAGAATAGAATTTATAGTGATTCCAATATAGTCGTATAATAAACTAAAATTGTTACAGAAAGAGGACGTAGAGAACGCATTGCGCTTGCGCGATATGAACGTGGAAGACGCCTTGGACATACTGAGTCCTGCCAGACCGGGAGTCGACACAACGTGGAGAGGTAGCGCCGGGGGAGCCGTAAGCGGCCAAGCCGGCCGACACGACGAACACGCTCCGTACGATCATACCGGAGCTGCGGGACCTTACGGAGGACAGAGGTTCGGCCCGACCGGACCCGGACAAATGCCATTCCCGCCGGTAAGTTTTTCGTTTTTGCTTTACAACTCTCTCAGTGAAACTCGGAATACACGCGGTAGGAGAAGCGCGTGTAATCTGGACGCGTTCAAGTTTTTAACAATAAACAAATGAGGACAGCTTGGTGTAATAGTCAGCGTGTTGGCCTTTGGATGAAACTGTCTCGGGTTCAAATCCCACTTCGCCCATGGATGTTTTGTGTTGTCTTTAAGTTTTAATTGATGATATTATCTGATGTAATTAAGACGCTAATGACCTAAGTCGTCAAGCGTCTATAATCTAGAATGAATAAATAAATTTAGTAGCTATAAATAAAACATTTCACCCGCACGATTAATGTGTAATGTGACAATGTGTAAAGTTCCAGCTTCGACTGTTCTCTTTTGCAACTGCCTATTGTAATTATATTCTAAACAAATTTTCTCGTTACAGGGTGGTAATGCTCCGAACCTAATGAACAATATGGGCGCAGCCACCGGAAATCCGTCTCTCGCGTCTATCGGCAACATGTCACCGGCCGTAGTGCAGAAAATGCTCGCAGCAGGAAGCGGTTCCGCTGCTCCAGGCGCTGGATCCGGAGTGGGGGCGCAGGCGTACGGTGCGAGCGGAGCGCAAGCCAGATCACAGCCGCCGCAGGCCCCGCAATCGCAGCCCAGCACTCAACAGCTGAGAATGCTCGTACAACAAATACAGATGGCAGTGCAAGCTGGATATCTAAATCACCAGGTTTGTTTTGTTTTTGATGTGAAACATCTTATGTCGGGCTGTGAACAGGCGCGCGTGAGGGGAAATATGCAATGAAATGTTTGGTCCGCTCCTTCGCTGCTGTTCTCCCCACCACTGCGGCACTCTCTCTCTCTCTCTCGGCTTCCGCGCGCTCGGGCACGGGAAGACAACCGCGTGTGTTACAGTGCAGTATATAGGATTACGTCAGCATAACAGTTAGTTGCTGCTTTTGAAAAAATATATACTACTACATAGAGAATACCACCGAGTTCAATAACGTTTTCTTTGATGTTTTACATCTGTGGGGGGTCCCGAGACCCACACCCTTTTTTTTTGACTGTTGCGATTTTTTGTGAGGCTATTTTCGTCTGATCACCGGTCGATTTTCAAATAATAAAAAAAGGGATGGGTCGATCGAGTTACCTACACTATCTGCCAACCATTCGGAATTTCCCTTTCAACGCATTCGTACCTCCCTGCTAGCAGACCATTTCTCCCACATCTGAAGGTGTCGTTTTTTTTTCGTTACGCGGCTAAAAAGTTTCACTTCAAAGATTTTCAATATATTTCTTATAATTTTAATACAACAATTTCTTGGTTCCTTTTAGATCCTGAACCAGCCATTGGCACCGCAAACTTTGATACTATTAAATCAGCTGCTACAACAGATTAAAGTACTCCAGCAGTTGATGCAACAACACAGTGTGATGCAAGCGCAGAGTTCTCTAGGAGTCGCCAAACCGAACAGCAACGTCATGCTTCAAGTCTCCGTGCAAATCACCAAGACCAAGCAGCAGATAAACAATTTGCAGGTATGCTTTTGTTTCTCACGTGAAAAAACAAATGCTTGACGATAATCATTTGTTTTCTCCCGACTTACGTTTATAAGCTGTACACGATTTAGGTACACTTGGATCTTTTCTGCATCGGCACGTGCAGATTTCTTTTAAACGTTGAATTGATCGAACGCGCTTATCTTTTTTCAGAACCAGATCGCGGCAAACCAAGCGATTTACGTCAAACAGCAAATGGGCGGAAGCGCGGCCGCCGGACCGAGCGATTTCTTCAAGAACAGCATGCACGATCCGATATCGGCGCTGCAAGGAAACTTCTCCGATTTGACAATAAACAAAGAACCACCGGTGAGTGTTTTTAATTTATTTTTTTGTGAATCCGTTTTTATCACAATCAACATGCGGCGTAATCATTTTCATATCCACAATATAAATTTTTATACCTGATTCTGAATAGTCCATTCATTTTCAAGATAGACAGATAGTGTGTCTTTGTTTCTTGAGTTGTGATTGGTCGATCGAGAGAATTTCAAACTTGTACTGGACCGTATTTATTTATTTATTTATTCAATTTCAACGGATAAAAAAACCATAATACAAAGTTTAACAAAAATATTTACCTATTTATTTTGTTATAAACTGTAGATAAGCGACACTGTTGGAATGTATTTTTTTAAATTACTCTATCTTGGAATTGAATAGACTAAACTCGTATTATGACCTCTGTTGTTGAACGTCTATAATTTACAGTGTCTGATTCCGACTCGCAACAAATTCGATTTGTGTCTTTTGCAGACTTCGTATGCTAGTCAACAACAGTCCCGTTTGACCCAATGGAAGTTGCCGGCGTTGGATAAAGACGATACGCCCGGAAGCGATTTCAGCCGGGCTCCAGGCTCTGTTGCCAAGCCGCCCGCACCTCACGCGTCCCCGTCCATGAATCCATTAGGACTGGGCCAGAGCGATGGGTAAGTGTTTTTTTAATTCGACACGCTGTTTTATTTTCGCCGGATAACTCTGTTACTTATAAAACAAATGACGGCCGTGTTGTTGATTTGTTTTTTTTTTTTTTTTTATTCTAAACTAATAGCCAAAATACAGTATATCGGATTTTCAACGTTTCGACCCGAAACAGTAGTTACCACAAAATATTTCCAATACTTTTTTTGTAAGATTTTATTAAAGAACCTTGCTTCGAAAATAAGATACGTCGTCGGAACGACATCGTAAATTAGCACCTTTGCGAGGATGTAAATGTTTTTTTCCTCTGTATAGACCGTGGTCTACGGGCCGTTCCGCCGATGCAGGAGGCTGGCCAGATGCGAGCACTGACGGTCCAGACGGTTCGGTCAAAGAACCGTGGCCCTCAGCGCAGCCGTCGCCCGCCGCTTTTACCGACCTTGTGCCGGAGTTCGAGCCCGGGAAGCCGTGGAAGGTATGATGTTACGTGGCGAATAACGTTTTTATGAAACGTTTTGACGCTTTCCTCTCCCCGTGAAAAAATGAACTGCGGGCAAAATGAAATCGTCGCGATCCCAATGTAAAAGCTATTTCAATTGCATTTCCTGCGATCGTTTATTTGAAGTCGTAATTTTAGTATTGATATTTCGAACCGAACGCTATGCAAAATCAACGCGAGTCTCAAATTTTGCCCGCAGCTGCAAACAATGTGACGACATCCAGGTGTGCAAGCTTTCACGGCCGGCATTGTTCCAAGTCTTCATGGTTTCCGGGCTTGTAGGCCGTGGTCCGGTGGTATTTCTACCTGACGTTTCGTCTACAACTGCGGTAGACATTCTCAAAGGCGATATGGCGATGTGAGCCGCCACATCACCTTTGAGAATGTCTACCGCAGTTGTAGACGAAACGTCAGGTAGAAATACCACCGGACCACGGCCTACAAGTCCGGAAACCATGAAGACTTGGAATGTGACGACGGTTCATCGGAAGAAACAACGTGCGCTTTTTTCGGATCGATCGGCAATCGTTAAAGAGTCACACTTTATATGTAAGTTCCATTTGAAATGCATAATTTGTTTACTGGACGTTATATAGGGAAACCAGATGAAAAGTATCGAAGACGACCCGAGCATCACTCCCGGAAGTGTCGTCCGTTCGCCGCTGTCTCTGGCGACCATAAAAGATACCGAAATATTCAGCGCCGCGCCGCCTAGCAGTGCCGTGCCGCAGTCGAAGGCGTCGCCGTCGGGCGACTCCTTGCAACCTCTGAGTTTGTCTTCGTCGACGTGGAGCTTCAATCCACCTGCTTCTACGACAAGTGCCTTCACAAGGTAACACACTTTGAAAAAATTTTTATTTAACGGCTTTTTACACATAGTAAGTTCTCTTAGCAGAGGAGAAACTTCACTATCTGTAGTCAATTTTTTGATGTGAAACATCTTATGTCGGGCAGTGAACGAACAGCCGCGTGAGGGGAAATATGCAACGAAATTTCTGGTCCACTCCTTCGCTGCTGTTCTCTCCACCACTGCGGCACTCTCTCTCTCTCGGCTTCCGCGCGCTCGGGCACGGGAAGAGAGAGAGAGTATACATATGAACGTACTGTAAAGCAAAAGTATATGTATACACATTTAGGTATGTAATACGCTGTGTATTTAGTTGCGTTTCTGGCTCAGGCGTGCTCAAACGCCGCAACCGCGTGTGTTACAGTGCAGTATATAAGATTACGTCAGCTTAACAGTTAGTTGCTGCTTTTGAAAAAATATATACTACTACATAGAGAATACCACCGAGTTCAATAACGTTTTCTTTGATGTTTCACATCTGTCGGGAGTCCCAAGACCCACACCCTTTTTTTACTTAACCTGTTTGTTTTTTTCCAGCCCTTTGAGCAAATTGGGATCCAAAGGTACGTGGGGCGATGTAGCGCCGCCTCCAACTGCGGTGACGTCCGAATTGTGGGGCGCACCCCCGATGGCTAAATCGCGTGGCCCGCCTCCTGGTTTGGCCAAAGGCGGTGCCGGCGGCGTGAACGCAACCAACGGCTGGGGTGGATTGGGCGGCGCACGCTCTGCCACCGGAGGAGCATCGTGGGGATCGTCCAATTGGGGTTCCCCGTGGCTGTTACTCAGAAACTTGACAGCTCAGGTAAGATTCGATCTTTCGGAGAAAAGTCGGATCGCAAAGCGGTCCGATTTTGTCGACCTCTGGAGATACATTGTTTTGTTTGAAATTGACCACGTTGCTTCCTTTTCGTTACAGATCGACGGATCAACATTACGAACTTTATGTATGCAGCACGGACCTTTACAGAGCTTCCATCTCTCTCTTAATCATGGATTCGCTTTGGTGAAATATTGCTCGCGCGAAGAGGCAACTAAGGTACGCAAATATTACATATTTTACGTCAAAGTCGACTCGCTTATATAAAGAGTTACGTTGATAACTCGGAAGTTTTTGCAGTGTGGCAAAAAATGACCGGTGATTAAAATTATGGATCCAATTTATGAAAGTCGTGATTAAACTATTTATGAGGTCATTTTCATAATTCTTTTCAAATATGAATCGGTACAAGGCTCAGATAACACTGTTAGTTGGTGTAGTTATTCGTTGACTCGTTTTTTTTTTTAACATTGTTGCGTTTTTGTTTTTAGGCTCAGACAGCTTTGAACAATTGCGTGCTCGGGAACACGACGATTCTGGCCGAGTCGCCGGCCGACACCGACGTCAACACACTGATGCAGAACCTCGCTCAGCAGAGCGGAGCCGGAACGGCCGCCGGCTCCGGATGGCGCGGCGGCGGTGCCGCGACCAAGGGCGGTGCCGACACTTGGGGCAACGCGTGCTGGCCGCCCAATCCGAGCGCGGCCGGCGCTGGAGGCAGCCTGTGGGGCACGACGTCTTCAACAATGGACACCGACACTCAGCGCGCCACCCCATCCAGTCTCAACTCGTTCCTGCCGGGAGACTTGCTCGGCGGTGAGTCAATGTAAAACGGAAGAGACGCGTCGGCTTAAAAGTAGAGCGTCTCTTCTGAGTTGAAAAGCAAAACCTAACGGCGCACCGGTCGGACACAACGAAACCCGTCTGCCGTTTTCGGTTTTCCTTTTTACACCGAATCGATTTTATTTTAGAGGCCATGGCCGAGACCGGATCTGTCGGTCTCGGTCGATAATTTGGGTTTAGTAAATTTTATATGCGTACCGACTTAATTTGTTGAGACCAAAAAAAAATATTTTAGTCATTTATGAAATGTGCAATTGTTGTTAAGAAAGGTCGTCGGTCGACGCAAATCTGAACACGATTTTGACTTTACTCTAAAGTAATTCGTTTTCAATGAAGGCAGCGATAAACTAACGTACAAATTAAAATCGTAAACGAAAAGAATAACGTTATTGGCTTTAGCAGTACTTATTTTAAGCGCGATACCGGCGTATCGTCGTACCGTTTGGCGAACCGTGTCGGCGCACCGGACGGTACGTATTTGGTGAAATAGACGCCGCGGTGTTTTTTTGGAAAACGATTGCGCCTCGATTCTCGACAACGATAACTATCTCGATTTTAATTGCTCTAGTCTGAATGCAGTATCAGTTGACTTAAAATGCGAATATATTAATATGCATGTAACGAAAAGTATTTTTTTTTTTTTTTTTTGTTTTTTTCATCGTCTTTGTTGCCGTTAGGATCGACGCGAGGACGTTTTCGCCCCGCCTATTTTAGGCGTAAACTTGACGACGACATCGCAAAAAGTCGATAACCGCTCGTAGAAGTAAATTTACAAAGGCAAGCATTTGTTTAAAATGACTTTTTTTTTTCTTCTTTCATTTTAATTGAAAAGACAAATATTTTGAAACAAACCAAAGTTTCATTATCATTTTTACAATATGTGTATTACATAGATGTGATAATTTTGATGTACTGTTTCTCTTTTTAAAAAGATTTTTAAGGTGCATTACATGTATAAAAATAGTGCAGATTATTATTTTATATATGACCTCGATATTCTGTACTGCAATCGAAATGTGATCAAAACCTCATCGTATCCACAAATATTGACATTTTTAACTTCGTTGGAGAAAAAGAAAGAAAAAAATATTATATATTATGTAACATAAATATAATTATTTTGAATTCTATATTATAATATGTGATTTTGGTGACTGCTGTTTAAAAAAATCTATACATTATTACTTATTATTATTAATTGTGATCGGTTTTTAGAAAAAAAAAAATGTGGCAGTTTAGCTTTTTTGAACTATTCGGCGGCACAACCCAACCAAATAATTTTGAAAACCCAGTATTCTTTATATGCAAAGTACATCACAAATTGACAGTTTTTAATTTTAATTTTATTCGCTCGTCGGCGAGCGCACGGATCGCGGGTCTGAAGAGACAACGCTGCCGAGTGCCGGATGGTATCTGGACGCAGTGCCGTCTCTTTCGTTTGGCGCGGCGATCCGTTCGCTGACGGGTCGAAAAAAAAACATTTTTACAACCGCGCACAGAAGTTCTACGCTATACTTTTTATTTATTTTTTTTTTTCAATTTTCGAATTTTGTTTTTCTCTGTGCAAAGACGTGCCATACATGTGTAATTATTTCGATAAATTTTAAATATTCAGGGTTAAAAAAAATTGATATACCGATCAGGTATTTGAAAGTAGTATTAAAAATTTTGCTCATAGATTAAAAAAAAAAAAAAGAAATTTTATTGAATCTTAAATAATTTTTAACAGTAAATGTGTTCGTAGTTAATCGGGTTTTTTAATATATTCAGTCAAGCATTTCCCGTGCCGATATCTTAACCCAGAATATTGGTTCTGTATAAAAACAGTTCGATAGAAAATCATGTCCAAATAAGCCACGCTCATGTTTCTGACATTAACGGTAAGATATAATATTTGTAAAGTGACCTAATCTAATTGATTTCTTTTGTTTGTTGTTTATTTTTTTTATATTGTTTTATTATTATTATTATTTTTTTTTTTTATTTTTTTTTTTTATTATTACAACGATTAAAGTTCAAAATACAAAATTCTCACGTATTAATAATCTACTGTAATAATATTTAATGACAATTCATTTTTCCTCTATTTAATGTGCCTATAGTTTATATAAATATTTAGTTAAGTATGTTATTTTAAAATTCGTACCTTAAAATGTTGATTTATTATATATTTTCAAAAAAAAAAATTAAAAAAAAACTTAAAAAAAAATTATTATTACTATAACATTGCTATTTATATTATAAATGATAAGAAATTAGTTTTTCTTTGTATTATTTTTACATATAGCACAAACAATTCAATAATAGATAAATGAAAACCAGTTAGCTTTTGTTTCGACATGCAATTGTTTGTACAAAGTGATCTGTACGTATTTAAAAAAAAAAAAAACGAAAGTCTAAAAGAGAGAGAGGAATTTGCCAAAACTTCTGTCCAGTCTGTCGATAATGTGGAGAGTTGACCGTTGTTAATTGTCCGGCGACGCCGTTTCGTTTTTTTGCCGCCTCGATCGGAACCACCGCCGACAGTCGTATGTTTCGTAGGTTGTTTTACCACTGCGCGAGTGTCGCTGCTTTGAATACGAATGCACCCCGAAAACATTCGGCTGGCGGTTTGGACGGCGGAACGCGGAGAAAAAACGGAACACGTCGGACCATTAAAACAATTGACACTCAATATGTAATGTATAAGAGCAGCTCATAATTTGTGTTCAGCAAAAACAAAAATATATCATTGTTACTCTGTCGATTACAGCGTTGCTTGTAATAATATTATCGTCAGTACGTTCCGCCGCGTTTGCGTTCGACGGCAGCTCGCCCTCCGTTCATTTGTTTGTGATGCCGATTGGCAAAGTAAAATTCTTCGGGCAGTTTTGACAGTCGTTCGCGGCGTCGGGCGCAGGCGTGCGGCGGGCGACGGCGTAGCGTTTTTGTGATTCTCGTTAAAAATGTGATTTCACAGGCAGACGAAATATATACCACAAATTGACCATTGAACCATAATATTATATATACTAGTGAATATATATATATATATTGAAAACCTCTTGTTAACAATAAAATAATAAAACATTACATTCGACTGTTTACATTTAAAGAAAAACAAATGAAAGATATAAGACTCTATATATGAACATGTTTTTTTGTAAAACTAAAACAAATGATATTATTTTAATAACAAAGTGACTTATGAAAAATATAAATATAAAAAAAAAATTAAAATAAAATCCCAGTCATGTAAAATGCGTTGTTTAAATAGTAACGAGCATGGACGTTATCAAGGACGCGCGTGTAGAAGCAGTATAATATTAAATAATTTAATAATCTTGGAAAGAATAAATAAAAATACGATATAAAATTTGAAACCCCTCTACTGTGATCTCAACTTCCTAAAAAATATCAAAATACCTATTTAATAAAAAAAAATATGATACACACAACATTTAATACACAAAAAATAATTAAATATTAATAATGTAAAATTAAATAATAAATATTACATAATAATTAATAATTATCTACTGTCTCTTTATAATTAATAATAATCTATATGTTAATATTTTTAGGTAACTGTCAGTTAGTGAAAAGTGTGAGGTTGGGTTTTGTTCTTCTGTAATACACGTACATAACAATACTATGTGCGCCCTCCGACTGATCTATAGAAAGAAAGAAAAACGGCCGCCAGGCAATTACCTCGATTATATCGCTATATAAAACAAAAATAATTGTTACCGTTATTATTGTTCATTGTAAGTGATTTATTAGTAAAGTATTTCTCATATCAAAACCTAATCTGAATGCACTGCTCTGTCGGAGAGATAAAAAAAAAAGGCCTCGTCGAACATCGACCGGGTCTCGATTATGTTTCTCCTGCCGGATCAAATGTTATCTTCTTTGTTTTTGATTTAAAAGAATATTTATTCTAGTAGAAAATAATTGAAAATCGGGAAAAAGCCTTCAGTGTCTTTTGTATTTTTATTTGTCAAACAATTGCGGGTGACAGTTGAATAGCGAAATTACGATAGCGTTGAATCTGTGGTCTGCGCTTCCGATACATCGAATCGGAGCTGTCGGTTAAAATTGTGTAGTGAAAATACAAACGGTACAGGCTTACCAATACAATATCTGTATGTAATATTAATAATAATAATTAGTATAAATTCCGAGGGAATCAATTTTTAGACGGGACGAACAATGCGACAGACATGATAAGCAAAATTTTGTTGAATCGATTTGGACTGAATTTGTCAAAGGAACGGCTTAATGGAATATCGGTTTGATAGAATGTTATTGATAAATAATCGTTTGACTAGATTTTTGCCAAATATTTGTTACGAAGTGCCAGAACAACAAAATCAGAACGGTGTGATCTTAAAACGAAACGTTTTAGTTAAAAGTAAATTGTGCCTTGAATCGTTGACAGAAACCAATTTACATACAGTCGGGACATTCCACTTTTCTGTCTCATAACCTCACTTTTATCTTGCCTATTTTTTTCTGTCTGCATAAGAAAATCAATGGTTATTTTACTCTGTTATCCGCGATACCAAATTAACATGGTGGCAATCTTGCACGCTATGCGTGTTCTAACCTATAAAATCAATCAACTGTACACTGTCCGCCATTTTATGAGTTTGAATTTTAAATGGCGTCTTAATGAATTTCTGTTAAGCAAGATTTGATCAAGTGGAAAATCAGTGGTTATTTTACTCTGTTGTCCGCTGTACCAAATTTCAAACATGGTGGCGATACGTGTCCTAACCTATAAAATCAATCAACTGTTCACTGTCCGCCATTTTATGAGTTTGTGAATTTTAAATGGCGTCTTAATGAATTTCCCTTTAGCAAGATTTGCTCAAGTGGAAAATCAGTGGTTTTTTACTCTGTTGTCCACGGTACCAAATTTCAAACATGGTGGCAATGCGTGTCCTAACCTATAAAATCAATCAACTGTTCACTGTCCGCCATTTTAACCTCACTTTTACCTTGCCTATTTTTTCTGTCGGCATAAGAAACTCAATGGGTTTTTACTCAGTTGTCCGCGATACCAAATTAACATGGTGGCATTCTTGCACGCAATGCGTGTTCTAACCTATAAAATCAATCAGCTGTTCACTGTCCGCCATTTTATAAGTTTGTGAATTTTAAATGGCGTCTTAATGAATTTCCGTTTAGCAAAATTTGCTCGAGTGTCCCGGCTGTTTATAAATTGAGACAGCGGTTTCATTGACAAATTGCCATTTCGCTCGGAATAGATTTATTAACGACGTCGAGTGAAGAATTCTGATATTCCCCTGAAAACACCACAATCAACTAGACTGCACGCCGAGTATTCTTAAAACATTAAACTGAGAAAAAATATTTATATTATAAAATGTGGATACCTAAAATGAGAAAAATATATTATTGCGATAATGTTTTAAGGTTATGTTCTAATGTTTAATAAGATTTTGATCATATTGAATAAGAAAAATCTATATTATATATTATCTATATTATACATATTTAAAAAAAAAACAAACATAATTATAATAATAATAATATATTAAAAGATGTGGTTAAATGTGAATTTAGTAGCGAGTAGTTTTATGTTAACACGTTATATGTGGTATTTCAAACAAAAATGATAAAAATCTAAAAAAAAATTATTAGCAGTCCAGTTTTATTCTATACTATACTTTCCTGCGATCGTTTGTCTGTCTATGCAATTAAATTGAACGGACAGTAATTTTTTAAACGTTCGAAAAATAAAGAATTTCAATAACACGGCTACATGCTAAGTACGTCTTCCATTTTTTCAGTACGTTTTTGTTTTTTTTGTAGAGATGTTTTTGTTTATTGATAAGTAAAGTACATGTACTATGCCATTTTTTAAGTATTTAATATTTTAATTTGACAACATAATGGTGGCTGTCGCATTTGAACAAAATGGCGGACAAATCATTTTATCGAATTGCGATTTCCTGCAATTATTTTTGAAATAGTTGAAACAATCATCGGACGTTGTGCTTTTGTTAACAACTACTCCAGAACAGTTGAGCGACAACTTGAAACAAAACAATAACGTAAATTAATAAAACAATTGACAGAATCAAATTTGTTGTAGTTGTGACTCGTTTGTTTTTTCACTACTGTCAGGTTATCAATGAACCTGAAGCTTGTAAAATTAAATCCATTCAGTTTTTTGGTAGACAAGACAAAATATAAAACGATTGCATTGTGTTAAAAACGTGTTCATAAGGTATAAAATAATATGGTACAGTTCTGAAGTAGGGTTCTTAATAGGTATTTTTAGTATTAAAAAACAACATGCAGCAATGCATGTATAACGACGAAACGATTGGTTCGGATCGACGACGCGCGTTCATTTTTTTTTTCATAGTCCGACAGCCGCCTTGCTCGCCGAGCGTTCTACTTTTTCCTAAATTTCATACATTTTTTTTTTAATAAATATGTTAGTGTACAATGCTAAACAAAATGTGATCCTTTCTGCCGTTGATTGAAAAGACTGATTAAAAAAAAATCATATCGAATTTTTATTTATTTTTATAATTTATCGCTTAATTTTTATTTAATTTAAAAGTCGAGTTTCCTAGAAGACCCGTGTTTCCAAATACGACAGCGATAAATTTATTTAGCTTTTTTTATTATTTGTTTTTGAAAATGATACTCAAAACTCAAGACTTACTTTTGTTCCTTATTATTATTAATAATGTATTTTTAGTTATTAGTATTGTTCGATGTGACGAAGCTTGCATTTTCATCACCGTTTTTTCCCTTAGGGTTTATTTATAATCATGTTCAGATGTAAATTCAGTGGACTTGTTTAGCAGTCTTTTTCTATGTAGAGAGGCAACGGTCGCCTTGTGGTACCTTCCCACTATGTAATAACAGTTTACGAACATTTTAATTCTAAAGCGGCGAAGTCACCTCGGGAGTCCCGCGCTGTTTCGAAGCTGTTTAAAACGTACGTCTAGAAATGATTTCCGTTGTCGCTTGAGCAATAAGAAGCGGTGCGGTGAAAAATAAGACTGCTAGACGCCCATCGGAAGGTTAATTTTCTCGCGGAAGCGGCGGCCGGTTCGAAAGACAATATTCGGTTTTATGCGAACGGACTTGTCCGGAATGCGTTTCGCCGATTCCGTCCGATCGTTTCCGACATTTACCAATATAATCGTCTAAAACTTAACAGGTTCATACTATTTATTAACGAGTAGCGTAATAGAAGTAACATTTTACATATTGTATTTATGTACACAACTGTGCTGTGACTAATGAGTGGCTTTTTAATTTGTAAAAATGTTTTTTGAAACAGAAAAATTCTACAAAAAAAAAAGTTGAAAAAAATCTGTCTTCGATGTTCAATAATAAGTGAAAAATCTCTCAACCGGATGCGTAACTCTCAAATTTTAAGACAGTCGTTTGGTTGAAAACCACCCCGAATTAATTTTTTTAAAATGCTCTTATCGAAAGAGTTTGCCGTACTGAAGACTAGAATTTTTATATTCGGCGACCGCATACTTGTCATTTCAAAAAACGTCAGTCGACGCCAACTCTGGCGGCTACTGTCGAAACTAAACTAAAAGTCGATGGTTGCACACTTTTAAAATTCGTCTCGAGTCAAATAATGCGGTCGTTGTTCTTTTGTTTCTATCCTTTTTTTTTGTTTTTCAAATTGAAAAAAGCTGCTGTTTAGCTTTAAATTAGAATTGACTGTATTTTTAAAAAGTAAATTTAATTGATAACTATGGTGCGGGACATACTTGAGCTGGCCCCCCTTTAAAAAAAAAAAAAAAAGACTAAACGATATTTCGGTGACAGTATTTATTGTTTCGCTACAGTTTCGCAATAATTGTTTTGTCGAATCGTAAACGGAATTGAAACTTATATCGAGAATGCCAGTCCGCGACTTAGAAATCAGGCGTTTCAAAAGACAAATCACAAATATACAGGTCGTCCGGGTAACGGGTTTAGTTTTTCGCTGCAGCGTGTTAAAAAAATGATAAAATTTGTTACCGAACGCTCAAACGTAATAAGACAGTTAAAAATATTTGAGATATCTCGACGGTCAGCTATTATCGATGTTCCATGTAACATAATCTAGTGTTTTACCTTTTAAAATGAGATTGATTGCCAATCATAGCTTATATTAATTATTATAAATGATTATTACATCTATATTTAATGTATTTGTATTAGTTGATAAGGTAATTGTCATTGTTTAGGGATCACGTATTATAAATATTATATCGAGGTATGCAACAGTCGTGAAACGCAATTGCGGGACACTTGTTCAATGTCAGGCAACGACGCGCCGTCGGCTTCTCTGTCTCGGCCGGTTCGAATTTTTTTCCTATGAAAAGAATCAACGGTTCCCGAAAAAATGGACGGAACAATTCAATTGATATTGATTGTATATCAGTAAGTTGTTTCATTTAATCGATCAGTGCGACGGTATATCGATGAATCGGTGTATCGATGAAAAAATGGACGGAGCAATTTAATTGATATTGATTGTATCAGTAAGTTGTTTCATTGAATCGATCAGTGCGGCGGTATATCGATAAATTGATATGAATTGTATCTGATAATATCTATGGTCGGTTTTGGAATTTTCAGTTGGTTGGGTAACGGTAATGCATCGATATATCGGTGTTGTCGATTGCGTCAGTGTACTGATAATATCGGTGCGATGTTCGCGATCGGTGTTTAAATCAGCGGGATCGGTAACGATGTGAACGATGGTCATGGCGACGGACGCGGTCTTGTGCGTCACACTCCAGCCCGATAGTATTTGTTGACTTAACAGCGTTCATATAAACGTGTTTTACTTATATCTAAAATAATATTTAGTAGTAATGTCACCATGTACCAAAATTCGATAGAAAGTTGTTTTTATTTTATTATTATTATTATATTACTGTAAAATTTACTATATAATATCATATAAACGGTATAGTTTAAGCAATTTCAGAAAATAGTAGTCTTGTATTTTTTAACGACTTAATTCTTAAATGTAACAATATGAACAAAATTAATAACGTATGTGAAATAATATAATAAACAGTGATGGAATTAGGTTATGTTTAGGTTAATGAATAAGGGAAACCAAGTGCATTCACTTATTTTATATTATATATGAATGTGATACATGTGTTCTAATTTCTCTGCCTCTTTCTCTACTAAATAAGAACGTCTACCGTTCGAACCGTTGCGTCGGCGTCTTCGAAACTCTGTCGGGCGAAAATCGGAATCCCAAATAACGCGAGATTTGTCGACGGTGTAGAACGTTTCTTAAGATTGTTTTTTAAATTCTTTTTTGTCAAATTCCAAATACCGCTACCTAAATCTTAAATAATTCCAAGTTAGTTCGTTGAAAGTTTTCTAGAGTAGTATTGTTTAGTGAAGACACCAGCGTCACACATGCGCACTAACGAATTTAGTGCCGGGCGAGTTCATATTTAAAGGGATAGCGCGTGACACACAACACACTTGACACGCGTCTTTTGTGCCGGACGAGTCCATATTCTGTTTAAAGGGGAAGCGCGTTACATACAACAGACCTGACACGCGTCTTTTGTGTCGGACGAGTTCATATTCTGTTTAAAGGGGAAGCGCGTGACACGCAACAGACCTGACACGCGTCTGATAATTGTGCCGGACGAGTCCATAACTCCCGGCCATCTTGTTGTTTTCTTTAAACAATACTACTCTACAACAAAAAACTATAAAACAGTTGAATCACGATTTGTATCACGCAATATATCTGTCAGTCTATAAATAATATATTCCTTTGAGCTTGTATTTGCCATGTGATTTAATTTATTTTCTTTCTTATTAACCAGTTAACTTGTTTGTTTTTTTTATTATGCTGGTCAGTTTTGAGTACAATTTATTTTGAGAATTCGTGTTCTGAAGAAATATTTTATAAGATATATAGCTTTATTTCTTTTCGAGTCACATTAAAAAAAGTAATAATATTTATATAATCAAACTGTATTAGATCTGTGATTTTTATAACTTTCAAAATATCACAAATTAATTAATTGCATTAGAAAATATTGTTGTCGTCGTAAGAGAATATAATATCAAAAAGAGCTCATTTTATTATATAATTATACAATAATATATAAATTAAAAAAAAAAATAAACGAAAATCAATATTGTCGTAATGACCTTTATGTGACTCATATAAATATAATTCATCCTTGCCTTGTTTATCTAGTTATTTTAAAATAATACAGAAATCTGCTAATATTCATTTTTCAAGACAACCAGCTGGCAGGATTTGTCAATAATTTCGGTTGCACGTAAATTATCAAACGTAACGTCTACGCAACCGTACCGTATGAATTTTACCGATATTTAATCGATCCAACACGTTACAAACAAGGGACCACAATATCAAATCGCTATTCTCAAATTTGGACAGATACAGAACAAAAAAACAACGAAATATTTTGAATCTTTAACGGAGGTACGTAAATCACCAAACGGTCAACGCACCTGCTCAAAGATTAACGTTTGATTTTTGTTGTACGGTTGCGTGTTACTTTTGTTATTTTCGATCGTGTTTTGTTTTTTAATGCTGTGCGACCGAGGTTATAAAAAGTGTAAAAATTATCAATCGAAATTTTTGTTAGTTTTTCTGCTGACACCGAAACGTCAGTAGGCCGGTCGTGCAACGGCCGGTTGATTTTTGAACTGAGATTGTGCGACCGGTCGTAGCTGACGCTCCGGTGTTTGTCCCCTTAATTTCAATCGGAATAGTCGTATATTGATATTATTGTATTTAATGTATACCAGTCGTTTGCTCTTTCGATAATTATTTATTGTCTTTTTCTTTCGCACAAATGTTAATCGTTTGTTTTTATTTAACTACAGATCCTATACTTGTGATGTATTTTTAACGCGCAATTATATTGCGCAATTTATTTTTCTTTTTTTTTCTTAATAATCGTTAGCACATTGTTGTCATATCGGGTTTGTTAGCGCAGAAAATGTAACAAACATTTCGAAAAATTCCAACGATTGTCGATTTTTTTTTTAAACAATCGAAGTTAATATCCATCTTTAATCATAATATATTAATTATGTACCTATGTGACATCATTAAGCTCTAAGATATCGTTTAAAGAAAAAAAAATCATTTAAAAAAACACAAAAAATATAAATATCTATATATTTTACTTATTTAAGGTTTAACTCAGCTTAAAAGGTTTTTAAACATATTAATAATGTATAATCTGTGTATAACGGTAATTAATCATTACTTATGAACTAAATTTAACGTTCTAGGAGTATAATTGAAAGCACAACATTAAAAATATATACAATACAATGAATTTAATGATAAAACAATAATATTTCTAAAGGACACTTTGAATGAAATAATAATAATAAATAAATCGGCCAAGAACTGACTGTTTAACCATAAAGTTTAATCCATTCGCGTCAATTACTTATATAACAAATACTACCAATGGCAGATAACAGTAAAATAGCTAAATTCGTGTACGTTTTTAATTTTTATTATAGGTTATAGTCGTGTCGCCATTGCTAAAATAATCGCCTAGTTTGATTTGTCATTCGTTTTATTACAAACAAACGATACCTACGCAAATCCCAAATAATTTATTTATTCTTTTTTTATAGTTAAAATAATCGGATTAGATAGATAGATCGTAGATTATAGATGCTCAACAGCTGTGCTTCTTTGATGGAATTATTGTGCACCTAGCATATTATTACAAAACTAAAACCGTTACGAACTCAGACGCCATTTTGTAGAGTAATTAAACGACCCAAATAAATACACCGCATCACAAACGTCGGTTTCGTTCACTTCTGTATCTGCCAGAATTATTATTTGTATTTAAAAAAAATATAATATATATAATTAATATCTTAACCTAAAAATATTGACTTGTAACTTAAGTGTTATTTTTAATTACTTATTAAACTAAAATGTGTATAAATCTAACCTCTCGTCTCTCTATCGGCTCTTCAGTGGCCGGATAACTCGACTGTCTGTTTTTCGCTGAAGTAGAAGAAGACAGCTGCGTCGATTCGAGATGCTTGTCCGTCAAACTGTCGACGAACGTAAAACTGAACTCCGTTTAAAATATACGTCGATCGATGAAAGTCTATGAGATAAAAGAGTGGCAGGAAGGTACTCGAAGCGGTGCGGCGTCTTTTTCCATCGCAGCGAAGAACCGGTCGTGTTCTACGTGTCGCCGAAGAGTTGACGCACCGCAATGTTGCGTCGATGAAACGTAAATTGCGGTGCCCAGTCGAACGTAAAATCTGTAAAATCACTTCGTTGATGTTCTCGTGTTTAAAAAACATATTACTATATTAGACAATGTACCGTTTGTGTATATTTTATCAACAAAAAAAAAATATATAATACAATGTATGTTGAATTTGGAGCAAAGGAAAGCCTTCCGTAGATTAGTAGACGAGTTAAGTTTATGTAGACAAATAAATATATTATATTATTATAATGCATAAAAAAATATATATTAATATTAGTGTATGGAGATCTACAACACAATGATATAATTATTATTACACGTACATTTACAACAATTGGGTTTTGGGAAAATGTGATTTTATCGTTTTAATTTTAAGCTCTAATCAATAATAATCCATTTATATTTTAAGAATTTGAAATCCTTATTGACCGGTGCGCGCGATCGGAATTGAAAAATGCACTTTGAAACAAGTAATTATGCAATAAAAACAAGTTGTCGACAGAAAACAAAAACGAATCGGAAAGTGGATTTTTCAAGAGTTGCGCGCGCCGCTAGAATAATAATTGATAGTTATAAATGTGTATCAGTGTTTTATAAAACAAAAAAAAAAAACAAAAAGAGAAGGAAAAAACATACATAAATTGACTTAGGCGAGAATTTCATGTCACAAAATATCAAGTCATATTTAACGATTCTATGTCAACTAGATTTTAGAATTTTTTTATGCAATAATGTTTTAAACAATATTGTTATACGAGGGTACCTAATTACCTGAAAATTTATTTATTTTAATTGGTTCAATGCATATCGACACTTTGTTAGTGATTATATTATTATTGGGGCTATGACAAATGACAATGGCTGTATTCGATTGTTTCGTATTATATTTTTTAGTTGTCAAGTATTTTTTATCTCTGTAAATGCACACAAAAAAAATCGGGCTTAACATTTAACGGCAGGGTCTAAAAAGATGATTTTTCAAACAGCTTCGGGTAATTTTTTTTTTGTAGTAGGTATGTAATTTTTTTTGTAACGTATTCACAATGTGCAATTAATTTTTTTTTTAAAGTTTATTAGTGATTTAACTATTTTTATTAATCTTGATCGGTTGAAAACTTCTTTTTTTTTAATTGAACCTGGCTTCGGGGAGGTAATCCCACGGGCCAGACACACAGTTGAAAATAGGCCAAATATGTAGAGATATATGTATTATTATAATAATCAAACATTTTTTAAACCAAAATTGTGCCTCAAATTGTTCTTTTAAATACGTTTGATTTGAAATTTTTGTTACGAAAGTTTAAATTGTCAACACTTAATTTCTACTGTTATAAAGAAAACAATTGAGATATTTAAAACGAATTCACGGTGTAAAATTTGTTGATAAATTGGAAATGATATTATGTACTGAAAAAAAAAATAATAGACACGTACCGAAAATAGCCTTTTAAAAAAAATAATATGTACATAATTGTATTAATTTGAAAAGAAGTAACGCCATTATAGAAAAAATTTGCCTCTAAATATTATAAATCCGAGCTTAATCCAAATTTAAACAAAATAATAGCACATTCAAATTGAATTGTAGATTATAGACGCTCGACAACAGAGGTCATTAGCGTCTAATAGCACATTCAAACTCAATATTCTAATATTAATGTGATGAACACGTCATGACGTGAACCAATATGTAAACAAAAAAGCCATACATCGATCCCCCTCAAACATTAACCGTTACGATTCAATGAACCATTTTCCTGAGTGTACTTCTTTCAAATATCCACGAGAGGCAGCACTTGTGGTAGGTACAAACATTATTTATTCCCCATTAGTGTCGTGTTATTTTAGTGGTATAACTTAATCATTTAATTAATTAAATAATTAAGTTATACCACTAAAATGACACAACACTAATGGAGAATAAATAATGTTTGTACCTACCACAAGTGCTGCCTGTCGTGGATAATTGAAGAAGTACTCTCAGGAAAATGGCTGCTTAAAAACGTCAAAATTTGACCGTGTCATGAAAATGGGTAGTGTGCTAGGTTATGTTTGTTAACAAAATAATAATTATTATTAAAACCCCTTCGAAACGCTTAATAAATAAATTTAAAAAAAATATAAAACTATTGCAACTGTACTTATAAAATCAAGCCAAAAAATATATATAAAATCAAAAGTGGTTATATTATTAGCTTTGATTGTACATTTTGCCGCTTGACATAAAATATTTATGTAATAAGTTTTGGCCTGATCTCGTTTGGGAAGCGAAAACGTTCAAACAAATATCTTCGAATATTAAAAAAAAAACGTGTCTATTCTAAGTCTTTTTTTTTGGAGATGGTGTAATAATTGTAAGTTGTTTTTTATGAAAAATATTACATGTGTTTTTGTCCGCACTTTTTAAAAATTTAACTGCTACCTAACCTCTATAAATTGTAAGATTATATACATAGTAGCTGTTACCAATGGCGGATTAAGCATTTGACAAGCACAACATAACCTTCAAAAATAGTTTTTTTGTCTCAACCGCACGCAAATTACGTCTGCAGTGATCCGCCATCGGATGTTACTTTACTTTAGTCAATGAATTAATCATATTTACAATTCTCGCATCAGTGTGTGAAAACATTGTGACAATAGAAGCAATATTTAAAAGAAACGTTTATTTTTTCATTATTAAAATCTGCTTGCAACAAAAAAAAACAGTTCCATTGTTGCCTCTATTAAAATAGACCATTTCATTATATCAATTTTTTTCTCTGCGCATGTGCCCAATTCCGCCATGTTTTTCAGAACATATTGACAGATGGCAAGTGATTTTGAAAAAAGTAAATAGTAATTAAATAAGAAATATTATTTAAAGAAGTTGCACAACACCTAATATTTGTGTACTTTTGAGGATAATTTTTTTACAATAAACAATTTATGACAGGTATGATTCTAACCTTTCAACTAATTTTCGTTTACTTCCACCAGTTTTCTAGCCAAGGCACTTCAACCACCGTCCCAATTAATATGTTCTTCCACTGTTTTGTGCACTAATTTAGCACCGTCAGTAACATTTTCATCTAAATTAACATTGAAAAACGTTTCTGGCCTTGTCATTGCATCAAAAAGTGTACGAAACTTTTGAAAGCCGCGATCATAACCATGGCGACGGCGCTTGCGCATAACTAGTCGTGAAAAGGTCTATATAACTATTTACTTCTTTGCAACAACCGAAACAATATTGTTAGACAGTGTTTTCTTTTTTAGTCGCTTGTTTTCAGTCGAGAAAGTAGCGACTTAGCGATCGCTATTTTCAACCGACTCGAAAACGTCGGAACATAACCTAAAAACGGTACGTGTTCGTGTGACACTTTTAGGTTATGTTCGAGTTTTGATAGCTGTGCTGTGGCTAAACATTCAGTTATTCGTTCTTAATTGCTGTTGCTAGTCGAAAAGTATTCGAATAATTTTAATGTGGTAGTTTTTAGTATGCACAATATTATTTTTTTTTTTGTAATAATACACTTTTTAAATTGTTGCATTTAAAACATCTTTTTTCCAATTGCAATCGCCAAAGACATTGGCAGCATCGCAATTCGCAATAGTGTAACTAATTTCTTCCAAAGCCCTTAAGCTGTAAGTTTTAATGCATATCTGTTATTTGTATTTTTTTCCGCTTGGTTTACTGTGATTGTATTTTTTCCCCCGTTGTGTTTGTATTTTAAAATTTAGTCTGACTGCATAGACAGAAATCAAATATTTTTTGCCCACGAACAAAGACGAAATTTACGAATGCCGTAGAATCGTTTTCAACTTTTCTTCCGGTTAATTTTTGATATTACGCATTTTGACTATTTGCATAAACCAGGAATTGCTGGCAGTGAACTGGATTAGGAGACTTTAATTTGAAACGCTTAAATCGATATTTAAAACAATTGGGCACAATACTTTCTTGACTACCTAAATATTAAAAAAAAAAGTGCCTACACTTAAGACTTAAAACAGTGCAATGTAAATTATCCCTTCCAATAATTAGAGATTTAGTGAATATGAAAAATTGCAAATAAAAAACAAAAAAATCAAATTCCAAATTAATTATTATTCGTTAGTGTTTAAGTGACGTTTTTAACTCCGCACCGCGAGACCTCTCCTCCCAAATCGATAGGAAAATTAATAAGCAACCACGACCTTTCATGTCTTTTCCTTTCGCTGTTGTAATTTTAGAATCTGATCAATTTTGCATTTCCTTACTTATTACTACTATATTTTAATTATTGTTATCCCATATACCTTAATGATTGTATTGTAAAGGAAATATTTTGTTTGTCGACTTGCATCGCAAGATGCGAGAGCTAGCATGTACTGCCAACCGTATGAAGAAACAAATAACTAAATAAAAAAAAAAATGAATAACCGATCTTAATAATGTATGTATAATAAAGTAATAGTTGTATCTAGGTCATACAGTAAGTAATAAATAAATGAAACAAAAGACGAATTTTTGTTTCTGCCTGTTAAATAAAAGTCTGGCGGCCGTCGAATCAGACTTCGATCGTCGGCTGTTCGACTACCGAGACGATAGTTTTAGCTGGGTATATAATTAAATATGTTTTAAAAATGTGTTTTAGTGATAGCTTTTAGAGGTTAACGATGTGTGATCACCAAGTGATTGATTTATTCATTAACACTCAGGTGCTGTAAATTACGCTTCTATTTTACCTACTGTCTCTAATCACAGCGTTGTATTTCTCTATTTTAGTGTTCTCTAGCGAATAGGATAATAATTGTAAAAAAAAAATCCCTAGTTCTGTTTAACAGTGTCTTTGTTGTTTCTTTTGTTTGACAGCAGTATTGCCGGAAAACTTCGAACCTGCGTGAAGTATTTTAAACTTCCGTTCACCCTGCTACTTCATATCATCCGGCTGGTGAAATTTCCTGGAGAAAATCCGGCACATTTTGATATAACATCGATATTGTTACGTTCAGTCTATGAAAAATTGACTGTTAAATTCAGACATTCCATTGTTAACGAAGTCTAAACAGGTTTAAAACATCCGGCAAAACTGTGTTTTCGCGTACTGCTTCTCTATCTCCAACGATCCAGTGATCGATAATTATTCAGCGCATTCCCGCATTTTTGGAGGTTGTGATTTTATCATGTTCCGGTTATTTTTCGAGTCGGTGGCCTTAATATCCTAGTCTCGTAATATTTTATTAACCCCACCAATTAATACTTGAGCGTTTTCCTTTTTTTTTTTTTTTTTTGTATATTATTGCCTTTCAATCGGACAAAATTTTTAATGATCCGTGACTTTTCGTAAACAAAAATGTTTTTTTTTTTACAAATTCAGCTACTAAGTCTGTTTTTGCATCCGTAATCAAAATTCAAAACTTAAAAATCGGTGAAAAAACAGTCAGGGATGTAATAAAAAAAATCTTCGATTAATCTAGTTATCGCAGGTTAAATAAGTATTTATTAATTTGAATGTATTAAATGGTACGAAGTATGAACATTATAATAATTCAGGGAAGTAAAGTTAATGTTAGTATTTTATTAAAAAAAAAAACGTAACTTAGTAGGCGTGCTGTACATGATTTAACCGTACGTATAATCGCTCGTCATTTGTTTTTTTTTTTTTTCTTGAAAAAAGAAAAATGACGGGGCTACAAGACTGTAGGAAGACCAGGTGATTAAAATGTTTGGCTTAGCAAAGTTTTGAAGATAATCAAACAAAAATGGCGCATAACTGCTTACACTAAAGCAAAATAATCAAACAAAAATGGCGCATAACAGCTTACACTAGAGTTTAAGCTTGGAAAATAAAATCACAGATAGCGCATAAGCGCTTACATCTTTAAAGTCGAGTGATTTTCAACTGCTTTTATGTTTTGAAACGTTGCTAAGACATCATTTTAACAAAATGAATTATTAGGAATACTTTATTAATTATACATGTAGTGTTATTTATCTCGCTTGCACAGCTGTAGTTTTTGAACCAGCTCTTTCTCTTTTTTTTTCCCCGGCCGTGTTCTGTTGTTTTTGACGACACTCGTAACGGGAACTATTCGTAGCGACTCGGTCGCTGTCGTAATTATTGCGATAAAATAACAGAATCGGAAACACGCTTTTGTATTTTGATCCAGACGATACATTTTCAATGTAAAAAAAATAATCTTCCATTCGGTAATTCCAAATATTTTAACATTTCACATTGAATCTCGCACATTATGTAATATTCTTGTTCCTGATTTTTTTATTGCTATTTATAAAAAAGTTGAAATTTAGCAACTTGATTCAAGTATTTTTTTTTTTAGTTTTGCGATTTAAATATCCAATGCAATATTTTGCTGTTGAAATTTGACATGAGTTTAGTTTTTATTTTTACTGTACTCGAGACTAAAAACGTTTCGCAAGCCAAACGTTGCGCAATGAACTGCGCGCGCGACAGATTTCCCGTTTGTGCGCACGATGTTTAGTTTCGCGCTTCATACCACGTGACTTCTCTGCTTTCTTCTTCTTTTTTTTTTTGTTTAGTTTAAAATAAGTGCACATAAATTGTAAAGTTGACCAAATTAGATTTGTGCCAAAAGTTTTATGATAATTAGAGTATTTTGCTTCTTAGCACCCGTTGCTCATATATAAATATTATTTTAATGTCAATTGTTAAAAGATAATTATTATTATAAATAAATATATTATTAATGTTTGCAATGTGTGTTTGTAAAAATGTATGTCCGTACAATTTAGCTTCTATATTTAATTGTAAGTGTAATAATTGTTTTCTATTTTTCTGAAACATTGTTTATCTCTATATATAATATAATTATTATTATATAATTAGCTTTTTATATATTATAAAAAGAATTGAAACCTTCAGCTAATAAGTTTTTGTTTTTACTTTTTGATTATTCCTATTATATTAAGCTGTTTTTAAAGTATTACTAATGTAGGTTAATTAAAAAAAAAAAAAAATCGAAAAAAACTAAAAAAAAAAAACATTCGAAGATATTTGTTTGAACAGTACATGTGTTTAGTAAAGGAGGAGATTGATAGGCGATTGTTAAAACAAAACACTGTTAGGCCTAGAAGTTTAGAGAATTTATTTTTGTAAAATTTCAATCGCTCTCGACTTTACTCCGACAGACAAAAGATACCGCATTTTTGTGCCAACTCGATCATCGGTGAAATGATGTCGCAAAATTGGGTTTTTAGCGTGGTTTAAATTCTGGTACACTATGAATATTTCAATTGATATTTAAATACATTTATCAAAAAAACAAGGTGCTCAGCGCTGCCAAAATAATAACATCACAAAATTAAAATATGTTCATTCATTTTTCTACCATTTAAATAAATGAAGATAAATCAAAGACTTAGATGCCATAATAATGTTAAATTAAATATTGTGGTTAAAAATCTATTGTATTTATTAATTATTAAAAAAATGTTCCATTGATAAAAAATACCCACTTTTAAATGATAATTAAAGAGTCTTAATTTAAAATCTTGTCATCGTTTGTTTATAAAAACAAATTCTCAGTACAAAAAAATAAATAAATAAATAAAAAAAAAAAAAACGATCGTATCTTAAAACTGTGCTAATTTAGTTAAAAAAAAAAACACTGCTTGTCTGCGGTCTAGTGAAATAGTATTTATGTTAACTTGGAAAAGTCTGAGATAAAACGGGCTTTAAAATTAGGTTTTTGAATTCGTTTCTTTTTTTAAGGCAATATATATTTTTTTAATATTATATAAAATTGTTTTTAAATTACTTAAAGTGGAATTATATTACTGATATATATATTTATTACAGTGCGGTCGAACGAAAAGGAAATTAGTTTCTTTTCGGAGAACTGAGTAGCTGGCTATTGCTGCAAAACAAATGAAAAATATTAAAACAATTGCAAAATTTTACGATGAAATCTAGCGATTTTATTATTGTAGAGCCAAATGTGAATTTTCAAAGGCGTTTATTTGTACCTTATCTTTTTCTTGTACCTTTTCTGGAAAAAAAATGGTGTAGGTTTTAGCATGCAACTGTTTTGATAGTGATAAGTCACACTTGTATTAATGTTCCTTATTTAATTGAATAACAGCTGCATATTTATAGATTACCAGACAATTGAATTTATGAACTGCGCAGTATTGTATGCGCACCAATATAATAATGCATTCTTTGAAACGCTTGCGTTGCTATCGTGAACGCCCAAATAATCCCGATAAATCGTCTGGTCACAATAGCTTGTAATTAATAACAATACTCGTTTTTCTTTTTAATTGCAGTCTGTCTTTATTTTGTGTGTATATTTTTTTTTCTTCGACTTATCGCGATAAAACGTCGTACTTGTTTAATGTGTTCTGTGAGCGACGTCCATCTTGACTTCAACATAACCTAAAATTAGGTTATCATATGTCACTCAGATGTTATTACATAACCTCAAATCGACAGTTGCATTCGGATTTTCCACACAGAAACCAACGACAGCTGTGTTATGACATCAAATTGACAGCTGTATTAAATTTTTCCAATCTGAAATCATATCATATGATTTCAGATTGGAAAAATTTAATACAGCTGTCAATTTGATGTCATAACATAATAAGTAAAATTGCCCTAGTATAGTATGTTGAAAACAAGATGGGCGAAGCGGGTTTGAAACTGTCGAAGGCACTATTGATTGACCGTCGAACGTGTTATATAACAGACGAGTGTTTTTTTTTGTTATTTCGAAGGAAAATATACGCACGATCTCATATATTAAACAGACTGAACGTTTCATCTTTTTATTTATCGAAATGGACATTTTTTTTACGTAGTTTTTTTATATTTTAATGATTTTTAGCCTGTTCTTGTTTCGCATAATCAAATATCTTTTGCGTAAGATTTATTTATATGTATAATCGCTACATTATTTTTATTAATTTGTATAATCGGACAGACTGACTTTTTTTAAATCATATTTTCGGTTTTTTTCTGCAGATGTCACCTGTCGGTTCTTTTTTTTTTTACCATGTCGATGCAAAGTTTCGCAGGAAATATCTTTCAGTGAATGCGTTGAGTTTGGGCCAAAGTTTTCCTTCACTCTAGTATTAATCCAAAGGCCGTAGCATCGGTCAATTATCGGTGTACTAAGCCCTGCTCGTTAGTAATTTTTCGAAAGACTTAATTTCAGGTGCAATCCGTTAGTTAGTTAAAGTTTATCTTTTTTAAAGAATATTCATAATCAGTGATGTACAGACGGGTACGAAATTAAACTATTAAAGAGGTCGTATCAAATCGATTATAACGAGGCGAAGAAAAACAATTTAAAAAAATATCGATATTAACTTTTCTTCAGTTCTCCGGTCGATCGCGGCAACGGATCGGTAGGCTGTTTTTCGTCTGGCTGTCGCTTTCGATTGCAATGAAAAACAGACTGCCGCGTCGGTGTCACGGTTCGCCGAGAGAGACTCGTACGGACGTTTATATAATTCTAAAAATTAAATATTTCGAACAATCGTTTTGTGACAAAAATAGTAATACTAACAATAAGTGAATCATACAATATTTACAATAATCAGAATCCATTTCCAATTAATGTTTAAAATAATTTTGAATATTTTTAATTGAATTTAAATGACATGGTTTGTTTGGACTGTCTCATCACTCAGGGGACCAGGGTGGCAAGCCAAAAATAACTTCAGTGATAAACAATAAAGAAAGTAATTACTTCGTTTTATATAGAAAAAAAGTATTTCATAATAAGAATAATTAAATTATTTCACAATCCATTTTAAAAAAAAGTGATGTAATTCCCAAAAAGTAAGTTAGGAAAATGTTTGGAAAAAATAACAAATTTCTAAATTAAATTTTAACGATGAAATTACCGATGCACGGACTGTTTTGTCTCGAATGCGATGTTGTTTTTTTTTTTTTTATGATTAACTGTTATTATCGATACGGAGATTCTATATAATTTTTTTTCTAATGTTATAATATTCTTATGTTTTTGTATATTTTTGCAGAGATTCGTATATTATTAATATTAATGTATTTATTTTAACGGATAAGGCTGTTGAATTTTTCTCTTGGACGACATTTTTATTCGGGACAAATCTTTACGCGCATCTTATTTCTATAATTTGTTTTTGTCAGTCTTGATTATTATAAAAAATATTTTTAAAAAATCAAAAAAAAAAAAAAAAACTAATAAAATTTAAAAATAAACGAAAAAAAAAACTATGTATAAGTAAATAAATCTCAAGCCAAAATATTTTGTTCTCGTAACAAAATATACAAGTAAAAAAAAATTAGATAAGTGTTCCCCATTGGGGACAAGATGGTCTGATCATAGTCTGCCTGTAACTGTGTGCGTAGTCTTAAGCATTGAATATACTATAACTATTGCAAATTATTAAAAAAAAAAAAAATACTAACGGTTATGTTAAGATTGCATATTATGTAAATCTGATTTATATTATTATAATAAAATTAATAATTAAATATTAAGTCTATTTTAGGTTTAAGATAAGTGCTTTTAAATGAATAAAAAAAAATATGAATAGTACACAACAAAAAGTAATATATTATAACGATTTAAACATGTGTTGTAAACTGCTGTACTGTAAAATAAAATTGTATCTGTGTAATGCGTGACCAGTATGCATTCAATAAAGGTTGTCATAAATGTATTTTGATAAAATGATGAACACAGATTGTGCTTCCCGATACCGAGTCCCAAAACTTCCAAGTGTCCGGTCGCACGCCGTCCCGTGGCGACTTTTGAGTCGCCGGATACTTGCCTATGGGCGTTTTCACATCTACCGACACGACAATGATGCCGGTGGACCAGGGCCGTAGCTAGGGGTGGGGGGCATTAAGGGGCAATGCCCTACCTTAAAACATCCAGTGCCCTACTTTAAGGAATTATAAACAAGTCGCAAAGACTGTCACGACAGAATGACAGACTTGATCTATCTGACATTTGGAAAAACAAGATTAAATTCGTTGGATCTAAATGAAGTTCTTCGGAAATTTGATAACATGGCAAGTTCTGTATTATTTTTTTTTGATTAAATTGTCATTCACCGTTTTTTTGCTTTTGTAATTTGATATCACCAGACGAGGTGGGCAATCCATTTAATAAATTGTAGTCTTTTGCTTCAGCCCTACTTTAAACTTTCAGTGCCCTATCTTGAATTCAGCTCTAGCTACGGCCCTGCGGTGGACACTGTAGCACTGCTCTCTACACAGACCAGCCAAACACGGTTCTTGATGAAAGTTTACACCAGTGCGGCCTAGTGTAACCAAAGTGTAACTAGCTGAAAATGCTATTAGACATTTATAGTGCCTGTTGATCTTTTATACTGTGCCTTGTAATGACTTTTAGACACTATACTGAGATTTTTTGTAGTAAATGTGAGTTATTACAGCGCACAAAATTAAATCAAGCCATGCTGAGACACTTCTTCCGAGTTCTAATAGTGAAATACCGTTTTCCCTGTTCCAGATTCCTGTCAGACATACAGTCCTGTGATTTGATTCGAGTCCTGATCCCCGTGGCGACCGATTTGTTCGACTGTGAATCGTTGTTACAGAATTATTGAAGATTTTTTCCTATTTTACAGAGGAAGACTGACGGTAAACGTATCGGTAATTTAAAAAAAGTGTTGTTTTTTTTTTCTTCGATGATTTGAATGTAAGCATTCTGCAATAGGATTAGTATTTGTGTTTTACAGTTTTATATTATTATTTTCAAAAAAATGTTTTTATTTTAAATATTTTTTTGAATACTCTTCAAAATTTTTAGCAATCTTTATACAAAATTCATTTATTGATTACAAAATGATTCTCGATAGAATTTATTATTTTTATTGTTCGTTTGTGATCTCTAAATTTTTATATTGTTTTCATTCTTTTTGTTTTTATTAGTTTTTAGAAATTAACGACGATGCGCGTTCTTCTGTTTTGATTATCTATTTTAGAATATTGTAGTGTTTTTTTTTTAAATCAAAACTAAATTGTAGACATTTAAACTTTTATTCATAATATTCATGATATTTTATAAGTTATTTATTTAATAAAGATTTATTAATATTTAACTACTGGGTATCTATTATTATTGTTATTTGTCACCAGCAAAGTTGAGATATGTAACACGGTAAGTAAACTTTGATTACACAAAATAATGTGTGTAACGTATATTTTGTGTGTGTGTGTTTAGCATCATAGATCTTCAATGGGTGAACCGATTTTGATACTGTTTTCTTTCACACTGCAAAGTTTTCCGATCTGTACAAATTTGCGAAATTTTTGAAAAATAAATTCAACTCGATTCGTTTGATACTAAGTCTATTTATAGAAAAAATAACGCTGAATCTACTCCAACAACCCGCACTTTTAGTTTCAAAAATATAAACAGCATCTGAGAGATTTTTGAGTTTTCTTAAAAATATGGTCGATTCTTAGTGATCAATATGGTCGAATCTTAGTGACCACTAAGAATCGAGGTCGATTCTTAATGATCGAGGTCGGTTCTTAATGATCAGTATGGTCGATTCTTAGTGGACCATACTGATCTTTAAGAACCGATCTCGATCATTAAGAACCGACCTCAATCATTAAGATTCGACCTCGATCATAAGAAATCGACCCGATAATTCCTCGATTTCGAAGAAATTTTGGGGTTTTTCCGGAAAATTTGGGGCTTTTCGGGGAAATAGGGGCGTTTTTCAAGGAAATTTGGGGGTTTTTCGGTAAAATTTGGAGGTTTTTCGTAGAAATTTAGGGGTTTTTTGGGGAAATTTGGGGGTTTTTCTGGGAAATTTGGGAGTTTTTCGGGCAAATTTGGGTTTTTCTTGGGGAAATTTGGGGGTTTTTCGGGCAAAGTTGGGGGTTTTTTGGGGAAATTTGGGGCTTTTCGAAAAAATTTGGGGTTTTTTCGGGGAAATAGGGGCGTTTTTCAAGGAAATTTGAGTAGTTTTCAGAGAAATTTGGGGGTTTTTCGGGGACATTTGGGGGTTTTTTGGGGAAATTTGGGGGTTTTTAATGGAAATTTTAGGAATTTTCGGGGAAATTTGGAGGTTTTTTGGAAAAATTTGGGGGTTTTTCAGGGAAATTTTGGGGTTTTTTGGGGAAAATTGGGAGTTTTTTGGGAAAATTTGGGGGTTTTTCGGGGAAATTTAGGTTTTTTTTGGGAAATTTGGGAGTTTTTCAGGAAAATTTGTGGGTTTTTTGGGGAAATTTGAGGTTCTTTCGGAGAAATTTGAAGGTTTTTCGGGCAAGTTTGGGCGTTTTCCGGAAAAATTTGGGAGTTTTTCGGGGAAATTTGGTGGTTTTTCAGGGAAATTTGGGGGTTGTTCGGGAAATTTGAGGGTTTTTCGGGGAAATTTGGAGGTTTTTCGGGGAAATTTGGGCGTTTTCCGGAAAAATTTGGGAGTTTTTCGGGGAAATTTGGGGGTTTTTCGGGAAATTTGGAGGTTTTTCGGGGAAATTTGGAGGATTTTTCGGGGGAATTTGGGGGTTTTTCGGGGAAGTTTGGGGGTTTTTCGGGGAAATTTGGGGTTTTTCGGGAAAATTTGGGGGTTTTTCGGGGAAATTTAGGTTTTTTTTTGGGAAATTTGGGAGTTTTTCAGGAAAATTTGTGGGTTTTTTGGGGAAATTTGAGGTTCTTTCGAAGAAATTTTCGAGCGAATTTTTGGGATTTTCGAGCGAATTTTTGAGATTTTCGAGCGAATTTTTGGGATTTTCGAGCGAATTTTTGGGATTTTCGAGCGAATTTTTGGGATTTTCGAGCGAATTTTTGGGATTTTCGAGCGAATTTTTGGGATTTTCGAGCGAATTTTTGGGATTTTCGAGCGAATTTTTGGGATTTTCGAGCGAATTTTTGGGATTTTCGAGCGAATTTTTGGGATTTTCGAGCGAATTTTTGGGATTTTCGAGCGAATTTTTGGGATTTTCGAGCGAATTTTTGGGATTTTCGAGCGAATTTTTGGGATTTTCGAGCGAATTTTTGGGATTTTCGAGCGAATTTTTTAGATTTTCGGGCGAATTTTTGGGATTTTCGAGCGAAGTTTTTTAGAGAAATTTTAGGAATTTTCGGGAAGTTTGGGGGTTTTTTGGGGAAATTTGTGGGTTTTTCAAGGAAATTGAGGGGTTTTTCGGGGAAATTTGAGGTTTTTTGGGGAAATTTGGGATTTTTTCAGGAAAATTTGGGGGCTTTTTGGGGAAATTTGAGGTTTTTTCGAAGAAATTTGGAGGTTTTTCGGGGAAATTTGGTGGTTTTTCAGGGAAATTTGGGGGTTTATCGGGAAATTTGGGGGTTTTTCGGGGAAATTTGAGTTTTTCGGGGGAATTTGGGGGTTTTTTGGAGGAAACTTGGGGGTTTTTTGGAAAAATTTGGGGGTTTTTCGGGAAATTTAGGTATTTTCGGGGAAATTTGGGGGTTTTTTGGAGAAATTTGGGGGTTTTTCGGGGAAATTTGGGGTTTTTTGGGGAAATTTGGTGGTTTTCTCGGGGTAATTTGAGGGTTTTTTGGGAAAATTTGGGGTTTTTAGGGGAAATTCGGGAGTTTTTCGGGGAAATTTGGGAGTTTTTTAGAGAAATTTTAGGAATTTTCGGGAAATTTGGGGGTTTTTTGGGGAAATTTAAGGTTTTTTCGGAGAAATTTTGAGGTTTTTCGGGGAAATTTTGTGGTTTTTCATGGAAATTTGGGGGTTTTTCGGGAAATTTGGGGGTTTTTCGGGGAAATTTGAGAGTTTTTCGGGGGAATTTGGAGGTTTTTTTGAGGAAACTTGGGGGTTTTTTGGAAAAATTTGGGGGTTTTTTGGAAAAATTTGGGGGTTTTTCGGGAAATTTTGGTGTTTTTCGGGGAAATTTGGTGGTTTTCGGGAAAATTTGGGGGTTTTTCGGGGAAATTTGGCGGTTTTTCGGGGAAGTTTGGGGGTTTTTCGGGGGAGTTTGGGGGTTTTTCGGGGAAATTTGGTGGTTTTCGGGAAAATTTGGGGGTTTTTCGGGGAAATTTAGGTTTTTTTTTGGGAAATTTGGGAGTTTTTCAGGAAAATTTGTGGGTTTTTTGGGGAAATTTGAGGTTCTTTCGAAGAAATTTTCGAGCGAATTTTTGGGATTTTCGAGCGAATTTTTGAGATTTTCGAGCGAATTTTTGGGATTTTCGAGCGAATTTTTGGGATTTTCGAGCGAATTTTTGGGATTTTCGAGCGAATTTTGGGATTTTCGAGCGAATTTTTGGGATTTTCGAGCGAATTTTTGGGATTTTCGAGCGAATTTTTGGGATTTTCGAGCGAATTTTTGGGATTTTCGAGCGAATTTTTGGGATTTTCGAGCGAATTTTTGGGATTTTCGAGCGAATTTTTGGGATTTTCGAGCGAATTTTTGGGATTTTCGAGCGAATTTTTGGGCATTTTGAGCGAATTTTTGGGATTTTCGAGCGAATTTTTGGGATTTTCGAGCGAATTTTTGGGATTTTCGGGCGAATTTTTGGGATTTTCGAGCGAATTTTTGGGATTTTCGAGCGAAGTTTTTTAGAGAAATTTTAGGAATTTTCGGGAAGTTTGGGGGTTTTTTGGGGAAATTTGTGGGTTTTTCAAGGAAATTGAGGGGTTTTTCGGGGAAATTTGAGGTTTTTTGGGGAAATTTGGGATTTTTTCAGGAAAATTTGGGGGCTTTTTGGGGAAATTTGAGGTTTTTTCGAAGAAATTTGGAGGTTTTTCGGGGAAATTTGGTGGTTTTTCAGGGAAATTTGGGGGTTTATCGGGAAATTTGGGGGTTTTTCGGGGAAATTTGAGTTTTTCGGGGGAATTTGGGGGTTTTTTGGAGGAAACTTGGGGGTTTTTTGGAAAAATTTGGGGGTTTTTCGGGAAATTTAGGTATTTTCGGGGAAATTTGGGGGTTTTTTGGAGAAATTTGGGGGTTTTTCGGGGAAATTTGGGGTTTTTTGGGGAAATTTGGTGGTTTTCTCGGGGTAATTTGAGGGTTTTTTGGGAAAATTTGGGGTTTTTAGGGGAAATTCGGGAGTTTTTCGGGGAAATTTGGGAGTTTTTTAGAGAAATTTTAGGAATTTTCGGGAAATTTGGGGGTTTTTTGGGGAAATTTAAGGTTTTTTCGGAGAAATTTTGAGGTTTTTCGGGGAAATTTTGTGGTTTTTCATGGAAATTTGGGGGTTTTTCGGGAAATTTGGGGGTTTTTCGGGGAAATTTGAGAGTTTTTCGGGGGAATTTGGAGGTTTTTTTGAGGAAACTTGGGGGTTTTTTGGAAAAATTTGGGGGTTTTTCGGGAAATTTTGGTGTTTTTCGGGGAAATTTGGTGGTTTTCGGGAAAATTTGGGGGTTTTTCGGGGAAATTTGGCGGTTTTTCGGGGAAGTTTGGGGGTTTTTCGGGGGAGTTTGGGGGTTTTTCGGGGAAATTTGGTGGTTTTCGGGAAAATTTGGGGGTTTTTCGGGGAAATTTAGGTTTTTTTTTGGGAAATTTGGGAGTTTTTCAGGAAAATTTGTGGGTTTTTTGGGGAAATTTGAGGTTCTTTCGAAGAAATTTTCGAGCGAATTTTTGGGATTTTCGAGCGAATTTTTGAGATTTTCGAGCGAATTTTTGGGATTTTCGAGCGAATTTTTGGGATTTTCGAGCGAATTTTTGGGATTTTCGAGCGAATTTTTGGGATTTTCGAGCGAATTTTTGGGATTTTCGAGCGAATTTTTGGGATTTTCGAGCGAATTTTTGAGGATTTTCGAGCGAATTTTTGGTATTTTCGAGCGAATTTTTGGGATTTTCGAGCGAATTTTTGGGATTTTCGAGCGAATTTTTGGGATTTTCGAGCGAATTTTTGGGATTTTCGAGCGAATTTTTGGGATTTTCGAGCGAATTTTTGGGATTTTCGAGCGAATTTTTGGGATTTTCGGGCGAATTTTTGGGATTTTCGAGCGAATTTTTGGGATTTTCGAGCGAAGTTTTTTAGAGAAATTTTAGGAATTTTCGGGAAGTTTGGGGGTTTTTTGGGGAAATTTGTGGGTTTTTCAAGGAAATTGAGGGGTTTTTCGGGGAAATTTGAGGTTTTTTGGGGAAATTTGGGATTTTTTCAGGAAAATTTGGGGGCTTTTTGGGGAAATTTGAGGTTTTTTCGAAGAAATTTGGAGGTTTTTCGGGGAAATTTGGTGGTTTTTCAGGGAAATTTGGGGGTTTATCGGGAAATTTGGGGGTTTTTCGGGGAAATTTGAGTTTTTCGGGGGAATTTGGGGGTTTTTTGGAGGAAACTTGGGGGTTTTTTGGAAAAATTTGGGGGTTTTTCGGGAAATTTAGGTATTTTCGGGGAAATTTGGGGGTTTTTTGGAGAAATTTGGGGGTTTTTCGGGGAAATTTGGGGTTTTTTGGAGAAATTTGGTGGTTTTCTCGGGGTAATTTGAGGGTTTTTTGGGAAAATTTGGGGTTTTTAGGGGAAATTCGGGAGTTTTTCGGGGAAATTTGGGAGTTTTTTAGAGAAATTTTAGGAATTTTCGGGAAATTTGGGGGTTTTTTGGGGAAATTTAAGGTTTTTTCGGAGAAATTTTGAGGTTTTTCGGGGAAATTTTGTGGTTTTTCATGGAAATTTGGGGGTTTTTCGGGAAATTTGGGGGTTTTTCGGGGAAATTTGAGAGTTTTTCGGGGGAATTTGGAGGTTTTTTTGAGGAAACTTGGGGTTTTTTGGAAAAATTTGGGGGTTTTTTGGAAAAATTTGGGGGTTTTTCGGGAAATTTTGGTGTTTTTCGGGGAAATTTGGTGGTTTTCGGGAAAATTTGGGGGTTTTTCGGGGAAATTTGGCGGTTTTTCGGGGAAGTTTGGGGGTTTTTCGGGGGAGTTTGGGGGTTTTTCGGGGAAATTTGGTGGTTTTCGGGAAAATTTGGGGGTTTTTCGGGGAAATTTAGGTTTTTTTTTGGGAAATTTGGGAGTTTTTCAGGAAAATTTGTGGGTTTTTTGGGGAAATTTGAGGTTCTTTCGAAGAAATTTTCGAGCGAATTTTTGGGATTTTCGAGCGAATTTTTGAGATTTTCGAGCGAATTTTTGGGATTTTCGAGCGAATTTTTGGGATTTTCGAGCGAATTTTTGGGATTTTCGAGCGAATTTTTGGGATTTTCGAGCGAATTTTTGGGATTTTCGAGCGAATTTTTGGGATTTTCGAGCGAATTTTTAGGATTTTCGAGCGAATTTTTGGGATTTTCGAGCGAATTTTTGGGATTTTCGAGCGAATTTTTGGGATTTTCGAGCGAATTTTTGGGATTTTCGAGCGAATTTTTGGGATTTTCGAGCGAATTTTTGGGATTTTCGAGCGAATTTTTGGGATTTTCGAGCGAATTTTTGGGATTTTCGAGCGAATTTTTGGGATTTTCGGGCGAATTTTTGGGATTTTCGAGCGAATTTTTGGGATTTTCGAGCGAAGTTTTTTAGAGAAATTTTAGGAATTTTCGGGAAGTTTGGGGGTTTTTTGGGGAAATTTGTGGGTTTTTCAAGGAAATTGAGGGGTTTTTCGGGGAAATTTGAGGTTTTTTGGGGAAATTTGGGATTTTTTCAGGAAAATTTGGGGGCTTTTTGGGGAAATTTGAGGTTTTTTCGAAGAAATTTGGAGGTTTTTCGGGGAAATTTGGTGGTTTTTCAGGGAAATTTGGGGGTTTATCGGGAAATTTGGGGGTTTTTCGGGGAAATTTGAGTTTTTCGGGGGAATTTGGGGGTTTTTTGGAGGAAACTTGGGGGTTTTTTGGAAAAATTTGGGGGTTTTTCGGGAAATTTAGGTATTTTCGGGGAAATTTGGGGGTTTTTTGGAGAAATTTGGGGGTTTTTCGGGGAAATTTGGGGTTTTTTGGGGAAATTTGGTGGTTTTCTCGGGGTAATTTGAGGGTTTTTTGGGAAAATTTGGGGTTTTTAGGGGAAATTCGGGAGTTTTTCGGGGAAATTTGGGAGTTTTTTAGAGAAATTTTAGGAATTTTCGGGAAATTTGGGGGTTTTTTGGGGAAATTTAAGGTTTTTTCGGAGAAATTTTGAGGTTTTTCGGGGAAATTTTGTGGTTTTTCATGGAAATTTGGGGGTTTTTCGGGAAATTTGGGGGTTTTTCGGGGAAATTTGAGAGTTTTTCGGGGGAATTTGGAGGTTTTTTTGAGGAAACTTGGGGGTTTTTTGGAAAAATTTGGGGGTTTTTTGGAAAAATTTGGGGGTTTTTCGGGAAATTTTGGTGTTTTTCGGGGAAATTTGGTGGTTTTCGGGAAAATTTGGGGGTTTTTCGGGGAAATTTGGCGGTTTTTCGGGGAAGTTTGGGGGTTTTTCGGGGGAGTTTGGGGGTTTTTCGGGGAAATTTGGTGGTTTTCGGGAAAATTTGGGGGTTTTTCGGGGAAATTTAGGTTTTTTTTGGGAAATTTGGGAGTTTTTCAGGAAAATTTGTGGGTTTTTTGGGGAAATTTGAGGTTCTTTCGAAGAAATTTTCGAGCGAATTTTTGGGATTTTCGAGCGAATTTTTGAGATTTTCGAGCGAATTTTTGGGATTTTCGAGCGAATTTTTGGGATTTTCGAGCGAATTTTTGGGATTTTCGAGCGAATTTTTGGGATTTTCGAGCGAATTTTTGGGATTTTTCGAGCGAATTTTTGGGATTTTCGAGCGAATTTTTGGTATTTTCGAGCGAATTTTTGGGATTTTCGAGCGAATTTTTGGGATTTTCGAGCGAATTTTTGGGATTTTCGAGCGAATTTTTGGGATTTTCGAGCGAATTTTTGGGATTTTCGGGCGAATTTTTGGGATTTTCGAGCGAATTTTTGGGATTTTCGAGCGAAGTTTTTTAGAGAAATTTTAGGAATTTTCGGGAAGTTTGGGGGTTTTTTAGGGAAATTTGTGGGTTTTTCAAGGAAATTGAGGGGTTTTTCGGGGAAATTTGAGGTTTTTTGGGGAAATTTGGGATTTTTTCAGGAAAATTTGGGGGCTTTTTGGGGAAATTTGAGGTTTTTTCGAAGAAATTTGGAGGTTTTTCGGGGAAATTTGGTGGTTTTTCAGGGAAATTTGGGGGTTTATCGGGAAATTTGGGGGTTTTTCGGGGAAATTTGAGTTTTTCGGGGGAATTTGGGGGTTTTTTGGAGGAAACTTGGGGGTTTTTTGGAAAAATTTGGGGGTTTTTCGGGAAATTTAGGTATTTTCGGGGAAATTTGGGGGTTTTTTGGAGAAATTTGGGGGTTTTTCGGGGAAATTTGGGGTTTTTTGGGGAAATTTGGTGGTTTTCTCGGGGTAATTTGAGGGTTTTTTGGGGAAATTTGGGGTTTTTAGGGGAAATTCGGGAGTTTTTCGGGGAAATTTGGGAGTTTTTTAGAGAAATTTTAGGAATTTTCGGGAAATTTGGGGGTTTTTTGGGGAAATTTAAGGTTTTTTCGGAGAAATTTTGAGGTTTTTCGGGGAAATTTTGTGGTTTTTCATGGAAATTTGGGGGTTTTTCGGGAAATTTGGGGGTTTTTCGGGGAAATTTGAGAGTTTTTCGGAGGAATTTGGAGGTTTTTTTGAGGAAACTTGGGGGTTTTTTGGAAAAATTTGGGGGTTTTTCGGGAAATTTTGGTGTTTTTCGGGGAAATTTGGTGGTTTTCGGGAAAATTTGGGGGTTTTTCGGGAAAATTTGGGGGTTGTTCGGAGAAATTTAGGGGTTTTTTGGGGAAATTTGTGGGTTTTTCGGTGAAATTTGAGCGTTTTTTGGGGAAATTTGGGGGTTTTTCGAGGAAATTTGGGAGTTTTTTAGGGAAATTTGGGGGTTTTTCAGGGAAATTTGGGTGTTTTTCAGGGAAATTTGGGGGTTTTTCGAGGAAATTCGGGAGTTTTTCAGCGAAATTTGGGGGTTTTTAGAGGAAATTTGAGGGTTTTTCGGGGAAATTTGGGGGTTTTTTGGGGAAATTTGGGGGTTTTTCGGAGAAATTTGGAGTTTTTTCGGGGAAATTTGGAGTTTTTTTGGGGAATTTTGGTGTTTTTCGGGTAAATTTAGGGTTTTTTGGGGAAATTTGGGGGTTTTTTGGGGAAATTTGGGGGTTTTTGGGGGAAGTTTGGGGGTTTTTCGGGGGAGTTTGGGGGTTTTTCGGGGAAATTTGGGGGATTTTGGGGAAATTTGGGGGTTTTTCTGGGAAATTTGGGAGTTTTTCGGGCAAATTTGGGTTTTTCTTGGGGAAATTTGGGGGTTTTTCGGGCAAAGTTGGGGGTTTTTTGGGGAAATTTGGGGCTTTTCGAGAAAATTTGGGGTTTTTTCGGGGAAATTTAGGGGTTTTTCGGGGAAATAGAGGCGTTTTTCAAGAAAATTTGAGTAGTTTTCAGAGAAATTTGGGGGTTTTTCGGGGACATTTGGGGGTTTTTTGGGGAAATTTGGGGGTTTTTAATGGAAATTTTAGGAATTTTCGGGGAAATTTGGAGGTTTTTTGGAAAAATTTGGGGGTTTTTTGGGGAAAATTGGGAGTTTTTTGGGAAAATTTGGGGGTTTTTCGGGGAAATTTAGGTTTTTTTTTGGGAAATTTGGGAGTTTTTCAGGAAAATTTGTGGGTTTTTTGGGGAAATTTGAGGTTCTTTCGAACAAATTTGAAGGTTTTTCGGGCAAGTTTGGGCGTTTTCCGGAAAAATTTGGGAGTTTTTCGGGGATATTTGGTGGTTTTTCAGGGAAATTTGGGGGTTGTTCGGGAAATTTGAGGGTTTTTCGGGGAAATTTGGAGGTTTTTCGGGGAAATTTGGGAGTTTTCCGGAAAAATTTGGGAGTTTTTCGGGGAAATTTGGGGGTTTTTCGGGAAATTTGGAGGTTTTTCAGGGAAATTTGAGAGTTTTTCGGGGGAATTTGGGGGTTTTTTGGAAAAATTTGGGAGTTTTTCGGGAAATTTGGGTGTCTTTCGGAGAAATTTAGGGGTTTTTTGGGGAAATTTGTGGCTTTTTCGGTGAAATTTGGCGGTTTTTCGGAGAAATTTGAGCGTTTTTTGGGGAAATTTGGGGGTTTTTCGTGGAAATTTGGGAGTTATTCAGGGAAATTTTGGGGTTTTTCGAGGAAATTTGAGTTTTTCGAGGAAATTTGGGAGTTTTTTAAGGAAATTTGGGGGTTTTTCGAGGAAATTTGAGGGTTTTTCGGGGAAATTTGGGGGTTTTTTGGGGAAATTTGAGGGTTTTTCGGGGAAATTTGGAGTTTTTCGAGGAAATTTGGGGTTTTTTGGGGAAATTTGGTGGTTTTTTGGGAAAATTAGGGGTTTTTTGGGGAAATTTGCGGTTTTTAGGGGAAATTCGGGAGTTTTTCGGGGAAATTTGGGAGTTTTTTAGAGAAATTTTAGGAATTTTCGGGAAGTTTGGGGGTTTTTTGGGGAAATTACTGGGTTTTTCAAGGAAATTGAGGAGTTTTTCGGGGAAATTTGGGGTTTTTTGGGGAAATTTGGGATTTTTTCAGGAAAATTTGGGAGCTTTTTGGGGAAATTTGAGGTTTTTTCGAAGAAATTTGGAGGTTTTTCGGGGAAATTTGGTGGTTTTTCAGGGAAATTTGGGGGTTTTTCGGGGAAACTTGAGTTTTCCGGGGGAATTTGGGGGTTTTTTGGAGGAAACTTGGGGGTTTTTTGGAAAAATTTGGGGGTTTTTCGGGAAATTTGAGGGTTTTTCGGGGAAATTTGGGGGTTTTTTGGAGAAATTTGGGGGTTTTTCGGGGAAATTTGGGTTTTTTTGGGGAAATTTGGTGGTTTTCTCGGGGTAATTTGAGGGTTTTTTGGGGAAATTTGGGGGTTTTAGGGGAAATTCGGGAGTTTTTCGGGGAAATTTGGGAGTTTTTTAGAGAAATTTTAGGAATTTTCGGGAAATTTGGGGGTTTTTTGGGGAAATTTGGGGGGTTTTCGGGGAAATTTGGGGTTTTTTTGGGGAAATTTGGGGGTTTTTCGGGGAAATTTCGGGTTTTTTTGGAAAAATTTGGGGGGATTTCGAGGAAATTTGGGAGTTTTTCAGGAAGATTTGGTGGTTTTTTGGGGAAATTTAAGGTTTTTTCGGAGAAATTTTGAGGTTTTTCGGGGAAATTTTGTGGTTTTTCATGGAAATTTGGGGGTTTTTCGGGAAATTTGGGGGTTTTTCGGGGAAATTTGAGAGTTTTTCGGGGGAATTTGGAGGTTTTTTGGAGGAAACTTGGGGGTTTTTTGGAAAAATTTGGGGGTTTTTCGGGAAATTTTGGTGTTTTTCGGGGAAATTTGGTGGTTTTCGGGAAAATTTGGGTGTTTTTCGGGAAAATTTGGGGGTTGTTCGGAGAAATTTAGGGGTTTTTTTGGGAAATTTGTGGGTTTTTCGGTGAAATTTGGGGGTTTTTCGGGGAAATTTGAGCGTTTTTTGGGGAAATTTGGGGGTTTTTCGAGGAAATTTGGGAGTTTTTTAGGGAAATTTGGGGGTTTTTCAGGGAAATTTGGGAGTTTTTCAGGGAAATTTGGGGGTTTTTCGAGGAAATTTGGGAGTTTTTCAGCGAAATTTGGGGGTTTTTAGAGTAAATTTGAGGGTTTTTCGGGGAAATTTGGGGGTTTTTTGGGGAAATTTGGGGGTTTTTCGGAGAAATTTGGAGTTTTTTTGGGGAATTTTGGTGTTTTTCGGGGAAATTTGGGGTTCTTTGGGGAAATTTGGGGGTTTTTTGGGGAAATTTGGGGGTTTTTCGGGGAAATTTGGGGGTTTTTCGGGGGAGTTTGGGGGTTTTTCTGGGAAATTTAGGGGTTTTTCGGGGAAATTTGGGGGTTTTTTGGGGAAATTTGGGGGTTTTTTGGGGAAATTTGGGGTTTTTACGGAGAAATTTGGAGGTTTTTCGGGGAAATTTGGGCGTTTTTCGGAAAAATTTGGGAGTTTTTCGGGGAATTTTGCTGGTTTTTCAGGGAAATTTGGGGGTTTTTCGGGGCAATTTGAGTTTTTCGGGGGAATTTGGGGGTTTTTTGGAGGAAACTTGGGGGTTTTTTGGAAAAATTTGGGGGTTTTTCGGGAAGTTTGGGTGTTTTTCGGGGAAATTTGAGCGTTTTTTTGGGGAAATTTGGGTGTTTTTCGAGGAAATTTGGGAGTTTTTCAAGGAAATTTGGGAGTTTTTCAAGGAAATTTGGGGGTTTTTTTGGGAAATTTGTGTTTTTCGGGAAATTTGGGGGTTTTTCTAAAACTCCGGGGGATGATTTTCGACCTCGATCATTAAGAATCGACCTCGATCAATAAGAATCGACCTTGATTCTTAATGATCGAGGTCGATTCTTAATGATTGAGGTCGATTCTTAAAGATCCAGGTCGATTCTTTATGATCAAGGTCGATTCTTAATGATCGAGGTCGATTCTTAATTGATCGAGGTGGATTCTTAA
Source organism: Mongoloraphidia duomilia (assembly GCA_039654895.1). Lineage (NCBI taxonomy): Eukaryota > Metazoa > Arthropoda > Insecta > Raphidioptera > Raphidiidae > Mongoloraphidia > Mongoloraphidia duomilia. The sequence continues at coordinate 720,501 of CM077518.1, forward strand.
TGATTGAGGTCGATTCTTATAGATCCAGGTCGATTCTTTATGATCGAGGTCGATTCTTAATGATTGAGGTCGATTCTTAATGATCGAAGTCGATTCTTAATGTTCGAGATCGATTCTTATATAATGATCGAGGTCGATTCTTATAATGATCGAGGTCGTTTCTTAACGATTAATATAACTTTTTTTTTTAGTCTTTTTGGAATTGCTCTAAATCTATTGGGCCGAATCGGTTCAAATTTTTAGGAAATCGAAGTTGAGTGAAACCCTTTCGAATGCCGCAAATCGCGATTCGATCGGTCAAGCCATTCAAAAGTTATGAGAGGTTTACATACACCCACACACACACATACATACATACATACAGACAGACAGACAGACATAGTCAGAATAGCTTCCTAAGATCACAAAGCGTTGAGATCTGATGAAAACACGATTTTCGAAAATCGGGGTGAAATCAATAACATCCCTATTTTTGAAAATTTTCAATTTTCTTAGCGGGAAGTTAAAAAACTCGTTAAGAGTTTAGAAGCAGCATCTAGAAAAATTTAGGGAAATTAATTTTGTAATATTGTTTGTCGATAGCGAGTAGCGACATCTGTCAGGGTATTTTTGAAACGTCCCAAACTTCATTAGCCCTAAATAACCTCAAAATAACGTAGCTTGAAAAATATTTTTAAATAATTATATTAATAAAATCTGTTCATCTTTATAATACTGTACTTTAATCATGATAACGTTTACAAAAAATAATATACAATTTCTAAAAATCCTTTCTCGCCAAATGACTTCAAAACAAAAATACGACCATTACAATAATTAAACATTTTACAACATATTAAAAATATTTTATATTATTTAATCTTCGAGTGTAACATTCTTGAACAAATACGACATAGATTCCTTATTGTGGATGCGACGAATTGCTTCCGACAACAGAACTGAAATATCGACGGTTTTTATTTTGTGGCACTGCATCTTCTGAAGTTCGTGCGGTACTGTGTTTGTGACGACCACCTAAAAACAAAAGTCCCAGCATATTTCAATGAATACATTTGTTTAAACAAGAAAATAAAACACAAGCACTTGACACAAACGCGTAAAATATTTCTATCGGACTTGAGAACTAAACACCAAGCTTCCGAATTATTGTTAAAAGCAAGGTCAATTTATCCATTCGGTACAGGCGTTAATTCGAGTAAATAACTTAGTGCATGTCAATTGACGTAGTCTAGATAGATTGACAGAATACGTAATATACGTTTTATTTAGAGTCAGACCGAAGGTCAGTTTTTCAGTCAAAGCCGAACTACGGTTCTTTTCTCACCTTCGGCCGAAGCCGAATGTCCTGTAAATTGCTAAAAAGCAAGCGAAAATACTTATTATAAGCTGAAGGCAACTGCGTTGTAGTTGAGAAGTAGTTTTTTCATATCTTGTTTTTGAAATGAAAGTTTCTTTAGCGACGTATCTATTTGAAATCTTATGTAACGATAAAGGGGAAGCTAGGTAACCTACCCATTTTGACATTTTAATTTATATAAACAGCAGATAAAGGAGAAATGCCTGAATAGAGGGAAAAATTGTATTACCTAGGTAACCTACCTATTTTGACATTTTTATTCCCTATATTATTAAACGAACAAATCTTGTATATATGTACCTATATAAATATTTTCTCGAAAACGGCTCTAACGATTTTGATCAAATTTACCGAAAAGGGGTTTCGGGGGGCAAAAAATCGATCTAGCTAGGTCTCATCCCTGGAAAAATTCGTTTTCTTATCGATTTTATCATTTAAAAAAAAGTTGTTTTAACGTTATAAAACGGTTCCATGCGTCTTGATCCCCGAACAAAATATCCCCGGACAAAATATTCCCATGACAAAATATCTTCATGATCCCCGAACGAAATATCCTAACGACAAAATATCTCCAATTAAAAAGAACAAAAAACAGATATATTGATAGAAACAAATTAAATAAGAACAAGTTAATTATTAACAATGAATATTAATTATTGAAAAATAAATTCGACCCGATTCGTTTGATAATAAGTCCATTTATAGAAAAAATAGCGCTAAATCGACTCCAACACCCCACACTTTTAGTTTCAAAGATATATAAACAGCATCTGAGAGATTTTTGAGTTTTTCACAAATGCCAAAAGTAAGAAGACCCCCCCTCTTTGTACAAATTTGCGAAATTTTTGAAAAATAAATTCGACCCGATTCGTTTGATATGAAGTCAATTTATAGAAAAAATAGCGCTGAATCGACTCCAACAAATCGCACTTTTAGTTTCAAAGATATATAAACAGCATCTGAGAGATTTTTGAGTTTTCTTAAAAATGCCAAAAGTAAGAAGACCCCCCTCTTTGTACAAGTTTGCGAAATTTTTGAAAAATAAATTCGACCCGATTCGTTTGATATTAAGTCTATTTATAGAATAAATAGCGCTGAATCGACTTCAACAACTCGCACCCGGAAACCATGAAGACTTGGAACAATGCCGGCCGTGAAAGCTTGCACACCTGGATATAAACGTTTAGTTTTACCTCATCTATCGGCGAATCCTCGATCAAACGTGGAGCATCGGATGACAGCAGGCCGTGTGTAGCCAGCACGTAAATCTTATAGGCGCCCCGTTCTTTTAGAACTTCTGCGGCCGCGACAAACGACTGGACATCATCGATAAGATCATCCTTGAACAGAAACAAATTATTACATCCAAATGTCAACGGCTAGTTTGATGCTCGGTTTATGATAACGACTTTAATTTTTAAACCTAGATTTCAACTGAATGGAGATCTTAAATCGAGATTTAATGCTGAAAGTCATATCACTAATCGAGCATTAATAACTATATCACTTCACATCAATGTCCAAGAATAATTGGTAAATTGGATTTTCTTGTTTTGTGACATCTCCTCAATTTCCCATTTTAACATTGGAAATGTTTATGTTCGTATATGGCGGCAGAGTTACGAGTTTTCGTTCAAGGCCAAAAGACAACGGTGTCGCGATCGAGTGAGGAGCAATCATGCAAAATTGAACAAGTGCAATTTTTTCGAAATGTGTTTTATATCATGTCTAGTTAATTGAGAGGTATTTGCGACAATCTGCGGTGTTATTTTTGAGCAAATGTTAATAAATACTGTAGAAAAATCCATTTAAAAGTTAAGTAATCAAGCAAAAGTGAACGCGTATATAACAGAAGAATAATAGGGTTATTCCTGACAAAACTAAACAGTGCATTGATAAATATTGTGTGTATAATAAACAGTTAATTATGTTTCATATATGCTGTTATCATTTCCAATGTCCTCGATGGTTGCAAGGTTTGCGAAATTTGTGAATTTTTTGACATTACAAACATTGCTTTATGTTATTTAGTTTTTGATGTAAAACATCTTATGTCGGGCTGTGAACAGCCGCGTGAGGGGAAATATGCAACAAAATGTTTGGTCTGCTCCTTCGGTGCTGTTCTCCCCACCACTGCGGCACACTCTCTCTCTCTCTCTCTTGGCTCAGGCGTGCACTGTAACACACGCGGTGTTACAGTGCAGTATATAGGATTACGTCAGCATAACAGTTAGTTGTTGCTTTTGAAAAAATATATACTACTACATAGAGAATAACACCGAGTTCAATAACGTTTTCTTTGATGTTTCACATCTGTTGGGAGTCCCAAGACCCACACCCTTTTTTTAGGTAGTCATTTTTTTGTACAGCGCCATTTTGCCTAGCAAATTTATGTGCGCCTGAATGATTTATCATTCCAATGAAACATACAATGTTTAAGAAAAACATTAGACGCTAAAGACTTCCGTTGTCGAGTGACTTATAATCTACAATCATTCAATTAAGAAAAACATACCACCATAATAGCAATGCGTCCTCCAACATCACCGACCACATTGATTGGAGGCTTCTCCTTAGCGGGATGCGCAGGTACACCGACTCCGACGTCCATTGTACGCGACGCAAGATCGAGCGATGACAACGAGCTCGCAGAAGACGCCGGCGGGGGACTGTAACGACCGTCCACTTCGTCAGATTCGGCCTCCTTCTGCTCGCCGTGAATGACGGCGATTCCGAGCCGAAGGCGTTCGGCATACGATGTTGCTTTCTTTGCAGAGCCGGGATTTCTTGCCACGATAACTGCATTGCGATAATCCGGGATCTGAAAAATAATAATTCAAATATTCAAAATTTTATTTGATTTATATTTTTAATTTCATTAACAAAAATAGAAGTCTAATAAACTAAAATCCGACCACGAAAAAGTAGAAAATAAGCTGCCAATATGTTAGTTTTAGTTACCCGACTACTTTCCATATTGGAAGCTTTTCTACTTTTCGTAGTCGAGTTTAAGTTTTTTGAACTTTTATTTTTATTTAGAACTTTTTAGTTTTGGTATCCACTCGCCAATTCCTTTCATTTGACATCCTACACGATATTCATTTCTATTTATTTTTCCTTGTAGTCGATAATTTGCGTTTATCATCCGCCATATTGGATCCGTGGTGACGTAATATTTCCTATGGCCTATAATACGCACGTCACAAATACAAATCGATAGACACCTTATTCGTCAAAATCGGTTCAGTATATTAGAATCCACAAGGGAACATACATACATACATACATAGACAAACTGATAACCCTTCCTTTTTCGCAGTCGGGTAACAATAAAGCACAAAAAAAAATTGGTGTATGCATATGAGCACACGACAGAAGTGATAACTTCAGATTTTCTAATTTTTTGTGTCATCTATTATAGCGCATTGATGAACTAAAAATAATATATTACTAAAAAGATACTAAAATTGTATTTTTAATTAATCCCCACCTTGGTTTCAAAAAAATTATAATTATTGTCAAAGAAAGAATACAACAAAAATAAAAAAATATATAAATAAATATCATGTAGAATTTAGAAAGAAAAGATACGCTAAAAATTCTATGCTGCCATTAGGTCTCGAACCCAGGTCCCTATGCATAGAACGCAAACACGTTACCAACTGCGCTATGAATGCAAGTGTACTGCGTACCGTTTTTATGATATAGCTATGTCTGCCGCGTCACATTTTTGCGAACGGTCCCCTTTTTTTAACTAGGTACCCAGAAAGAGTGCCTAACGCGCCTAAAGGTATTATGCGAGCGTACACAACGAAGCAGTGAGTGTAGCAGGTATAAGCGCTGTTACAAGAGCTGCTAGATTCAAGAATGTATCTCACCATTCTTTCAGCGCGCTGACTACTACAATCAACGTGTGACAGCTGTCAAATGGCCATTACAAGTTTCGCAATGGATGTGACTAGTTTAATAAGTGAAATTTTGCCAGTTTTTATTTAATTTGTTTTGGGTTTTTTCTAAGACGTATTTAAAAGTTCCATACGTAAATATTCAAAAAACCAGTTTGGGTAAAATTTTAATTCTTGGTATAAATGATGAAATTCGCCATGTTTAGATCGTTTTCTATTAATAGGGTGGACATGATAGCTCCTACCCAAATTTGTATTTAAAATATACCACTTTGTAGCAGCTAAGAACACAAATATTCGTCTTTGCTATCTGACATTTCAAACGCGATTTAAGCTTGTATCAATGCTAGTATCAAAGCTTCGTTGTGCAAACCTATAAGCGCTTATAATTTCAGCCACCATCTACCATACATGCTACCATCTAGAATCCCAGCTGCGTATTGCACGTACCTTAAGGAAGTTTTCACTTCAAAAATATAATTTATGTTCGTTACTTACACTTTCCTGAATGTACTGAAGCAAAAACGGCGACGCTCGAAGATTATCGACTGGGCAATCGAAAAAGCCCTGTATTTCTTTCTGGTGCAAATCCATTGTGATGACGTGAGTCAGACCTGATTTGCACATCATTTTCGCCAACAGTTTGCTCACAATGCAGCCCCGTTTGCGCATCTTGCACTGTTTACTGTACGGTAGGTATGGGATCACGGCAACGATTGATCGGGCCGATGACGTTTTGCAAGCGTACGCCATTATTAATAGTTCCATTATATTGTTGTTTACGTCCCTGTAACATTAATAATTGAAATTCAGATCATTTATCGATATCAAAGTATCAATGATAAACTTGGACTTGTTCATCTTTTTTCAATGCCTCAATTAACTACTTTTGTTTTTACACAAGCGCGTGACTACTCATGCGCATTACACAATGCGCATTCAGTTGTCACAAAAGTCAAGAACTTAGGTTAAGTAACTGTCAAAAATTATAAATTACAATTTTAAACTTGAAAACATACTTGGTTCCCGTTTGAATGATGTAAATATCCTTTCCTCTGACAGAATCACCAATTTCAACCATCGTTTCACGGTTGGTTTTGTGATAAACAGAACATGCGTTACTTTTCACACCCAATCGACCGGCTATCAATGCTGCCAGCTCCGGATGTGAATTGCCGCTGATGATGGTGATATCGGAAGTCACCGGTCTATCCATAATGTCTCCCGAAGAGCGCTGAGGTAAGCGAAACCCCTGGAGCCTAAATCAGAAAAACAAACATTTAACCGAATCAATCGTTAGTCAGTATTTACATTATTAAAATAAGCTCAGAAAAAACCGTGAAACTCATGCAGTTACTGTCCCCATTCCGTAATGATGCAAGAAAAATAAATTAGAAAATGAATTCGTTCAGAAACAAATATAGGCATGCCGAAATATTTCCTAACCTAGTAGAAAACTCACTTTTTTTCACAAAAATGTAAAGAAATTTCAATTTACTATCTAAGATTACAAGCTACATAGAGCTTTGTTAACAAATCATACGGAAAAAATAAAAGATGCGTCGAATAAAAAAATAGATAATCGCAAATATAAATCACAAAAAACTATTCAATTTTAAATTAACATAATTATAACATTGTAATTAAATAATTTAAAGTATTAACCTTAACAAAATGTAAGCAAAACGGCGTATACGTTTTGCAGTTACTAAAAATGTAAACAGACCGTTATCTTATCAGTATGTTATCGTGAATCATATAAACCAGTGATTTTCAATAATTTAAAATGTATAAGTCACAAGAAATAAAATAATTCATACATAACTGACAATGTACAAGCAAACAGTGAATTATTTGTTATTCAATTAAATTATTCATAAGGGAAAAAATGGAATATCAACTCGTGTTAATCAATACACAAAGCAACAGGCTAATCACATTTTACTAGCACTACAAAAAGAAATATAGAAAGTATTAAACTAAACGGTTACTAATTAAATTAAAACGGTAATGTTGTCACAAATAATCGTTAAGTTAATATTAGTCTGAAATTATAGTGACTGGCCATTATTTTTGTTAGTGCAAACGACACTAAATCAAGACAGAAACAGACAAAAATAAAATTAATATAATAAAATAAACCTTGATTTGTTGTGGTACATGCTAAAGTATTGTTTTACCTCCAACGCTTATTTTAAATCTTATTAAAATGTTTTTTTTAATTTAATTTATTAACTTTGACCCTTCTTTGACAGACACCTCCAACGTGATTTAACTTACAAAGTTTTGCCGACAGATAGCAGCACTGAAACAGTTGAATAACGGAGCCGCCATGTGACGCGAAATTCAAAAGTGCGCTCTTAAATAATTATGGCTAAATTTACCTGTGAAGAAATTTGAAAAATAACCTCCTGGTTTTCAAGTCAACAAAAAAATGTAAAATACCTTAATTAATTTAAAGAAATTAGAGAACATTTCAATCGATTTTACTTCATCACGCTTTGTGAAATACATTCCTGACTAAAAGTGATTAATTATCATTTCGCAAAGATAACTTTTTCGGTTCCAGTCGGTACCATATTATTACCACGTATATTTTTGTAATTTTGTTAAAACAAATGCCAAGCTCAAGGTTATTTGCTTTTGTTTCCGTGTTAAAACAGCTTATTATAATTGTTTTTTTACACGCACGTAGCTTATATAATTTTCAAAGGAAAACAAGAATAAATTAACAATCAATAAGGGATTTCCTTTAATTCAAACTGTACAAATTAATTCACTAAACAAGTGAACATACATCATACATGCTATAATTTTTACCCGTTGTCTCATCCAATCTTTCAATAAAAAACTTTTTAACAAAAAAAAACCTCCTTCAAAAAGTCACAAAAGAGAGGAAAATAATAAAACTTTGAGGTCTGCGCCATTTTAATAATATATGAAGTCGGTTAAAAAGTGCCGACTTCATATTTTATTAAAGTGGCGCAGACCTCAAAGTTTTATTATTTTCCTCTTTTTTTTTGTTAAAAAGTTTTTTATTTTTTACCTTTTAGTTAAAGGAATCCCACGCCGTTACTCACTTTTTATTTTATATTAAACCGACTTCTTACGCTGTGTAATGTGTCAAAAAATGACATTTACCTTAAAGGAATCACACGCCGCTACTCACTTTTATTAAAATCAGCCGAACTACTGAACCGATTTAAGTCAAATTTATATGGGACCAACTTCGAGGTATACCCTATCCAATAAAAAAAGAATTTTCCAAATCGGTTTATAAATGACAGAGTTCTGAGGTAACAAACATAAAAAAAATACAACCGAATTAACACCTCCTTTTTTTGTGAAGTCGGCTAAAAATGTTTTTTTTTGCCATTCTGAAAAATGTATTTTGGAAAAGTATAATGATTCAAAATAAGATTATTGAGTGTCAATAAAATTTAGCCATTTTAACGCCATAGGTACCTAGTTTAATTTCTCACAAATTTGGGAAATGGGAAATCTGCTGATAGCCCAGTTTACTGTAACTAGATTCTGAGCGCCATTTTCCAAATTCGCGAAAAATTTATTACATTAAAACTTAAAAGACTTGTTCACTCACTTGAAAAATATCTAAAACCTTTTTCAAATTGAGCATGCTATAAGTACTTATAACTAAAAGTTAAGACGCAGTAAACTGGACAAGGACCTACATTTATTTCAGTTGTTGAGCCTCTAAAAAACGTGCTGAAAATGTCTGGAAATGAAACGGTGATCATTTATCAAATCTTTCACGAAACGTAGATAAAATAGCTATGCTTGTATTTTTACAGTAAATGATCGCTAAACCACTACGTCGAACCTCGTTAATATACTAAACTTGTGAGCAAAGTATTCGCTTGTAAATAGATAATAATGTAAATTATAGAAGCTCGACAACTCATTAACGTGTAATACACAAACAAACCAACAAACTTTATATTAGTCAAAACTCTAGAGTCTAGATTATTAATTATTGATGATCCTACGTTGATTAGACATACTTATTTGTACTGCAATGCTGTAATATATTATATACGAACAATTTCTGAACTGCCAAAAACTTTATCATAAATGTTGACATGGAAAGCCACTAGTCATAATAGCCCATTTTCCCGCTGAAACTTGAAAGGCTGACTTTTCTGTTATTAAGGGGGAATTTAAAGACGGTATAACGTAAAGCACGATCACAATAGCTCTGGCATGATGGGATAATTAGCGGCCCTTCAGCCTCCACTCAAAATGAATTGTGCCACGGTGACTATAACTTTGTCATATTATTAGACAGATTATAATTGATGTGAAACATCTTATGTCGGGCTGTGAACAGCCGCCTGAGGGGAAATATGCAACGAAATTTATGGTCCGCTCTTTCGCTGCTGTTCTCCCCACCACTGCGGCACTCTCTCTCTCTCTTGGCTCAGGCGTGCACTGTAACACCGCGTGTGTTACAGTGCACGCCTGAGCCAAGAGAGAGAGAGAGAGTGCCGCAGTGGTGGGGAGAACAGCAGCGAAGGAGCGGACCATAAATTTCGTTGCATATTTCCATATATACAGTGCAGTATATAGGATTACGTCAGCATAACAGTTAGTTGCTGCTTTTGAAAAAATATATACTACTACATAGAGAATACCACCGAGTTCAATAACGTTTTCTTTGATGTTTCACATCTGTCGGGGGTCCCGAGACCCACACCCTTTTTTTTACAGTCGAAGGTAAAAACACAGCTCTCCATTAATAAGAACGGAATAAAAAAATTTAAACCGTTATATTATCCCCGCAATTGATGGGGTCACAAACGACCCCAAAGCACGACTAAATGCTAGGACAATCAGGGTAATTTCAGGGTTAACTTTATAGTGTTTCAATTTAATATGACAATTATTATTTTTTAAACTAAACACGCTTATATCAAAAATAGATTTAAATAACAGGGGAACATTGGAATGTGGTTGCTATCGCAAATTGCATTCCAATGTTCTTTGGGAATTAGCGCTCCCAGGGACCCGAGCTCGTACCAGTCGGTTTGTGTATGCCGGCTGGCGGATTCTAATACTTACACAAATGGATTCTTTGTTGTGTTGAAGACGCTAATGACCTGAGTTGTCGGCGCGTCTATAATCTCCAATTAACAGACACCCCAAAATAATATTAATTTTTCGCTATTTAGAAACTATTTAAAATAAAGAAATATGTAGGTACGAAACGTAGGTCAGTTTTCAGCAAAAAAAAAATTAGTTCTTCTTTGCAATATCAATGGCAGAATACAAAATACAAACTTATGTAATATTAAAAAAAAAATTGGGTTCGAATACCGGCAGCGAACGAGCCACAACTCTGCATTGCGATCAATAAACCTCCAACCGTTGACTCGTCTACGAAACAGTGGCTCTCAAACAATGGTGCATACTCATAGCAATGCACGTACAGAAGGCGTTTGAAAAAATCGCTTCAGTAGTTAAGAAACTACGTGGGAAATTGTGTTTTAAAGACCACCAACAGCTAAGGTTATTTGAGCCTAGCACCAATTCATATTTTCAATTCATTAATGGATTTAGTCCGAAAAAAATATTTCGAGATTTTAACAGATCTTCACGTTTTGAGACCCTAGCAATCGTTAAAGATCATTTTCTGACTGATGTCTGCCTGTATGTATGTATGTGTGTGTGTATGTGTATGGTCAATTTTTCGCCTTCGATATCGTAAAAACGGAACAACATACGGTCATGCCGATTGTTCTATTGTGTTTATCAGCCTTTAACTTAGATCTGATTAGATTTTGAGTCAAATCGGTTCAGTGGATCCTGAGATATTAAAAAAAACGTTCTCAATGTCACGTATTAACATAGGTAAAAAAAAATATAAATGAATTCTAGATGTGATAATATGAAAAAAATGTAAATATTTTTTTCTCTAAAATGTAGTTTTCGAGAAAAAAAATATTTTACTAAAAAAAATAAAAATTGTAACTAAATCAAGGTAACCATGATTTTTGCTATATTAAGCCAGCCATCAGTAGATCACCAAACAAAAAAGAGGGCCATGCTTTTTTTCCAAGAATAAAAAAAGAGTGTTTATTTTTTGCAAATATTTACTAGGTGGGAAGTATAGGACTGGTCATCAGTCGAACTTTTTGACAGTTCTTTCTGCAGCCCAGCATCAGACACCGCCTGTTTAATACTGCCGGTTGTAAAACAATTCACAATTCGATTTTAAAATACGAAATCAAATGTTTCGCGACACATTTCTCCGGTTTACCTTACAGTCAGAGAAAAACAGTCGCCAAACAAAACAAAACATGCACGCGACAGTTCCATTGCAATACGAGTAGCGCTTCTTATCAAAGTCGCTTGGAAGTGCCACACTGAATAATTTAGTGCGTTGAGTGTACACGGTCGGTATACGTTGACTGTGACGTTTTTTTAACCGGAGTATACTTAAGCGCCACGAGGGTTCGTGAAGTCCCGAGCTTCAAGGGGTAGTTACGGACTTTTAGTACGCCGTGAAACTCCGGTCTAACAAAAACATGTCAACTAAAGAGGTTTCTGGACGGCAAAAAGCACGTGACTATTGTTAAAAATTCAAACAGTTTATTTGAAATTTTCAATTGTTGATAAGAAATTATTTTTTGTTCAGAAATGAATAGATATTTTTTTTGCGAAGTGATTTTTTTAATAGTTTAAACGTATTTTTTAATTACTACTTGTGTACCTGACTGGTTAAATTAAATTGTTATAATATTTATTTTGTGATAACAAATAAAAATATGTCTGAAACAAGAGCAAGGTGAGTTATTTTGCTGATAAAAAAAATTTTTACCGTTTTTGTGGTTTTGTAATCTATGTTTATGTCAAAAGCGATAAATTTTATTCAAATACCTATGTTAATAGTAATTGATGTTTTCGCAAAATATAGGTAGGTAGTACCTAATAGTAGATACTTACTCAACAAACATTTTTTTACTTAATATGTAAATATCTAATGACAATTTAATCAGGTAAATATTTTCTTGTAAAATAATGATTTATTAATTTTATCTAATCATATTTTATCGTAATATAAAATTGAACATAAATTTTTAACACGACTAATTTTACACATTATGAGATTACATGTAACTGACACGTACACCGTTAAGCGTACATCATAACTGAGTTTTTCGGACCGGTTCCGCCCGGGTAGATTTTAATTTGGCAACGAAATAAGATGTTATCAAGAGCAACAAACCTTCCAGGGGGGATATTGGAATGTGGTTGCTATCGCAAATTGCATTGCAATGTTCTTTGGGAATTAATAGTTATAGAATTCCGCTAATACGCTAAAACGCAAAATAATGACAGAGTTACGTTTCTTTACTATCCCTCAAGAATTACTCCCTCGCGAAAATAAAATATAGCCTATATCACTCAGGGATAGTGTAGCTTTCTATTAGTGAAAGAATTTTTAGAATCGGTTCAGTAGTTCCAGAGATTACCCCCTACATACAAACAAACAAACAAACAAATTTTACCTCTCTATAATATTATTAACTTCCCATCGGAAGTTATTGTAATAGGTCCGAAAATCGAAATCAAAATTTTTAACAAATTTTTATGTTTCAAGGTCACTACACTATTTTTAGAAAGATGTCTGTGTGTGTGTATGTACGTACGTATGTGTCCATTTCTTTCTAAGACGAAATCTCGAGAATGAAAAATGATATCGACTACATTAGGGTGCCAATCGACGCGTATTAACGTAAATATGATCTGATAGAAATTTTTTCAAAATCGGTTTAGCCGTTCTTTTTTCTTAACCAAATAGACTCCAAAAAAGTAGATTTTACACAATATCTCGCGAATAAAAAATTATATCGACTTCGTAAGGGTGTCAATCGAGGCGTGTTAACGTCATTTTGATCCGACATAAATTTTTTTTAAATCGGTTCAGCCTTTTTTTTTTAAATTATTGTTAAAAATAAATAATAATTATGTTTTTAATGATTAAAATGATTACTTTTCTGTGTAATATCTAATTTAATTATTATTATCAAAGTGGGAAGTTCGTCGTGTGGACCTCAAGGGTCGCACTTTAGTCCTAATAAATGACCCACCTCACTGCTTGTTATATAGTATAGATTTATAAGTATACGTCATGTGACAGAGTAACAATTGAATATTTAAATAAGTAAGTAATAATAATTCAAAATAAACCCCGTCCAGTCGACTGCAACTTTTGCAAGGACTTTTCCCAACCGTGTTGCAATAAAATATATGCACAATTAAATTATAAAAAATTCGACTGATGACCAGTCCTATACTTCCCACCTAGTAAATATTTGCAAAAAATAAACACTCTTTTTTTTTATTCTTTGACTAGGCCCAAATAACCTTAGCTGTTGGTGGTCTTTAAAACACAATTTAATTTTTATTCTTTGAAAAAAGCATGGCCCTCTTTTTTGTTTGGTGATCTATTGATGGCTAGCTTAATATAGCAAAAATCATGGTTACCTTGATTTACGTACAATTTTTATTTTTTTTAGTAAAATATTTTTTTTCTCGAAAACTATACATTTTAGAGAAAAAAAATATTTACATTTTTTTCATATTATAACATCTAGAATTCATTTATATTTTTTTTTACCTATGTTAATACGTGACATTGAGGACGTTTTTTTGAATATCTCAGGATCCACTGAACCGATTTGACTCAAAATCTAATCAGATCTAAGTTAAAGGCTGATAAACACAATAGAACAATCGGCATGCCCGTATGTTGTTCCGTTCTTAAGATATCGAAGGCGAAAAATTGACCACATACACACACACACACATACACACATACACACATACACACACACATACAGACATCAGTCAGAAAATGATCTTAAACGATTGCTAGGGTCTCAAAACGTGAAAATCTGTTAAAATCTCGAAATATTGTTTTCGGACTGAATCCATTACTTCCCTACCATAGTAGAGGTGGGAAGTAAAAAAAGATTGTGAGTAATTACTATCCTATATTATGCAACATACGTTTGAAAACAGTCAATTGTTTCATTACACGGAGATGTCCGAGTAAAACGTTACCTACGAAAACAAAGCTATTATCCGTTTCCGCAACAAACCGATTAAAAAATTATACGATGTGTTGACTGAACGCTCGAAACTCAAACTTCGTTGCATGGCGCTACTGGTGGGTCAATTTATAAACACGAGCAGGTCATTTGAAACAAAATTTATTCTCAAACATTTATTTTAAATCTAAATATAAATAGACATTTCCAAAAATTGTGCGAAATTGTTTAGGATGATTTCATGGCCAAACCCCTAGGTCCCGCCATCCGACCGGCACAAAGGGCTTAAAAATAGCTGAGCATACAGCAATGCCGTTGTTCATACGGTTTTGGTCAGTATTAAAGGGGTGGCAGTTTACCCTAAACGTGTCATGTACCCGACGAATTTTATATTATTAGTTCAAGTTTCAAATTTTAATATGTTGTTACGGCGACTGTTTTAAGCATATATTTCAATTTGCGGAACAAAATGTCGCTATTAACCCCCTCTCTTAGAGGGAAACTTGCTCACCTAGGTGCAGTTTATATCGTTCTGCAAGGGGGCTAATACCGACATTTTGTTCTGAAAATTGAAATATGTGCTTAAAACAGTCGCCGTAACAACATATTAAAATTTAAATCTTGAACTAATAATATAAAATTCGTCGGGTACATGACACGTTTAGGGTGATCTGCTACCCCTTTAATACTGACCAATCGATCTGCAAATATTACTCGTATAATGGCATTATTGGGTCACTGACAAGCTATACAAACAATTTCAGCTTTGAAGCAATAATAATTGTGAGCATTTTTTTCTGCAAATTGAAATATGTGCTTAAAACAGTCGCCGTAACAACATATTAAAATTTAAATCTTGAACTAATAAAATAAAATTCGTCGGGTACATGACACGTAATTAGGGTGATCTGCCACCCCTTTAATACTGACCAATCGATCTACAAATATAATGGCATTATTGGGTCACTGATAAGCTATACAAACAATTTCAGCTTTGAAGCAATAATAATTGTGACCATTTTTTTTGTTACATGTTGAGGGCGGTCTGCATGCCTCCCATACCGCTATCTAGCAAAATCCCTTACTCAGGGCACTTTAATATGCCTCGCTCAACATCTTCACAAAAATAAGGCCTTGAATAAAAAACACCAAAAAATTGTCACTAGCTCTCGGTCTATAAGTTGGGGTATGCCTTATATGTTAATTTGACAATTAATTAATTTTCCAATTTCGTCTTTATTATGCAATTATCTACAACGACCTGTAGAATAATTTAAAGTCCGCCATTTTGCCAATAATTTAACTGAACGAATGACCTTCCGTGATTATAACTATTTATTGTATGCATATTTTGAACATAAATAAATTCACGATTTTAATAATATATGCACGACAACAATGACATGGAATGAATGGACAAAAAAAAACGGGATTTTTATAATAATTATTACTAGTCGCGTATAGTTTACCAGGCGTTGTCCGGGAATGGCAGCCCCTTTCCCCACAAATTTCATCCCGGTATTCGTGAAAAACGCATGCAAATCGGTTGAAAGAATAGAGTTCGTTGCGTTTAGACAAGCAAACAGTTGACAGATTGTAGATTATGGAGGACAGTATGGCTCAGTTGGTAGCGTCGCGGCCTCTGAATCAGACTGTCGATGTTATTTAGTTTTAAGTGATATATGTATATTTGTTGTATTTAAGACGCTAATGACCTAAGTTGTCGACGCGTCTATAATCCACAATAAATAAATAAAATAAATTGTAGATTATAAACACTCAACAACTAAGATTATTAGGACAGGCAGCCGTCTTTTATAGGTATTAATGATAGTGATGGGCGAATACGAGATGTTTTTTCGAAACAAATGCAATCGTTCATATAATAACATTCGAGTCCACAATCGACTCGGAGTTTGATTTTACAATCGAAATGTTCGATTGTTCAAGTCGATTATTTGCCACATAGGTTATAGCAATAGCAGCGAATGAGAATACATACAATCGCGATTCAAGGTTATATTCTAGTCGACTGACGTTCACGCGACTCGTTGATTGTTCACTGTTTAGTCGGTACTCACTACTCTGTGATCTCTTCACTATTGAATTCGTATTACGCGATTACTGCACAATCTACCATCGACTCGACCACAGGGGGCAGTATAGCCTAGTGGTTAGCATGCTTGGTGCCGCAACCTCTAGACTGGACTGCCGTGGGTTCGAATTCCGCCTGCGCTCACGGATGTTTTGTGATGTTATTTAGTTTTAAGTTAGTTGTTATTTAGTGTAGTTGAAAGACGCTAATGACCTTAGATGTCGACGCGTCTATAATCTACAATAAATAAATAAATAAAATAAAGACTCGACCACAATTGTTGAGTGATGAATGTATAAATGTGGCTCTAGACAGTGTACGATTCAGTACTATGCGACTCGGTCTCGGTGAACTATGAAACAATAATCGAGTCCAAGTGACAACCATTGAGAGTCATCGAGACAATCGACTAAAACATCTCGTAATCGCGCATCACTAATTAATGATGTAGCTTTTGGCAGTGTCAACACTTCTTGTTGAATGAAAAATTGTGTGTGTTTTAAAGACCACCAACAGTTAAGGTTATTTGGGCCTAGCACCAATTCATATTTTCAATTCATTATTTTTTTTTTAATAATAAATTGAAAATCCAATTGACACTTTTACCAGCTCTCGGGCTAGAACCTGGGAACTGAGGACTTGTAATAGAGGAACCATAGCAACGCCATGTAAACAACAGCATTGCTACACGCTCGGTTATTCTCAAGCCCTTGTTGAATGACACCTTGTATGTAAGTGAATGTAGATTGTATAGTGGCCTATATTAATTGATATTTTTTCAATCGTATCCATTTTCACTTGCGCATAAATTTTTATTGTAGAACTCGATGTCACTTGAAACGCTTTCAAAGACAGGGTGTGGACATTAAATATATTAGTGCTGGGACAGAGCGCGGAAGTATTATATAAAAGGAATGCAAATCAGTGGCAACAAAGTAAATAAAAAACTTTTTAACAATAAAAAAACCCCCTTCAAAAAGGCACTAAAAAGAGGAAAATAATGAAATTTTGAGGTCTGTGCCAATTAAAATATGAAGTTGGTTAAAAAGAAGATATTAAATTTAATCACTATACTTACTATACTTTTTAACTGACTTCATATTTTAATTGGCACAGACCTCAAAATTTCATTATTTTCCTCTTTTTAGTGCCTTTTTGAAGGAGGTTTTTTTTGGTTAAAAAGTTTTTTATTTTTTACTTTTTAGTGTCAAAAAGTAACATTTACCTTAAAAGAATCACACGCCGTTACTTACTTTTATTAAAATCAGCCGAACTACTGAACCGATTTTGATGACATTTCTATGGGACCAATCTGAAAGTATACCCTTTCAAATAAAAAAATTTTTTTTCAAAATCGGTTTATAAACGACGAAGTTATCCGCGAACATACATAAAACATAAAAAATATATACGGTCGAATTGAGAAACCTCTTTTTTTTGAAGTCGGTTAAAAAACTATAAACGGTCAAGTGCGTGTCGATCCACGCAAAGAGTAGGGTTCCGTACAATGAAAGTTATGCTAAACCTATAATTTTGATAAAGTAATTAAATAAAACCAAATTCATAATCTACTCAGAAGGCCCTTTTCAACGATACCCCACGAGAATAGGTACAAAAAAAATGTTTACCCCTCGTTTGCATGTATGGGCATTGGGCGCCCCCCTTAATTAAGCCTTTTTAATCTTTCATTCTCTCCGTCGTTGGGCCGCGGTAATAAATATTATGTGTGAATTTCAAGTCCCTATCTCATTTCGTTTAGAAGTTAGAGCCCTGTGACAGACAGACAGACAGACGCATCTTTGGCACAACAATAGGGTTCTTTTCTGGTACGAAACCCTAAAAACGCTTATAGCGAATTGTTAGTACTTTTGAAGTAAAACTTCTTAGGCGACACCACGATTTGAAAGGTAAAATGCAGCTGGTTCCCATGCATAAAACTGTGCCGCTTATATAAATAGCGAAGTATAAGTTCATGACTAACTCAGTGACGTAAATAGCCCCCCGCCGCCCCCGTTGTGGCAGGTTTTGATGGGGTGTAAATTCTAGGTGGTCTTTTAGACATATTATATATTCCATCTATTAGGTAATAATTATGTGCGTATAACAAAATAGTGTAGCAAAACCCCAGATGATACGCCACTGGCGACAATCGAAGCATCGAGAACAAATAACAATGTGTAGCAAAAACCCAGAGATACGCCACTGGCGACTATCGAAGCATCGAAAACAAATAACAATGTGTAGGCGTGGCATTATATCGAAGACACAGGTAATCACCAGAACGATCTGGAAAGTGCGCGAGCGTGGTGGGGGTCAAGTTGCTACCACTATATAAGCAAGAACAGTCACCGGAAAAGGAAGGAATTAGAGAACGAACAACGAGTGACAGTTGAAATAAATACAATGCTATTGAAGTGTTTTCACTTTGTTTGAGAAATACTGATCGTATAAACAGTAAAAAATGGTGGAACCTTTGGTGTAAAGATACGAAATGTTACAATTACCACAAAACACCATGTTATGGTTTGGTGTTTTGTGGTAATTGTAACATTTCGTATAAACAGTGTTGACTGTTGAAATTGACTTTTCATTGTTACGAATTATTGTATATTGTTGTTTACATTTTTAATTATTGAAATAAATAATTTATTCCACCCACGTTAAGAAAACAGTTTTGTTACAATATCATTTTGCCCTATTTGCGGGGGAGGCATAACTTCTTGGTTACGAACCGTACTATACAATATTTCTCTTTTGATAAACATTTTCGATATTACCCCGCCTTACTCGTTACAGCAATCTACCCTATATTGGCAGTTGAACGGAATAAAGGGGAAGTGGGGATTGAAGAGGCAATACAGACAGGTATTATAGCAACCCTACACATTACTTTTACGGCTTGACCTAGACATTGAAAAACACGCGACAGAATCTAACCAAACAAAAGATGTGCGCATTACGTTGTACAGAACAAAATAGTCCAAGAGGTCGTGGTAAAAAAACTTTTAAGTTAAACGGTTTTATTTTAAATCTTCAGCTGTAGGTACTAAAAAACTAGAAAATAATTAGGACACAAACCAAGGGGCACTTTGTGTCGCTGCGTCAGCGGAATAAGTAATAATCTGGGACTTTTAACAGACTAAAATAATAACGTGGGGCACATTTGAAATATTTATGTTGGTGGGCTTGGACACACATTTTTCTAGACAAGCCGTTTTTATTTAATAATTATACAGTCGTTATATAGATTTATATGCGCCCCACGTTTTTATTTTAGTCTATTAAAAGTCCCAGATTATTACTTATTCCGCTGACGCAGCGACACAAAGTGCCCCTTGGTTTGTGTCCTAATTATTTTCTAGTTTTTTAGTACCTACAGCTGATGATTTAAAATAAAACCGTTTTGCTTAAAAGTTTTTTCTATAGCTAAATTAATATATACCACATGGTGGAAGTGGCGGGTCTGGCGTTTGACACGTAATAATATTATGAACAGCCTAGCCTTTAGGCGTGTAAGTGTTGCCTATGATTTCGCTTGCCGAATAAAAAGTAAGCAAAAAGTAGAACTTTATAGACGTACACTTTGATACAATCCAAAAACATTCCCGGTGGATTTCGATGGAACATTGTAAAATAAACAAGCCGTGAGGTGGGTCGTTTATTAGGACTAAAGTGCGACCCTTGAGGTCCACACGACGAACTTCCCAGTTTGATAAATATTTAATAACAATAATTAAATTAGATATTACACTGAAAAGTAATCATTTTAATCATTAAAACATAATAATTATTTATTTTTAACAATAATTAAAAAAAAAAACCGATTTTTATAAAATTTGGCGGATCAAAATGACGTTAACACGCCTCGATTGACACCCTTACGAAGTCGATATAATTTTTTATTCGCGAGATATTGTGTAAAATCTACTTTTTTGGAGTCTATTTGGTTAAGAAAAAGGAACGGCTGAACCGATTTTGAAAAAAATTTCTTTCAGATCATATTTACGTTAATACGCGTCGATTGGCACAACGTAGTCGATATCATTTTTCGTTCTGGAGATTTCGTCTTAGAAAAAAATGGACACATACATACATACACACAAACAGACATCTTTCTAAAAATAGTGTAGTGACCTTGAAGCATAAAAATTTGCTATACATTTTGATTTCAATTTTCGGACCCATTACAATAACTTCCAATGGGAAGTTAATAAATTAAATAAATCTATAGTCTAATTGATAATATGGTGTAGGGAGTTATGGGCCAGCACTATACGGCCTTTCAATAGTAAATTGCGATGCTTTGTAACACAAATTGCTCTATTTTTCGTATAACGGCGGAATTATATAACATATTAACGGCCCGTTTAAGGTGCCTCACATTTAACATTTAAAGGAAATGTCAACAGGATGTTGCAGCTTAGGTTAAGTTCAAGTCTAATGATTTCTTATCACGACACGGTCTACCCGTAATGTATTCACTCGTTATATTACGTACAGTAGAGCGCCGATTATCCGTGGTCTTAGATTTAACTTTGTTTTAAACGGAAACAATTTATTAAAAGAAATGACGTCAAAGGCTTTAGTTGCCGAACGTCAAAAATCTACAGTTTTCTGCGGCTTTACAGGAGCATAAAAACATTTTAAAGTATTTTATTTATTTATTGTAAATTATAGACGCGTCGACAACTTAGGTCATTAGCGTCTTGATGACATTAAACAACAACACACTTAAAACTAAATGACATCACAAAACATCCATGAGCGAAGGCGGGATTAGAACCCACGACAGTCGATTCCAGAGGCCGCAACGCTATCCACTGGACTACACTTTCCTCTCATTTAAAGTAAGTAACTAACTATACACATAAAAAAGAGAAAACCGCAAAAAGAAAAAGGCGAATATATACTTACATAATCGGTGAGCGTCGTAACTGTGGGGAAGTTACGTCCTACAAAATTCGTAGAACACCCTGAAAAAAATATTTAAATATTAATTAGTGTTCATCAAAGGAAATACATTGCATTTATGAAAAGCAAATAAACTATACGTAATCTTTCACACGTAGCCAACATTTTTTGAAGTGAGAACTTCTTTGGAGACGTAGATACTATTTGAAATCTTATGTAACGATAAAGCGGAAATGCTTGAATAGAGGGGAAATTTGTAAAATAAACAAGCCGTGAGGTGGGTCGTTTATTAGGACTAAAGTGCGACCCTTGAGGTCCACACGACGAACTTCCCAGTTTGATAAATATTTAATAATAATAATTAAATTAGATATTACACTGAAAAGTAATCATTTTAATCATTAAAACATCAATAATTAAAAAAAAAAAAAAAAAAAAAAAACGGCTGAACCGATTTTTATAAAATTTATGTCCGATCAAAATGACGTTTTCACGCCTCGATTGACACCCTTACGAAGTCGATATAATTTTTTATTCGCGAGATATTGTGTAAAATCTACTTTTTTGGAGGTTATTTGGTTAAGAAAAAAGAACGGCTCAACCGATTTTAAAAAAATTCCTTTCAGATCATATTTACGTTAATACGCGTCGATTGGCACCCCAACGTAGTCGATATCATTTTTCGTTCTCGAGATTTCGTCTTAGAAAGAAATTGACACATACATACGTACGTACGTACGTACGTACGTACGTACATACGTACACACACACACACACACACACAGACATCTTTCTAAAAGTAGTGTAAAAATAGTGTAGTGACCTTGAAACATAAAATTTTTTTTTCCTTTTTGATTTCGATTTTCGGACCCATTACAATAACTTCCAATGGGAAGTTAAAAATTGTGTTTTAAAGACAACCAACAGCTAAGGTTATTTGGGCCTAGCACCAATTCATATTTTCAATTCATTTTTTTTTTTTAATAATAAATTGAATATCAATTGACACTTTTACCAGCTCTCTGGCTAGAACCCGGGAACTGGGGACTTGTAATAGAGGAACCATAGCGACACCATGTAAACAACAGCATTGCTACACGCTCGGCCATTCTCAAGCTCGGGAAATTTGAATCACCTATATGGTAACCTACCCATTTTGACACAAAAATAAACGATTTTATTATGCAGATTGTATCAAATTAAACCTGTGCATAGGGCATTCTGTGTGTAAGACAGAGATCGATACATAAAGCAATAAGTAAGAATGAGATAAATGATCGCTAATAGTATGTTACGTGGTTACTGTAAATAAATAATATTTATACAACCTAATAGCGTCATCTTTGTTTTTTCGCTCCTTCTATGCTGTAAAAATGTAAATCTTTTATCAGTTTAATTTACAGTAACCACGTAACATCTTATTAGCGATCATTTATCTCATTCTTACTTATTGCTTTATGTATCAATCTCTGTCTTACACACAGAATGCCCTATGCACAGGTTTAATTTGATACAATCTGTATATTATAGGTATAGGTCATAAAATAAACAATTGGGTCGCCGTATACGATTTCAAAAAAATATGTTCGATCGCGCGAAATTGACGTTCACAGGAGCGAAGCCGCGGATTCAAGCTAGTCTATAATATAATAAGACCTTGTTAACTTGATTATTGATGTTCATTTCTTTGTTTGCATAAACAAAACTATCGTTACTCACTTATTATTTACACATATTCGAAATTTATGGTATTGTACTAATAATCGTTACTTTTTAATCTTATCACGCGAGTAATTAAAAGAAACGGATTAAGTCTTCACACGTATAAATATATAAGCCGCGGATCTGCACACCTTAATAATTAATAGTTAACTCAAGAGATAAGGTGCCACAGCATTACATAAATGGAAAATGTTACCACAGAAACTGAAGAATATTACAGTGATCCAGAATCGTAAGTTATTTATTGATCTGATTTTTAATTGTGTTTTAAAGACCACCAACAGCTAAAGTTATTTGGGCCAAGCACCGATTCATATTTTCGATTCATTATTATTTTTTTTTTAATAATAAATTGAAAATCCAATTGACACTTTTACCAGCTCTCGGGCTAGAACCCGGGAACTGGGGACTTGTAACAACAGCTTTGCTACACTCTCGGCTATTCTCAAGCCCCAAGTTATTTATTGATCTGACTTTTTTATTGGAACCAAAACCGTTTCAATTTTTTTTCTAGATTTTTAAAAATTATTTTTTGAGGCTACACAATCATTTTTTTATCGGTAACATTATCAGTTTTATTTTTTCAAAAATAATCTCATACGGTCGAACTTTGATAACTCAAACTATGACATGCCACAAAAATAATTCGAGTTATCAAATAATATTAATTTTCACTCTTGACGTGCCAACCAATTTTGTTCGAGTTATCAAAGTCCGACTATATTTCAAAATTATTGGTTTTTTAATTGAATCCAGAAACGACCCAATTTTTTTCTAGATTTTTTGAGGCTACATAATCATCTTTTTATGGATAACACTACCAGTTTCATTTTTTCAAAAATAATCTCAAAATTCAAATTTATAGGTTTTTTAATTGAATCCAGAAACGATCCAATTTTTCTGATAGATTTTTAAAATTATTTTTTTGAGGCTACAGAACCATCTTTTTATCAATAACGCACTATGAGTTTTATTTTTTTCAAAAATAATTTCAAAATTCAATGTGTTTTATTTGAACCCAAAACTGATGAAATTTTTGTTCTCGGACTCTTGTTCTTGCGTTAATAACTACGTCTTTTAACGGTCAGCTACTGCTATTTTGTGCCGACAGGCGACTAAGCTACGTTCTGGCACACCCTGCTAAATTTTGTTATAGAATACAATTTAATAAAAAAAGTCAAGATGCTGTAATAAAATAAAGTCAATAATAATATTGTTTGTACTTCGTGACGTCACGACGGTAAATTGGTATATGCGCTGGCTTTGCTCTAGAATAGGTGTACGTCTTTTGTTTTTTATTTTATTCCCATCTTTGGGACAAAAATAACGTTATATTAGCGAAACTACGTGTACGGTGTAGGTAAAGGTCAAAGGTCACTTTTATGTAATCTGCTTCGACTGTTGACAAATAAATAGTTATCCTATTTTTTCCTGTAATTTGTTTTTTGCCATACCCACTATAAAATAGCTGCTTTATATGCATGTAAAGTGACTTTTGACAGGCCGGTGTGCGGGAACGTAATTTTCCCGCACTAGTGTGGAAAGCAAACCATTTCCATAGTGATTTATGTTTATTCGCCCCGATCCTCCCGCTATTACCTACTGACAGCTAATCTCGGTCTACTATAGAAGTGAAGTTGGCGACACAAAATGAACTGTCAAAATTTTTTGAAAATACTGAAAATGAAGTGAAATGCATGAGCTATTTTATAGTGGGTATGCCAAAAAATACCATCTCGTGCGTAATGATATCAGACTTGTGTGGCGTTGCTATGGTTCCTCTATTACAAGTACCCAGTTCCCGGGCTCTAGCCCGAGAGCTGGTAAAAATGTCAATTGGATTTTCAATTTATTATTAAAAAAAAATAATGAATTAAAAATATGAATTGGTGCTAGGCCCAAATAACCTTAGGTGTTGGTGGTCTTTAAAACACAATTTTACAATTTTAACATACCTCATTACGTCACTAGATATGTACAATCTACTATTAGGTATCTATAAGATACCTAATAATCTTTCTTTTCAAATGTATTCATCGTAATTTTATACCCTTATTACTTATGCATAATGTAGTCATTATCGATACAGAATCTTTTGGACATTTTCCAAAAAATATATATCTACATTTAGTTTTATGTTCCTTCTACACGAAGGGGCGTACAAAGTATTGATTTAATATTAAACAACTTTACGTAAAAATATAAAATTTTATTTGTAACTAGGGAGGGAGGAGGGGGGCACGCCCTCCCAGTATTATAAAGTTTAAGCAAACTTAAATCAAAAAATGGGTGTATATTAAAATCGACCTATACAATTAATTTAATGAATATAATACAGCTTAATTACGATAATATTAAGTTTTAGTGTCATCTGTTAGCGCACTTGTTAACTATTTTTACTCCTATTAAGTTTTTAGTGTCATCTATTAGCACACTTATGAACTACACACTATTGCCAGCATATTGCAAATACGTGTTCGTGTTTGAGCCGAGTAGCCCCGATTGTCACCGTCGAGTGCGTTTCACATCACTGTTGTTAACAGCCCAGGCAAAGCACGCCTAAGGAAGTTTTCACTTCAAAAAGATTATAATATTGTTACAAAACTGTTTTCTGAATTGGCGGAATAAATATTTATATACAATAATTAAAAACACAATAATAAACAATAACTAAACAGTAATTACAAAGCAAAACAAACAACTATATATACAATAACTCGTAACAATTAACTATATACCAGGACTATTTATTTCTAGTTATTTATGTTTCAAATATTTATATTCACTGTATTTATATCAGACGCACTGTTTGTCGCTCAGTATTCTCCATTGACTGCCCTTCACTCACTCGTACTGCTGTTTATATAGACTGCGTAGCATAAGCCTAGTGTGTTCTCGCTTTCTCTAGAACTTTCGTGCAGGTACCAGTTGTTACAGTAAGCGGACCCCCGTTTCTCAGAACTCTTGCCTGCCGCTTATATACAGGGTGATCCGTAACAATCTGATTGTGAAATGCAAACTATTGTTTTATTATCTCGATCGTGTTTTGACCGGCTTTGGATGCCCCGACACTGCAGATACAAATTTTCCAGAGCTTTTAAGCTCGCATAAACACCAACTTCCAACCTCCTCCACCTCAATGGAGGTCGCCTGGTGGGTCGTACATATAAATGTCAAGCAATTGTTATTTATATGAGATTTCAAGAAAATTTATTTTATCTCATTTGTCAGCTGTACGCCTCACTTGATTTTATTTTTATGTAACGGTGAAATAAATCTATAGTAAAATATATTTTCAAGTTCTTCACGAGTTTTATTCAAATATGTTTTCAAGCAAAATGAAAATCTCGCATTCATTTCATCAAAGTCTTTCATTTTTGAAGTTATACTCCTTTATAGCGAGTGCAGTGAATTGCAATGACCTCGAGTCAAAAAATACCGACACAAAAATTACCGACTCAAAATAATGAAACGCTGACAAGGATAAAACGGCTCTAACGATTTGGATGAAAATTACTGAAAAGGGGTTGGGGGGAAGGCAAAAAATCAATTTAGCTGGATCTTATCCCAGGAAAAATTCGTTTTCTTATAGATTTTATTAACCGACTTCAAAAAAAGGAGGTGGTTCTCAATTCGGTTGTATTTTTTTTATGTTTTTTACCTCAAAACTCCATCATTTATAAACTGATTTGGAAAAATGTTTGTTATTTGAAAGGATATACTTTCAGATTGGTCCCATAGAAATTTCATCAAAATCGGTTCAGTAGTTCGGCTGATTTTAATAAAAGTTAATAACGGCGTGTGATTCCTTAAGGTAAATGTCTTTTTTTGACACATCAGACAGCGTAAGAAAGTCGGTTTAAAAAAAGTGAGTAACGGCGCGTGATTCCTTTAAGGAAAATGTCACTTTTTTACACCAAAAAGTAAAAAATAAAAAACTTTTTTACAAAAAAAAAATCTCCTTCAAAAAGCCACTAAAAAGAGGAAAATAATGAAATTTTGAGGTCTGCGCCAATTTAATAAAATATGAAGTCGGTTAAAAAGTATAGTATCTATATAGTGATTAATATCTTCTTTTTAACCGACTTCATATTTTATTAAATTGGCGCAGACCTCAAAATTTCATTATTTTCCTCTTTTTAGTCGCTTTTTGAAGGAGGTTTTTTTTTTGTTAAAAAGTTTTAATTTTAAAAATCAATTTTTTGACGTTTCAAAATAGCTAACTATAGAATCACTATTTACCGGACGGCGTTCATACAGTTCGGCCGTCGCTAGCCGAAGTGTATATACCTTGCGTTCTAAATCACTGACTACTTATATAATCAGTAAGTTGAGAAATACAATGGATGACGTCATTATTTATCCACCTGCAATAAAAATGGCGCGATCAACAAATGTGTAAATTCTATAAATAAAAATATTTACTACGGAATATTTTGGAACAATGACTTCAAAACACTACCTATTTGGGAAAACAATAGCGCATCTATAAATGCACTTGGGGCATATTAGGGTATACACTGACTGCAGAGCGGTAATTGCTTTTTTTCCGCGAGTTGGATTTTTTTTTTTGCTTTTTTCCCCTATAATTAAACTTGGCATACATTATGAAAATTTTAATCTAAAACCAAAATAATTGCAGTGATATTAGGAACACTGATTATAACAATATTGTATATTTTTGAAGTGAAAACTTCCTTAGGCGCGTTAGGCACTCTTTGCCTGGGTATAGTACTAAAAAAATGTGAAGCGTTCGTAACCTTCCGTAAGAATTCGCAACATACTTAAAACGTTCGCAACTATACTTCCGTAAGAATTCGCAACATACTTATATCATAAAAACGGCCGTCTACACACTTCCACCTATAGCGCAGTTGGTTACGTCTTCGCGTTCTATGCATAGGGACCTGGACTCGGAAACTGATGGCATCGTAGAATTTTTGACGTTTTTTTTTCTAAATTCTATGCTAGCGTCAATAGAGAGCTGTGGACATAAACTGCCGACGATAGTTGTTTAACAGAAAAGTCCGATGAGATTTTTTGATTTTTTTGTCGTACAACTAGTGTCGATAGTATGCGCAATCCTTCTGATTCCATAGATTTTTGACAAACAACTAAACAGTTGAGCGAAAAAAATGATTGTATGCGTCTGGCCTTAGGATACTGAATTTGAAGTTCCTGTTAAAATCGACATTAATGCGGGCGATGCCGCGGGTAAAAGCTAGTACATAAATACGAAACGTTTATCGATATGTAAGATGTCCTTGAACTAAATATTCAACGCGCTATTTTAACTTTTATGACTTCATTGATAAGAAAATGCGTACAACATTTTGTCATTTGTTAAAAATTTTAAAAATACGATAAAATTCACGATCATTTTTGCTGTAATTTCATTGTCATGATAATGAAGTTACGATAATTATTGTAAAATCGAACGGAATGTGTACCTGTTGTCGGAGTCACTCGAATATAGATAATTTTTATCGTAATAGAGTTAAAATGTTAATATTATCTAAATTATTTTTTCTATAAGCTATATTCTTACTCATTGATTAATTACTCATTTACCGACACAAGTCATGACACTAACAAGCCGTGAGGTGGGTCGTTTATTAGGACTAAAGTGCGACCCTTGAGGTCCACACGACGAACTTCCCAGTTTGATAAATATTTAATAATAATAATTAAATTAGATATTACACAGAAAAGCAATCATTTTTATCATTAAAACATAATTATTATTTATTTTTAACAATAATAAAATAAAAAAAACGGCTGAACCGATTTTTATAAAATTTATGTCGGATCAAAATGACGTTAACACGCCTCGATTGACACTCTTACGAAGTCGATATAATTTTTTATTCACGAGATATTGTGTAAAATCTACTTTTTTGGAGTCTATTTGGTTAAGAAAAAAAAACGGCTGAACCGATTTTGAAAAAATTTCTTTCAGATCATATTTACGTTAATACGCGTCAATTGGCACCCTAACGTAGTCGATATCATTTTTCATTCTCGAGATTTCGTCTTAGAAAGAAATGGACATATACGTACTACGTACATACGTACACACACAGACATCTTTCTAAAAATAGTGTAGTGACCTTGAAACATAAAAATTTGTTATACATTTTGATTTCGATTTTCGGACCCATTACAATAACTTCCAAGGGGAAGTTAAAAAATAGAGTCGGGCATTTTGTTTTGACGTAGGGCTACATTCTCGGTTATACGCCACTGACCGGTTTTTTTACTGTATTTCTGAACAAACCACCTGTATATTCATCGCATGGACATAGAAATCTATAGAGACGAAATACCAAATACCACTTTAGACGAGAGGGGGAAGTCATTCAGGGTGCCTATGTCACATGTCCATGCTATGCATGTGCCCACGTTCTATTGGCCGCGCCTTTGCGCATGCCTCAATTGCGCCAGATGCAGTCGTCCGCGTCTTTGCGCATGCTCAATTGCTCGCACAGCGCTTGCGCAACTGAAGCGACCAATAGAATGTGGGCACACTTGCCGTCTCCCTTAACAGCTATCACACCACTCGCTTGTACCACGTCCCTAGATTTCTATGTCTATGATTCATCGCCACCATCATATTGTGTTGACAACATGAAAACAATTCCGGCCTTGGTTTGTAAATCGCTGGACGCAGAACAATAAAATTATTGCGATTCATTTTTTCGAAAAAATCACCGACTCACACGAAGACAATACTCCAATGTCAAAGCCAAGGTCGACATCGCAAATCACGGATATCGATTTTCCCTTGCGTCACGTGATCGTATACAGTGTGTAAACCAAATCAATTTTTTTAACAGAACCAAATTTTTGAAGTGAAAACTTCTTTAGGCACTCTTTGCCTGGGTACTGAAAAAATGTGAAGCGTTCGCAACTACTTCCGTAAGAATTCGCAACATACTTATATCATAAAAATTCACAGATTTCGCAATCCTTGCAACCATCGAGGACATTGGAAATGATATAACAGCATATATGAAACATAATTAACTGTTTATTATACACACAATATTTATCAATGCACTGTTTAGTTTTGTCAGGAATAACCCTATTATTCTTCTGTTATATACGCGTTCACTTTTGCATGATTACTTAACTTTTAAATGGATTTTTCTACAGTATTTATTAACATTTGCTCAAAAATAACACCGCAGATCGTCGCAAATACCTCTCAATTAACTAGACATGATATAAAACACATTTCGAAAAAATTGCACTTGTTCAATTTTGCATGATTGCTCCTCACTTGATCGCGACACCGTTGTCTTTTGGCCTTGAACGAAAACTCGTAGCTCTGCCCCCATATACGAACATAAACATTTCCAATGTTAAAACGGCCGTCTAGACAGTTCCACCCATAACACAGTTGGTTACGTCTTCGCGTTCTATGCATAGGGACCCGGGCTCGGAAACTGATGGCGTCGTAGTATTTTTGACGTTTTCTTTCTAAATTCTACATGATATTTATTTATATATTTTTTTATTTTTGTTATCTAAGTATATTCTTTCTTTAACAATAATTATAGTTTTTTTGAAACCAAGGTGGAATTAATTAAAAATACAATTTTAGTATTTTAGTAGATAATAAATTATTTATAGTTCATAAATGCGCTATAATAGGTGACACCAAAAATTAGAAAATCAGAAGTTTTCACTTCTGTCGTACTCGTGTGGTCATAAGCACACACCCATTTTTTTCTCAGTAAGTTTGCGGCCCTGTTCTGTCTGCGTTCGAACGCGGGCCTTCGCAAAATGTGTCAATGAGCGAATACACAAAATTGAATGTTTCAATTAAAATGACAATTGCATAGAGCGGTGGCCCATAAAACTCTGCAACGAGTGTCGCCTGACCGATTGACTGACCGGATGATATCATGGCTTCATTGCGAATCTACGACAATATGTTGACTACATTTACTACGCTAGAATAACAGCCGTGCATACAAATAAATACGTGCTTAAAGTGGAAAACCATTGAATTTAATTGCGCCCTTTTTTATGCAGATCATTGGATCGCCGAACAACTATTTAGTCGAGCGTCAATACACAGCTGTGGACATAAGCTGCCGACGATAGTTGTTCAACAAAAAAGTCAAAAGAGCGATCGGTTCGGTTTTATGATTTTTTTTGTTGTACAACTATCGTGTCCCTTCTGATCCCATTGCCTTTTGACAAACAACTAGACAGTGTTGTGCGATTAAAAATTGACTGTATGCGCCAACCCTAAGTCGAACATTCGAATTATTCTGTAAGTCGATTTTTTATCATGAATCTTGATGTTTGGAATCAGTACTATATATAAAGTATAAACAGATAAAGTGTACATATAGGACATTAAAGCATCGGGGAAAAATGATTGGATCAGATTGAACCATAATTTACGTATTTATATAGGGCTGCTATGGTAATTTTTGCAGAAACACTAAAATAGCCTAATGCAAAATTATAAATGTTCTCAATGTTATTTGCCCTATGTTCGGTAAAACTGTTTACAAACTGTAAAACGCCCATTTTTTTGAACATTCTGTCAGCTTTTTAAAATCGACATAATGTCACATATAAACAAAAGACCATCACAAACCCTTCACATAAGCGCGCGCGCATACAATAAACCTCGAATCACTGAGTTAAGAGGTTATGGAGACGCTATACAAGCATTTAAGAGTGAAACCCGTCGCCATATTTATTCAGTTCATTCTTTTTATATGTATAATAAATATTAGTAAAAAAACTTTTTAGAGACTAGCTTTTATTTAAATGCACTAAAAAGGAAAAATAATTTTTAATAATTTAGATTCATAATTGGGTTTTTAAACGAATTTTTTTTTTACTTAAATGGAAGGACCACATCAAGTTTTATAGCAAAACTGTTTTTATTTAATTTTTTTGCTTACTAATTAAAAAGTTATATTTAAATAAAAATTAATTTTTAAACTCAGTTCCGATAACGTGCCCAAAGAATCCGAACACGTGTGACGTCATTATGTTATCTATGGTCTTTGTATCCATGGTTACCAAGTTAAAAATGTATTATTTTTGATAGTATGTGTAATACATATACACAAATACCAACAAATGCAGACACATTTTAACATAACGACGTCACAAACATTCCTGGCGCGTTTTGAAGTCACGTGATATTTTTAAAATTTTTATACATTTTAATTAATTTTTAGTAATTTATCTATAGCTTTAAAAAAAATTTTCTTTTCGATTTTCAATATTATTTATGTTAAATTATTAGAAAAAATTAAAAAATTAATATTTTTTTTTAAACTTAAATACCTAATTATAAAAGCGTGGATCGTGAACTCTATGATAGTTTATTAGTCACGACCCACGCTTTTATAATTATGAACCTAAATTATTAAAAACTGTTTTTTCCTTTTTAGTGCATTTAAATAAAAGCTTGTCTCTAAAAAGTTTTTTTACTAATATTTATTTTGTTCATTTTAGTCTTTTAAAATTTTATCCCCCTTTGACACCCGTAGGGGTTGAATTTCGAAAAATCCTTTCTTAGTGGATGTTTACGTCAGAAAAGGAATCAACTGTCCAAATTTCAAGTTTCTAGCTTCAGCGATTTGGCCTGGACATTGATTAGTCAAAAAAAAAGCCTACATCCCCGTTTGAACCCCTTAGGGGTTGAATTTATTTTTAAAAACGATTTATTCGTGTAAATTGTCATCGGGAATACATATGTGTACAAAATTTCAAATCGATCGGATACGTGGAAGTCGTTCAAAATTGACTTGCAAGATTTGACCTAAACAAACAAACACACAAACCCACAAACTAACATACATTGCATGTTAAATAAAAGCTTGAAATAATAAAAAGAAGAAGAAGTGAATAATATTCATGGATATGAATATTATTCTCTTCTTCTTCTTTTTATTATTACAAGATTTTGGCCGCCATGTTTGTTGTGACTTGTAACGTCAGAGACTCAGAGCTGACTTCAACTTTGTATAAGCAGTTATGTGTACGGTATAGCGTCTCTATTAACTTTTAACTCAGTGCCTCGAATACATAGACGGCTATGTGTTTGATGCGTTTTTGTTATTATGTATTTGAGAGCGTTTATCCCTGTGTTCATTGGTCAGTGTACATAGCGGCGTTATCAGCTCACGCGGTGATAACACAGTGCCTCTATTTTTTCAAAAGCTATCGATCACAATAACACGGTTTTGTCATATTATTTAAAAATATGTGTTCGTTTGACCTGGAGAGTAAAAATAAATTTACCGAAAAATAGCTACGTTCCAAGATAATTTGTATAAAGCTCGATGATTAATTGTTGTTGTGTGTTGTGATTGTTGTGTTAATTGTTCAAATCGAAATGAGTTACAATATTAAATTGAATGTTGCCGAGGAGAAGTTAATTAGTGACAGCTGGGATTCGTTGGATTCGCTCAACAATGGCAGGTGCGTGTGATCAATTGTTTTTTATCAAATCGAATAGGCTTTTAGAAGGTTCTGGAGTTCGAATCCCTCCGGAGATAAATGTGACTGTCTCCAGTCATACGGTCACCGCGAGGGAGGTGCAAGGAAATTTATTTTATTAACTTCGCCTTGGAATTGAATTGAATTGTAGATTATAGACGCTCCTTCCCCTTGGAAGTTATTGTAATGGCTCCGATTTTGCGATCGAAAAATTTTGACATATCTGGACGTTTTGAGGTCCCTAGAGTCCAAATCTGTTTTTAGAGCGATTTCTGTGTGCGTGTGTACGTTCGTTCGTTCGTATGTTGGTGAACTTTTTTTCGGCTCGCATATCTCGAGAACAAATAATGATATCGACTCCGGATCAATTTCATTCGACACATATTTATCTACATAATGAACACCTGATTAGATTTGCAGGAAATTTCAATTTCCTAGCGGTTTTTTTATCTCTAAGGGCACCCAATGGGAAGTTAGCAGTATGGTTTTACCCACACACCAAGCCTCTTTTTTTATTTTATTTTTATTTATTTCTTTTAACAATACATTTTTGACTAGCAATTAATATAATGCTTAGAATTTTCCCACTCAACTTAGCAAGCCAGGCTAGGGTGAGAGCGATTGCAAATTGCACCCAGGGGTGAATTTATCAGAGAGATATTTTAAATTATAGACGCTCGACATCGCAGGTCATAAGCGACGAATTTACCAATAGGCTAAGAGTAGGCTAGAGCAGTGGGTCCCAGAGTTGACTGGTCCGCGACCCACCTAACAATAACTTCCAAATTCGGGACTCACCTCTTGACTGTCATGAAGAAAAATGGGGCATAACTATATGAATGAAGGAATGTTCAAATAAGAAAAAAAATTCAGTTACAATCGACAATATTCGCTCGCGACCCACAGGGTGGGTCGCGACCCAAATTTGGGAAATGCTGGGCTAGGGCGTATGGAGAGGCACGTTTTGGGAGATGGTGGACTTTAAATGAAAGCACAAAAGAATAAGGCGGCAAACTTGACATAAAAATTCTTGGATAATAACTTTGAAATTTTTGCTGCATAGATGACCTGCAAAGTCGTATATGGCAAGGCACTGACCTCTTTATATATAGCTTGAACAAAGACTTCCTTTGATATATATGAACTAGTTACTAGATAGTTTTGCAGCAATATAAAGCGAAATGAGAAAAATTTTATAACGAGAATTATGCAGCTATACGCAGGACTGGCTCCGATTAAAATGTTGTTATTTAGATTACAGCATCATTAGAGCAGTAACGTCAGTCTATTGGGTTATTAGTTACTGGCTGAAAGCTAAGCCAGGGCCAACAAAAAAAAATATTGGGTTATTTTTGAAGTGAAAAGTCTTTCGTTCAACGCAGCGTAACGAAAACGAAAAACGACAACGTCTAGAGTGGGGGAAATGAGTTGCTAGCGGAGAACCAGAACCGATTGGCTGGCGGACAAGAATACTAATGCGTTGAGGGGGAAATTCGATCGACACGCCCCTTTCTGTTTATATGTTACGAAAACGAAAAATGACATCGTCTGGAGTGGCGGAAATGAGCTGCTAGCGGAGAACCAGAACCGATTGGTTGGCGGGCAAGAATACTAATGCATTGAAGGGGAAATTCGATCGACACGCCCCTTTCTGTGTTTAGATGTTACGAAAACGAAAAACGACATCGTCTGGAGTGGGGGAAATGAGCTGCTAGCGGGGAACCGGAACCGTATCTTTTTTATGCATTGAGTTAGACGCTTGAGTTTTTTATAGGACTATGGGGTTGTAGACCTTAGTATTTGATATTAATTTTAACTTGATACCTCTATCCGTCCCTGAGAAAAAGGATCTTGACGGACAGATAGATGAACAACAAAGTGATTCGATAAAGGTTCCGTTTTTTAACTTCCCACTGGAAGTTATTGTAATGGGTCCGAAAATCGAAATCAAAAAGGGAAAAAAATTTTTATATTTCAAGGTCACTACACTATTTTTACACTACTTTTAGAAAGATGTCTGTGTGTGTGTATGTGTGTGTGTGTGTGTGTACGTACGTACGTACGTACGTACGTACGTATGTGTCCATTTCTTTCTAAGACGAAATCTCGAGAACGAAAAATGATATCGACTACGTTGGGGTGCCAATCGACGCGTATTAACGTAAATATGATCTGAAAGGAATTTTTTTAAAATCGGTTCAGCCGTTCTTTTTTCTTAACCAAATAGACTCCAAAAAAGTAGATTTTACACAATATCTCGCGAATAAAAAATTATATCGACTTCGTAAGGGTGTCAATCGAGGCGTGTTAACGTCATTTTGATCCGACATAAATTTTATAAAAATCGGTTCAGCCGTTTTTTTTTTTTTTTTTTTTTTTTAATTATTGATGTTTTAATGATTAAAATGATAACTTTTCTGTGTAATATCTAATTTAATTATTATTATTAAATATTTATCAAACTGGGAAGTTCGTCGTGTGGACCTCAAGGGTCGCACTTTAGTTCTAATAAACGACCCACCTCACGGCTTGTTTATTCTGAGGTAGAAAACCCAAAAAATATCATAATTGTGCTACAAAACTAATTTATTAGCATTTTTATTAACTCTAATTAATGAATCTAATTATCATAAATTACGACGAAATTAAAATAGATCCATTCCAGCTCTATTATAATTGTGTCATTTATGTTTTTTGTTGAGAAAATAAAAACAAGTCATCCTGTTATAAAATTAGAAATTATAGAAATATGACATAAGAGACGTTATTTATAATAAGAGTAGTCCCTTTAAAGTCTATGAGTAGACTGAATTTACTCCCACCCAAAGTCCACAATTGATGTCAATTACTAATAGAACTGTTAATTAGTTATTCTTGACGATCATTCTTCGCATGATGATGACTTTTATAGTGCAGCTAATAAAAATAATTATTTATTACCGAAAAATTAATTGGAACTAATCAACTATAATTTAATTGTTCCATCATTTATCTGGGAAAATATTGTTTATCATGACGTCCCGATTTTTAGACTCCGGGATCAATTATTGCACTACTAAGTACAGGATGTTTTATCAGGAGACGAAAAATGAAATGTCCGGGAATCGGGATTGAATTTTAAGCAAAAAACCACTTCCGTTCCGATCGGCTTTTCTGTTTTGGAGATATTGAGGCATGAAGTTTTTGAAGTTATGCTTCTTTAGCGAGGGTCTATAAAATACATTAATACAATATTATATAAATAAGGATACCAGATACGAGAATGTAATTGGAAGAACGGTGAAACAAGAGCCTAGGAGGTGATATATAGCTGGAGTTATAGAGAATGGGGAGAACAGATGGCCTTCTATAAGAAAATTAAATGAATTCCTGAAGGAAGACAGGAAAGAAGATGAAAGACGTACGTAAAAGTAACAGAGATAAGTTGAGAATTAATTATATGGAAGAAAAACATTTTAGACAAATGACACCGAAGGTTATATTATAAGTGTGCTAATAGATGACACTAAAAACTTAATACGAATAAAAAGTCATTTGTAGTTCACAAGTGCGCTAACAGATGACACTAAAACATATATTTTGTAGTTCACAAGTGCGCTAACAGATGATAACTTAATATTTACGTTAAGATATTATATTCATTAAATTTAATTGTATAGGCCGATTTTAATATATTTATGATTAAACTGTGTGATTAAAAAATTATTGGTATATTTTAAAATTAGAAAATCTGAAGTTTTCACTTCTGTCGTGTGGTCATAAGCACACACCCATTTTTACTTCCCACCTCTACTATGGTATAGGGAAGTAATGGATTTAGTCCGAAAAAAATATTTCGAGATTTTAACAGATCTTCACGTTTTGAGACCCTAGCAATCGTTTTAAGATCATTTTCTGACTGATGTCTGTATGTGTGTGTGTGTGTGTGTGTGGTCAATTTTTCGCCTTCGATATCGTAAAAACGGAACAACATACGGCCATGCCGATTGTTCTATTGTGTTTATTAACCTTTAACTTAGATCTGATTAGATTTTGAGTCAAATCGGTTCAGTGGATCCTGAGATATTAAAAAAAACGTCCTCAATGTCACGTATTAACATAAGTAAAAAAAAATATAAATGAATTCTAGATGTTATAATATGAAAAAAATGCAAATATTTTTTTTCTCTGAAATGTATAGTTTTCGAGAAAAAAAATATTTTACTAAAAAAAGAAAATTGTACGTAAATCAAGGTAACCATGATTTTTGCTATATTAAGCTAGCCATCCGTAGATCACCAAACAAAAAAGAGGGCCATGCTTTTTTCAAAGAATAAAAATTAAATTGTGTTTTAAAGACCACCAACAGCTAAGGTTAATTGGGCCTAGTCAAAGAATAAAAAAAAGAGTGTTTATTTTTTGCAAATATTTACTAGGTGGGAAGTATAGGACTGGTCATCAGTCGAATTATTAGTGTATTTGCCATATGGCACATACACTATTGGCGTCGGTCGGATGGCGGGACCTAGGGGTCGGACCAAAATTTCTCGACGTTTCATAGCCTCCTGAACACTTTGGCACCATTTTTGGAAATGTTTATATATATATGTATATATATATGTATATATATATTTATATATATATATATTTATATATGTGTTCGCGGCATAACTCTCGAAAGCCTTAATTGATTTGAATGAAATTTGGTACACACGTTGGAATCCATCACCGCACGGAACCTATTTAAAATGGGCCCAATCGGACCATTTTAAGGGTAGTTTTTAGGGGTTGAAAAATATTTTTGGGCCCAAAAATACCGAAAAAATTCTCAGAATTGTTTCAAAATTGAAATTTAACCTTTTAATAAAGCTCAAAATGTGCTGCTAAAATTTTAATAAAATCGGCTCGACAGGACCGGACTTACAAATTTTATGAAAACACTAGTTTGCGGATATAGTGATTTACTTACTGAAGGATGCATTTAATTTGGTAGGTACAGAGGTTGCATTGATAATAATATTGCAATTAAGAAAAAAAATATTATTTTAAGGGATATATTAAGGGGTTAAATTTTTTATTTTGTCCAAAAACAAACTTAAGTTTACGTATTAAAGCCACAAGGCCTGTATTAGCAAATACACTATATTGTCGGCAGGGTTTTGGCACTGCGACCCGAGTTTTTTTATAATAATCTGGGGTGTAGTTCGATTTTTGCTATTTTTGTGCACAGTTTGGAAACTGCTGGTATACGGCATAAATTAGACATCTGCTGTAAATATAGAACCTCCGTTTACCTGTTTACAAGCCTCTAATTTCCTGTCAATTTTGCACACAAATTTCCGTAGCACTTTAACTGTATTTTCACATTGCAAATGTCGTCACTTCTGAAGAGAAATAACGTGTAAACTCACAGCTTCGACTGCACTTATAAAGTGGAAGGAACTGTAATTCAATTGTTTTTAATCTCTTTTGGAAAGCGATTTAAATTAATCATTAAATTATTGCATAATCGAAAAAATGTGACATCGTCAAGTTCCATTTGACAAACTGAATGCTTGGCAATAATTTTCACAGATGATTGATTTGTTATATAATTTCCTTACTTCGGATATTGTTTGCTACGATATCCTTTAAATCTATGGCCTAAATGCAAAATCGCCAACGCCTATGAATTAAAAAAAATCTTTGGATAAAGATTTTGGCGTTAATAATGTCTCGTACCGTGGGTGGCTCTTTAGAAATATTAGATGTAACGGAAACAGGGGAACTGGTTGACATGTGAAACAAAACTGTACTATTTTTTCTATACGTAATTCACTTGAATCCACTACATATTTACATTACGTCTTATGGCCCATAGCCTACTACAAAATTGTAAATGTTCTCAGTGGTATTTTCTCTATGTTCGGTAAAACCGTTTACACATTGTATAAAATAACAAATATTTATTGAAGATATATAGGAAAAAAATTCGACTGATGACCAGTCCTATAGGTACTTCCCACCTAGTAAATATTTGCAAAAAATAAACACACTTTTTTATTCTTTGAAAAAAAGCATGGCCCTCTTTTTTGTTTAGTGATCTACTGATGGCTTTAATATAGCAAAAATCATTGTTACCTTGATTTACATACAATTTTTATTTTTTTTAGTAAAATATTTTTTTTCTCGAAAACTGTACATTTTAGAGAAAAAAATATTTACATTTTTTCATATTATAACATCTAGAATTCATTTATATTTTTTTTTACCTATGTTAATACGTGACATTGAGAACGTTTTTTTTAATATCTCAGGATCCACTGAACCGATTTGACTCAAAATCTAATCAGATCTAAGTTAAAGGCTGATAAACACAATAGAACAATCGGCATGACCGTATGTTGTTCCGTTTTTACGATATCGAAGGCGAAAAATTGACCACACACACACATAGAGACATCAGTCAGAAAATGATCTTAAACGATTACTAGGATCTCAAAACGTGAAGATCTGTTAAAATCTCGAAATATTTTTTTCGAACTAAATCCATTACTTCCCTACCATAGTAGAGGTGGGAAGTAAAAATATCAACAATGATTCGTAATAGAGGGTTTTGTCCTGGGGCTATAGATATTTTAACCGCATTTCCGCTTGTCACGGAGATGACCGATTGCAGTGGCGTACGTAAACACAGTCGCCAAAAACACTCAGCCGGCCGTCACTGGATGGATGAGTGATGAGTTATGGCTTTCCGCAGCGGAAACAATTTAAAAAGAAAATAAATAGAAAGAAAGTAAAGTAAAGCAGGATTTTTTGAAATTGAAATATTGGATTCTCTTACATTATTTATCCTTCATCCATTTTAAATCAGTGGTACGTACAATATTTTTACCCGACAACAGCAAAGCCAAATAGACCGAGAGCTAGTGACAATTTTTTGGTGTTATTTATTCAAGGCTTTATTTTTGTGAAGATGTTGAGGGAGGCATATTAAAATGTCCTGAGTAAGGGATTTAGCTAGATAGCGGTATGGGAGGAATGCAGACCGCTTCCAACATGTAACAAACAAAATGGTCACAATTATTATTGCTTCAAGGCTGAAATTGTTTGTATAGTTTGTCGGTGACCCAATAATTTTTTGTAAGTCATAATTGGTGAAGGTTTTGAAGGGGTAGTGGGTGTAAAATGACGCATTTTAGAGGGTAAGTTAATAGAAACTTTTTTACATATTTTTGAACGAGCTATCACATCCTGAAGTCCTGCGCAAATAGTTATTATGAAACACCCTGTATATATATTTATATATAATTAGCAATATGCAAATTAGACGATTAACTCATTATCTACGGAAACAACACTGAAAAACAGTGAAATTTCTTCAATAACTTTCACCAAAATTGGGTGCAAATTACATATAAAATTTGCCAGTAATTTCTTATAATGACATGTTTTTGCGTGTATTATATACAGCTATGTTCAAAATATCATGAGGACAGTGTGGTCCAGTGGTTAGCGTCGCGGCCACTGGATTAGACTGTCGTGGGTTCGAATTCCACCTCCGCTTATGGATGTTTTGTGATGCCATTTAATTTTAAGTGTGTTGTTTTTTAATGTAATCAAGACGCTAATGACCTAAGTTGTCGACGCGTCTATAATTTACTATAAATAAAAAATCAAAATATCATGTTGCTCGCATTGGATCCGAGCAGTGCCGAGCAGTTTCGAAGAAACCCGATTCATACACGAGCATGTTAAAAAGGACCTTTCAGAATAATTGTTTCTTTATAATAACATATATAGGGCGCGCGGTGTACGTTCAATGCGTCCTCGTATTCTCTAGCGCTGTCTAGAATCTTCGCGTAGGCACCAGTGTGTTCAGCAAGCAGACTCCCGTTTCTCAGAATTCTTGCCTGCCGCTTATATATACAGGGTGATCCGTAACAATATTTTTAGCACCCGGGCGAAGCCGGACCGGGCCGCTAGTATATTATAAACATCTAACTAAATCCCAGCTTAATAAAGACGACAAAATTTAATCTACAATAATTAATTAATTAAAGCATAGCCTATAGCATAAACCTAATTATAGATAACTGTCGTTTGCCACTGACCATTCAAATAAGTAGAATCCATTAAAACTGTCTATTGTTTGTTCCGACATGCATTTGTTTTCAAGACGTGTTTTATTTCTCATTAAAACAAAATACGAATCTATAAACGAAAGTTCATTTGTTTATTTTGTAAACTGTTGATTATTGGTGAGAATTTCTGTAGAAACTCAAAATTAAATTGATGTTTCAGTTAATCCCAAAGAAACCTACCACAAGCGAAGTCATCTAAATTTCGAGGTGTGACTTGCGGTAAATTGAAATCAGAAACCCACTATAAGCACGAATGATAATTTATAATTTCATAGTCCGATGGATTCGTCCGCCATATCCAGACTCCATTGTTATTTCATTTGTTACAATAATAACAAAAACCGCTCGCACCGCGCGCTGTCCGCAATCATTTGTTTTCTATATATATATATATGAAAGTTGAAATAACGCGTGTGTTTAGTATTTTAGTAGTACCTGGTTACTGTCAGTGACAGGTCGTATTTCAGTAGCGGCGGCAGCAACTACGAACTTTATATTTTTATGGACTGAAAAACATGCCTTCGCTAATGTAAGTGATAACTCAATTAGATCAAGTGTGTTAAAAAAACGATTTTATTTCGTATAAAAAAATTGTGGAAAAAATCTTGTGTTCGAAACAGTGGATCA
The DNA here is from genome assembly GCA_039654895.1 of Mongoloraphidia duomilia. NCBI lineage: Eukaryota > Metazoa > Arthropoda > Insecta > Raphidioptera > Raphidiidae > Mongoloraphidia > Mongoloraphidia duomilia. Next base: position 762,773 of record CM077518.1, read on the forward strand.
AAATCTTTTTATGGGTTTGAGTTAAAAGGTCGAGATCGTTGGATCGCGTTGTTTATAATGGTGTTCTAGCACGGTTTTGTTTATTACAAAATTCCAAACCATTGAAAGCAGGAAAAATTGTGAACTGGATTTTTAGTTTGTTTTTAGCTTAAGAATGGCAAAAAATACCATATCCGTAATATGATATATTATTATGACTCGTGTGATTGTTAAAACGAACGATAGCGTCCCTACTCGTCAATATTATACCTCAATACGCCACTAGATATACAATCTACTATTATCATACAGTGTGCACTTTTGGCTTTGCCAACAATTGCAAAATTTTATAAATAAATATCGATTTTGATTTGTGGGCCACATAAATCGGTTGTGTTAATTAATTAATTATAGACGCGTCGACAACGCAGGTTATTAACGTCTTCAACACAGCAAATAATCCATTTGTGTATTAGAATTCGCCAGCCGGCTTACACAAACCGACTGGTACGAGCTCGGGTCTCTGGGAGCGCTAATTCCCAAAGAACATTGGAATGCAATTTGCGATAGCAACCACATTCCAATGTTCCCCCTGGGGGGGTTTTTGTGTACTAGAATCCGCCAGCCGGCATACACAAACCGACTGGTACGAGCTCGGGTCTCTGGGAGCGCTAATTCCCAAAGAACATTGGAATGCAATTTGCGATTGCAACCATATTCCAATGTCCCCCCTGGGGGGCTTTTGTGTATTAGAATCCGTCAGACGGCATACACAAACCGACTGGTACGAGCTCGGGTCCCTGGGAGCGCTAATTCCCAAAGAACATTGGAATGCAATTTGCGATAGCAACCACCTTCCAATGTCCCCCCTGGGGGGCTTTTGTGTATTATAATCCGCCAGACGGCATACACAAACCGACTGGTACGAGCTCGGGTCCCTGGGAGCGCTAATCCCAAAGAACATTGGAATGCAATTTGCGATAGCAACCAACATTCCAATGTCCCCCCTGGGGGGATAAAAATCGGTTGTGTATAATCTAACAATTTCGATTGTAAAATCTTAAAGATGAAAGGTTTGGATGGTATTTGAGGGGCATCCGGCGCATTAGTTAATTTGTATCGGAAATCAACACGTTTTTCACCTATCTAGACCTTTTAAACATAAAATATAATTTGAACAATACACTTTCACTCTACAAAGAATCGTGTAAATGGAATTTTTAAATTACCGTAGTAAGTAATCGATATTCGAAAAAACAGTGGTCCTCAAACATGACCGGTTTGAACCAAAACCGATTAGTTATGGTCGAAACTTTATCAGCACTTCTTTTGTCATTTGTAAATAAACATTTGTTTCCTTGAACGATAACGTTTTAAAAAATATAAAGTCGGTTAAAAAGTATAGTAAATATAGTGATTAATATCTTCTTTTTAACCAACTTCATATTTTATTAAATTGGCGCAGCGACCTCAAAATTTCATTATTTTCCTCTTTTTAGTGGCTTTTTGAAGGAGGTTTTATTTTGTTAAAAAGTTTTTTATTTTTTACTTTTTAGTATCAAAAAGTGACATTTACCTTAAAGGAATCACACGCCGTTACTCACTTTTATTAAACCGACTTTCTTACGCTGTCTAATGTGTCAAAAAGTGACATTTACCTTAAGGAATCACACGCCGTTACTAACTTTTATTAAAATCAGCCTAACTACTGAACCGATTTTGATGAAATTTCTATGGGACCAATCTGAAAGTAGGTATATCCTTTCAAATAAAAAAAAATTTCCAAATCGGTTTATAAATGAGGTTCTGAGGTAACAAATATAAAAAAAAATATAACCATCTCCTTTTTTTTGAAGTCGGTTAAAAATTTGTCAATGAATATTTGTTCTCTAAAAACTCAATTTTTAAATCACGTGGTCAACGGCGCATATCTTCAAATTTTAATTGAAATTATAAAAGCCATTGAATGAAAACAATAAGTTTTAACAATGGCGAAATTCCGTAATTTTTTTAATTGATCTGGAATTTTATAACGATAAAAAAATAGAGAAAATAAGTAAAATGTTATCTCCTTGATCTCTAAATATTATCACGAGAAATTATCGTAGAATTCAGAGCAGAAAAAATTGTATAAATAATTTTCACTTAAAACATAATCACTTTATAAAACACCTTTATATACGGAGTGTCGTAAAAATAGATAACCGTTCGTATTATTGTCACGAATAATCAATCAATTGTTTTAGATGAAATTAGATTAGATTGACGTGGGGCGATAAGGCTTCAGGTACCTCACAATCAATGCGACCTAAAAGATATTTGTGAATCCCCTAGGGCAGGGGTCGCATACGGCTCTTATGTTGTCAAGATGTGGCTCTCCAGTTCCACGCGCAAATATTAATAATTATATTATTTTATTTTCAAAACTCATAAAAAATATTATACTGCAAAAAAAACTTTAAACAGGATAAAAACACTCAACAGAGCACAGTGAGAATAGGTGGAGTAGAGAGTATACGGACAGCTGACATTTTTTAAATGTGGCAACACTGTTCTGTTTGTTTAGTATTTTTTAAGACCATCCAACAGCTAGGCTTATTTAGATCTAGCACCAATTCATATTTTCAATATTCATTGAAAAAATATTTTTATCATTTATTTTTCACTGCCATCTGTTGACGAATTAACTAATTCCTCTATATACTAGAACCGCTGTTATATTCTTTTTTCATTAGCGCTGTTCGTCACGCTTTTTCCATATCCGATCGGAATCACTCCTAAAGAAGTTTCACCGAAAAAAATTACTTAACTTGCACTTTTTATTAGTTTTTGAGCATCCTAGTTTTTTACAACACTCTGTATTTGTGCACATTAGTAGAAAAAAAGACAAGCAATTTTTTGCTCTGTAAATGTTTGTAATCTGATCTAATAACGATTTAGTTAATTCATGTTTTTTTTACTCTGCTGTGGTCAAAATAATGAATGACTTGGTTTTCGTTGTGGTTACTTATTTTAATTAATTGTAAATATAAATATTTCTAGCTATATTATTATTACTATGTTAAACAAACTATGAAAACACTATAGTAATTTAATTCCACATTCATACACAAAATAAATAGGAAACAAGCCGTGAGGTGGGTCGTTTATTAGGACTAAAGTGTGACCCTTGAGGTCCACATGACGAACTTTCCAGTTTGATAAAATATGTTAGATTGATCTAAGAAAAATTAAATTCCATGGCCGGGACTCGAATCGGAAGTTTCGGGTTCAAATCCCGGCGATGAGATTTGATTTTTTTTTTAATTATACCCTTATAAAACTCATGACAGCTTAGCTGTCTGAGAGACTGTTATTGACTAATAAAAAGTTAATACCTTACGTTGAGCTTGAGAATAGCCGAGCATTTAGCAATGCTGTTGTTTACATGGCATTGCTATGGTTCTTCTATTACAAGTCCCCGGGATCTAGCCCGAGAGCTGGTAAAAGTGTCAATTGGATTTTTAATTTATTATTAAAAAAAATAAGAATTGAAAATCTGAATATGTGTTAGGCCCAAATAACCTTAGCTGTTGGTAGTCTTCAAAACACAATACCTTACGTTGTGGATACAAGGGGTTTAAATCGTTTGATCAAGTTATTATTAACTACTTATTATTGTCATCCACAGTCACTCGAATCGCGTATTAACATTGGAAATGTTTATGTTCGTATATGGGGGCAGAGTTACGAGTTTTCGTTCAAGGCCAAAAGACAACGGTGTCGCGATCAAGTGAGGAGCAATCATGCAAAATTGAACAAGTGCAATTTTTTCGAAATGTGTTTTATATCATGTCTAGTTAATTGAGAGGTATTTGCGACGATCTGCGGTGTTATTTTTGAGCAAATGTTAATAAATACTGTATAGAAAAATCCATTTAAAAGTTAAGTAATCAAGCAAAAGTGAACGCGTATATAACAGAAGAATAATAGGGTTATTCCTGACAAAACTAAACAGTGCATTGATAAATATTGTGTGTATAATAAACAGTTAATTATGTTTCATATATGCTGTTATAATTTCCAATGTCCTCGATGGTTGCAAGGATTGCGAAATCTGTGAATTTTTGATTATATAATAATTTTGTTTCTTTTTGGTATGTTTCAGACCTCGAATGCGTCATCCGGCGTCGATGTTGGACCTGAACAGATTTCAAAGCACCGCCCATGGTCATGACTTTGACGGCCTCAGCCGCGTTGTCATGGTACGCAAGACTGACCAGCGCACATTTGCCTCGGCCAAAAACGGCGATGTAAGTTGACAACCAACTTAATAGAGTATAGTATCGTGATAAGGTACATATAATATGTACCTTATTATTAAATAATATCTGGATGACCGAGTTTTGCTCGGATGAGTTCAAAAAAAATAGTACTTAAAGTTCCCATTTCATCAAAATCGTTAGTCGTTTTTAAGAAAAAAAAATTACATACCTATAAGTAGATAATATTATTATACGTCATACTACATAACGTATGTACCTACATATATTTTCAAATAATTACTGATTATTTTAATAAGTTAAAGATTGACTGTCAGAGTAATTTGACATAAATAATGAAAATAGTTTGTTTTTTCCAAAGCCTACTCACCATACGACACTGTTTTATAACGTTAAAAAAACTGTTTTTTAAAATGATAAAATCGATAAGAAAACGAATTTTTCCAGAGATGAGACCTAGCTAGATCAATTTTTTGCCCCCAAAACCCCTTTTCAGTAAATTTCATCCAAATCGTTAGGGCCGTTTTCGAGAAAATATTTATATAGGTACATATATACAAGATTTGCTAGGGCTTGAGAATAGCCGAGAGTGTAGCGGCACTGTTGTTTACATGGCGTTACTATGGTTCCTCTATTACAAGTCCCCAGTTCTCGGGTTCTATTAAAAAAAAAATAATGAATTGAAAATATGAATTGGTGCTAGGCCCAAATAACCTTAGCTGTTGGTGGTCTTTAAAACACACAATTAATTACAAGATTTGCTCGTTTAATAATATAGAGATTATCACAGTGTAAAGCATACAGATACAGTGATTTCACTTACTGTCGGCACCTTTGATATTCTGTTACCAAGTTTTGTTTTTTTTTACTCTGTACCACCGTCGGACATGCGCATTAGGCAGCCAATGAGAAGTCAGCACTCTGTGACTGTGTTTCTATAGAACAGAACCTGATTCAGTGCCATAGACACATTAGCTCATGATTTGTGCATAGGCCATAGAGATAAATCACAATTGGTACACTGTGCATAAATATAATATGCCGGTCCTGCCTTCAAAACTATACTAGGTCGACGCATGCGCACTGAATTTCTTGTCACAGAAATATTGCCGAGTAGAGAAACTGCGCAAAATATCTAAACGTTTTTTATGTGGTTTGAACAACTTTACCTAAGGATTACTTCATCTAATTAAACAAAATTTCTATCTTTCATAATAACGGAGATCCCCATGTTGAGAATGACTTTGTGGACATACTGTATAATATATCCTCAGTCTGTATAGGCATTGTATAGAGTAGACAGAGGTCTTGAGAATAGCCGAGCGTGTAGCAATGCTGTTGTTTACATAGCGTTGCTATGGTTCCTCTATTACAAGTCCCCAGTTCCCGGGTTCTAGCCCGAGAGCTGGTAAAAGTGTCAATTGGATTTTCAATTTATTATTAAAAAATAATTAATTGAAAATATATTGGTGCTAGGCCCAAATAATCTTAGCTGTTGGTGGTCTTTAAAACACAATTTTTTTTAGAGTAGATAGGCATGTCTCTGTTAAGCTCCGTAGTTCAACTAGCTCGCTACCGACTGCAAGTGGTTGGATAGCAAAACTTCAAAAATAGGTAGTATAACGACTTTTGAATCGCCTATAGCATGTGTTCATCAGATCGCATGGTTAATTAGAATGTTTAATAATACGAGGTGCTCATGCTAATTGCATTTATTATTTGTTCAGACATTCTTATGTAACAATTTAATGCTGTTATTAATTATGGCATTATCCAAGGACATCACATGTCTATCAACAACAATACTTTCTGCACAAAAGAACAAAAAAGAAATCAAATTCACGTGATATGCCTGTAAATAATCGAAAGTCGATAAAAAAAACTATATATTTGTTAATTGTTGAAATTATTTACTCTTCGGTCGCGTAAATATAGGTATATTTTGGCTACTGCTAAGTCCACTTTAGAAGCGCGATGGTAGCCTATCTGATGTATAAACACTATAGGGAAATAAATGAATGCATTACGTATGCATAAATATATGAAACACCCATTTGACGATGACGTAACATAATGCTGTAGTCACGAAAAATTTGTATTTTTTTTCAAACCTGTGTCACCGTAGGGATTCTAACCCTAAACTTTCCACTATCACGGCGGACTGAGTTGACAATTACTCACACATTGACACATTTTCAAACAACCAACTCTTTCCTTTAAAGCATTCTGTCACTGTAAAATCACCACATGCGAGAGTCGATACACGGGTGCTATATTACCGTATCATCTCACATGCGAGAGCTAATCACAAACGGATGAATCAAAGATGAAAGATCGTGGTAAATATTGTATATATAACTATAGGGAAAGCCCTGCAATCAAAATCGATTCAAATATCAGCAAAACGCAAAGTAATTCTGTTATTTATTTCTGCTTCATGATCAATTCCAAAAAGTTGAAAATACGATGATTTCAGTTATTTATTTTAAAAAACTCCGCACGACACAAAAAATGCATAAAACCATCTAATTACACAAAAATCTTTTTTCTTGTAGAAAATACCATTCATGAGTAATTTATTTATAATTACCTAAAAAAACATACTAGATCAACAAAATTAAAAACATTTTCTATTTGTGAATGAATCATATCTCCTTTATCAAAAAGAAAAATGATAAAAAAAACTTGGAGATGAAATTAAATTTCCAATAATTTTGAAGTAAAACTTCTTAATCGACACTGCTTCGACGATTTGAGGAGTAAAATGCTGGGATGTTAATGGAAGTGTGGTGACGCGAAATTACCAAGGCAACCCTATTAAAAAATCAATTGTAGTCATAGTTCATACTGATCCATTCATTTTAACGGAAGTATGGTGACGCGAATTACAGTAGCAACCCTAAATAATTCATACATAAGAAGTTTTTACTTCGATAGTGTGAAGGGCAGTATAGTCTAGTGGTTAGCATGCTTGGTGCCGCAACCTCTAGACTGGACTGCCGTGGGTTCGAATCCCACCTGCGCTCATGGATGTTTTGTGATAGTTGAAAGACGCTAATGACCTTAGATGTCGACGCGTCTATAATCTACAATAAATAAAGATAGTGTGTGTCGTGACACATGCCTTTTTTATTATGTAACTTCAATACTTATTTATTATAACTTATATGTTCAATTTTTGTTGATGTTTCTATAAAAAAAAAATAGTATGTATTACTTTTTTTAATCTGAAATGTTTTAAATTGCTACTTTCAAATGTTACAAATATAATAATTATTTTAATTACACAAAAAATGTCCCATAAAATTACATCTGGTCTATAAAACGAATGTCTTCACATTTCAACTGCGTAGATTTATGTAGAGCAGCATTGAATTAAGATATTTCAATAAAAAAATTGTTTATTTAACAAAAATGGAAGTATGTGTAAAATTTCTAGAATCTACAGTTCAATTGTTTTTATTTTTTTTTTCAATTGTTTAACTCGATGTTGATTTGTTTCAGACTCCAAAATTTGAAACAGTAACGCGCGAAACAATTGAAACATTCCACGGCCATAGAACTGAACGTAAAGTGACATCGCTAGAAAAAAAAGATGTCTTTAAAAAATTATCGCCGGATTTTATCGAATCGCTGAATTCGCCGACTGCGCAAAAAAATTCTACGCCAAAAAGAATTCCTGTATCTGGTGGACCATCTGTTGTTCGGGTATTTATTAACAAACATTACTTTTTTTATTTTGAGGAGTTCGAAAAAAATTATATGGGACCATTTTGAACCCAACGGCGTCGAATTTATTCAAATCGGTCAACCCCTTGAGAAGTTATGGCTGATAACCTCTGTATTTTATGTCGATAAAAAATGTTTTTTATTTTCAGAAAAAAAGTAGTTCGTCAAATTCTATCAAATCATCTGAAGATTTCGCCCAAGAATGTTTGAACGCCCATAACGAATATCGTTCCAAACACAGCGTACCTTTGATGACGCTGAACAAAAAAATCTGTAAAGTAAGTCAAGAATGGGCGGATCATTTGGCAAAAAAAGGCATTTTGGAGCACAGCAAAAATCGTGAATATGGCGAAAACTTGTTCAGTTGTTGGTCTTCCAATCCAAACTACTTAATTAATGGAAGAGAACCTGTCGACAGTTGGTACGAAGAAATGAAAAGTCATCCATTTGGAACTGAACCATCGTCGTTGAATTCCGGACATTTTTCTCAAATCGTTTGGAAAGAAAGTTTAGAATTAGGCGTCGCTTATTCCAAATCGAAAGACGGTAAAATATTCGTAGTTGCCAATTATTCACCTCCCGGTAATTTCATAGGCCAGTTTACTGAAAATGTGCCTCCAGTTGGTGGGTTTCATCAAAATGGAACGACAGAAAGTCCACCGTCAGCTCCTCAAACACCCAAAGACGTCAAAACAAATCCGGTGATCGGTACGGTTTTACAATTCGAAAAGGACTGTTTGGGCGCTCATAACGAGTACCGACAAAGACACGGGGTGGAGTCTTTAAAACTCAGCAGAAAGTTATGTAAATACAGCGAAGAATGGGCTAAAGTTTTGGCTACAAAAGGAGCGCTTGAACACAGGAAGAATTCGGATTACGGAGAAAATATCTTCTGCAGTTGGAATTCGAATCCACATCATAAAATATCGGGAAGAGAGCCAGTCGAAAAATGGTACGCCGAAATTATCGATCACGTTTTTGGAAGAGAACCGTCGACTTTAAAGTCTGGACATTTCACGCAAGTCGTTTGGAAGGACAGTCAAGAATTGGGTGTTGGAGTAGCCAAAAATAGAAACGGACAGATATTTGTCGTATGCAATTATCATCCGCCCGGTAATTTTGTTGGAAGTTTCACGGAAAATGTCTTCCCAGTTGGTGGAACGAAGAAGAGCGCGTCTCCCATAAACTTGAATACGATCACCGAGGAAGATTTTGCCAGGGAAGGCGTGAGGATACATAATGAGTACCGGAAAAAACATGGAGTATCCGATTTGAAGTTCAGTCAGGCCGTAAGTATAATAATTGTACTTTAAAATGTCCACATCATTCTATAGATGCTCATAATCTCAGTTATCGAGCATTTATAATCTACTCTTTCTCGTGACTTCTTGTGAATTTACACTACGTGTTTCAGCAACGAGTTGCTATCTTCAGGTGTGATTAATTATTTTTAAAAAACACACATTGAGTATTCGTAACACTATATAATATTATGATGATAAGCACTGTGTATTATGGCGTGGTTTGTGAAGTACTTGGAGACCCAACACTCTAAAAAGGTATCATACTCTTTCTCTCTTCACATAATTCTATTATTATAATTTCCTATTTTTGAAAAGGACAGATAGCAAAGTTACGTGCCTGTCCAAAAAGAAGAACGGTTTTAGTGTGTGATTTTTGATCTGACTAAAATAAGACTTTTTTGTAGACCTGTATTATTAATTTTCTGTGGCGATTGTATTTTATTAATCGACTAACTTTTATGGTCCGACCAAATAAAAATCATTATTATTATTAAAATCTTGATGTTAAGCTAACCTCAAAATCGATATTAATGCGAGTGAAGCTGGTAAAAGACAAAATTAGTTATAAAATAAGATTTTTGGGTGAAATAAACAAAACGGTCGGTTTTATAAAATAAAAAATGTATGGCCAATAAACGGTATTTAAAAGACGTAATATGCTTTCTATTCTTTATTGATTAGACATAAATAAAGCATTTGCAGTTGACTATTATCAAGGTGTGTCCAAATTACATGCCAATATCAATGAACAAAAAAAAATTTTAGTCACGCGAATTTTAGGTTAGTGTATTTTTATGGGCACAGTAGCAATATTTCATTTAATAAGCATAAAACTCATTTCTTCTAACTCTCTAGTGTTATTAACAGTTTATTGAGCTACCACCACCGAGATATCATAGATAGAGTAGGAGAGCCATAGGCACAACTGTGACAGTGTCAGGTTAGAAAAGAGAGATAGAAAACGAATAGGTTCTCTTCGCCTTGTCTTCTGACGCATTTGTGAATTTAAAAATTTATAATAGTAGGTATTGTTGATTTACATCTGTAACCATGATGTATTTGTGATAAAAAAAGATAGAAGAACACGTCTATTCTCTATCTTTTGCACCGACACTTTTTTGGGTGGCTGCCCTCCTCTATCTATGATATCTCTATGGTTACCACGGCTCTTTCTGCTTACAATATTGCACTATTTTGAAACTTCAAAAAATTGATTTTAAGAAAACGAATGTTTCCTGGGATGAGACTTAGCTAGATCGATTTTTTGCCCTCCAAAACCCCTTTTAATCCAAATCGTTAGACCCGTTTTATCCGTCAGCGTTTCATTGATCTTAGAGTCAGTAATTTTTATGTCGGTATTTTTTGACTCGAGGTCATTCCGATTCACTACCCTCGCTAAAGCAGTATAACTTCAATAAGATCTTCTTAAAAATTTCAGCTCTTCGAATACGCCAAAGAATGGGCTCAAACCCTGGCACGCGAGGACAAATTCTACCATCGTCCCGACACGAGATACGGCGAAAATATCTTTTACGTTTGGTCATCAGATCCAAACGTGATTTTACCCGCCAGAGACGTCTGCCGAAATTGGTACAACGAGATCAAGGAATACACTTGGAATTCCGAATCGCGGGTGCTGAAGGCCGGTCATTTCACGCAGATGATTTGGAAGAGCAGCGCCGAAATGGGAATGGCAATGGCGCGCGGCAAAACAGGGAAGATATTTGTCGTAGCCAATTATTATCCGAGAGGCAATATTTACAATCAGTTCAATGAAAACGTTCCGAGATTGCTCTGACAGAGGAGCAAAACCGTAGAGCGTAAAAGAGTCACATTCCAAAAAACTGTAGATATGGTTTAAAATTAGGTTACAATCAATTGTAGATATAACAAAACTTTAGTAGATTCGTATTCGCAGCCACTTTTGAGTACGTTTAAGCAGGAGCATCCTAAGATATTTGGAGTCCGTGAGCTACTAACAATAATCTCTTCATAAGAAAACACACGGAATTGGAAGCGGGAGCAAGCAAGGTGCTTCGAGGCCGCTCTATATATCCGACATACTTAGAATCTTGCAAATTATAGTCTATCTAAATCAGATAATAGCTTTAAAATGCAATCTTCAATTTCTGCGTCAAGCCTTTGACAAGGGTCGCCATTTTCAAACTGATTTGAGTGGAAGCGAAATTGTTGCTCCAAAAAGCTGGCGCCCCGAGGCTATAGCCCAATCAGCCCTGTAGTTAGGGTGGCCCTGCGTTTAAGGTCAGCGTCCAAGGGTCATAGTTCCGTAAATTTCTAAACGGATCACGATCCTGCAGTTACCGTACGGGTATACAGAACCGTACGAAAGGGGCCTAGACGTTTGTATAAGATTTTGGACCCTCTCCCTAAATAGGTGTCTGCCCCGGGCGTAATATTCCTTTCGCACGGTCTTGAGGGTATACTTAAAGACTATCATTCTATGATTTTCTTCAAGAAAACGGTCCCCTTATAGGATCCACTCGTCCGTCCATATATCTGTGACAGTCGAATAATTCTATCAAGCTAAATCTGACAAACTGATTGAGGCTTTCGCGGCCAGTTGATGAGCTGATGTCCTGATTCGGGTCTATAGGCTGTCGTTGGTTGGAATTGCTTCCTAACGTTTCGCTAGCACGAGTGGCGAGCTTCTTCAGAGGTCCTTCCATCTCCGATGCTGCTCTGAAGAAGCTCGCCACTCGTGCTAGCGAAACGTTAGGAAATAATTCCAACCAACGACGGCCTACAGACCCGAATCAGGACATCAGCTCAAGCTAAATCTGGTTTAAGAAACTAAAAATAGGCTAAGATGAAACGTGTTGATAAAGACATGAAGATAGAAAAAAATAGCACAGCGAAATGTTTAAAAGTAGAAGGCTGAAAGGCGGACACGAATACGAATTTCGGAATTACGAGTAAATATTAAAGACGTCTATTCTGTAAATTTTCACTTTAAAGTCACCAACACTACAACGAAATAAGTACCTAGTGTGTTTAAGGTATACAAAGGTGCCCTGGTTTAAATTTATTTCTTTGTACTTTTGATGAGTTCAGACCGCAAATTTAAAGAATAGACTAATAACTTTCCTTTACTAAAAATATATAATTACAAGAAAAAACTGTTATCAATTGATTATATATAAACAAAAATATTTTTAATAACTGATAACTACCACACTGACCAGCAAAAAAACCGGCCATTTTTTTTAAAGTCCTCCTAACCGCATATTTTATTTCCAGACAGGGAGCTAAGTTGTTTTTTCATCGTTATTATGACGGCTCAACGATGCAATTCGAGTTCGAGGAGGACATAAACGTTATTAAAAATTACCGGAGTCTATTAAAAACAACCCGCCTTAATTTTTTTACAACTAAGACAAAAATCGTATTTGCATTGTTTCTGTTACTTTTTTGAATTAAATTTTAACTTCCCATTGGACATTGTAATGGGTCCGATTTTTGAAGCTATGCTTCTATAGGCGCGTTAGATGATTTCTGGGAGGGGAAAAACTTATGGTTTCGCGTCACCGTCACGCTCATGTTATTAAAAGTATAATCTATAGCTATGGCCAACGGTGAAGCAGTCAGATTTCAGAATGGCGGCCGTATGTAAAATTATCCGATCTTTTTGAAAATTGGTATTTAAGAGTTTTATATGACACAAAAAAATAAAATGGCGTCAGATTTCAAAATGGCGGCCATATGTACTTTTGTAAAAATTATCCGATTTTTTTGAAAATTGATATTTAAGAGTTTTATAGAACACAAAAAAATAAAATGGTGTCAGATTTCAAAATGGCAGCCATATGTAATTTTGTAAAAATTATCCGATCTTTTTGAAAATTGATATTTAAGAGTTTTATAGGACACACAAAAATAAAATTGCATCAGATTTCAAAATGGCGGTCAAATAATAACTTTTCAATTGTATTGTCTATAGCTTTGATAAATTCGATTTTATATACAATGCGTAAAAAGCATAGCTTCTGTCTGGTATCCCATGACACCTCTTGACTTTTTCGTGTTTATTTGTGGTCTCTTTTCAGCTAATTTCTGCAACAAATGGTTCTTTAACCTACTATCAATATCTAGTAAAATTATTCAATATTTCAGTACCTACTTTTGTGAAATATTTCAGGGTGGACGGTTTTTTTTTGCTGATCAGTGTATATATTAATTATACTTAAATATTAATGATACGCATAATTTTCTACAATTTACACTAATTAATAGTAATTAGTTACTGCTTTGAATACTGTTTAAGTTCCTATTCTTACTAAAATAACGTAACAAAAAACAGTTGAATGGTTAGAAGCGAACTGTTGGGATCTGACATATGGGAGGAGTTTAACTTGTTTAAGTGTGACGTAATCAATATGGCGACAAGAAAGGGGTAATAAAAATATGAATTGGCATTAGGCCGAATTAACTCTAGAAAACAGGGGTTTTTATTATAATTTCTGGGGGAAAAAACACACAATAGTCGTGAGGGTGTGGCGATGACTTTGTTTATATGGCGTTTTCATGGGTTCTCTATTACAAGTCCTCAGTTTCAAGGCTCTAATCCGAGAACTGGTGAAAGTGTCGTAAGTATTGGATTTTCAATTTATGCATTTTGCAAAATTGAAAATATGGATAGGTGCTAGGCTGGTGACCTTCAAAACAGTCTGCCACGTTTAATTGTGAATTGTGTTTTAAAGACCACCAACAGCCAAGGTTATTTGGGCCTAGCACCAATTTATATTTTCAATTCATTATTTTTTATTTAATAATAAATTGAAAATCCAAATTACACTTTTACCAGCTCTCGGGCTAGAACCCGGGAACTGGGAACTTGTAATAGAGGAATCATAGCAACGCCATGTAAACAACAGCATTGCCACACGCTCGACTATTCTCAAGCCCTCTGCCACGTTTAGATAACCCATTGGCAAAGTTTAGAATGAATGAATGAATTGTAAATTATAGACGCTCGACAAGGCAAAGTTTAGATTTTGTCGTAGCGCCGAAATGTCAGATCCCAATATTTTGAATAATTTATACAGGAAAATACTACGCAAAATATATCATTAAAAAATAAATTGCACGCCTAATTACACTGTTCACGTCGAATATAATTACGGCTGTAAAATTATTCTTCTTTTCTATTTCAAAATCGGTTAGCATAATTCTTCTTCCAGAAACAGTTCACAATTTTAAGGAAGCTTCTGTTGCAAGATATTAAAAAACTCAGTGGCGAAAACTTAAAATGTTAAAACTTAACCTCGTTAATAAAATAAAACGCTTAACTAATTCAACTTCTCAGTTGACCTGCACAGCAGCACATTAAATAATAAATAAATTAACAATCCTTCAATAAATTGTCTGATGTAATTTTTTAAGCAATCAAATCCGTTAAAATAACGCTTTGAAAATGTTTATAACTCACAATTATTTTCTTATATAAAAATATATACAAATTATTTAATAGTTTTTAAAAATAAACTTTAAAAAACGAGTGCCATGATAACTTTGCTCCAATTGTTGAAAGCTAAGTGAGATAAAAATAAAGGTTGATAGTTCTATAAAATTATTTTTTTATAAACAAAAAAAAATACAATCACTTATCAAGAAAATGTGCTTCGCACTAAACGTTCCGTCTTAAAGAGAACAGTCTATATATGTAGCCAAATGTAAACCTAAATATTATTCTAGTAGTCATATCCGTTTCCGCTAGACGGCAGCACTATCGTTTACGTTTATTCAAAGGTTCAAATACATATTTTGAGGTTAAAACAATTGCTAGTAAGCCTAGATGGTAACACGCTGCGCCATCTAACGTTGGCGAAAATAGTAACCGAATACTAGAATAATGTTTGGTAAAACCCACCAAAAATTAAAAAAAATAGTCTATATATTGAGATTCATAGATAAATAATAAAACATTAATGTAAACAATTATTTAAATAAAAACTATGTAGAAATTTTATATAAATCACAATGTAGGGAAGAAAACATCGACGAAGTAGAAAAAAAATTGAGTAGACAATATTTTTTCACAAAACATCAACACAAAAATTGATAATGATCGACCCTTGAACGACGTAAGCAAAACTCACGTTGAGTTTGAAAATTATTGTGTTGATGTTTTGGGGGGAAACGATTTATGCGTAAGCAAAGGCTAGTTAATCTAATAAAAATTAAATTTTATCGAACGTAAAATTTTCGGATTTCTGTCCATCATTCCTTTTTTGTAATTTTAAGGTTAGGAATTATATACGGTTCTTGCGCAGAAAAATGGTGCACTGAAAAATTTCGCGGTATTTTCAAAAACACCTCGTAAAAGCTTTTTGAACTTAAAATATGGTAAATTTACCTTGCATGACTATGTATATAAAATATCAACTATATCAATCATAACCTCAAAATATCGTCCATATAAATAAATTTCGAGCTTAACTTTTCGGATTTTGATATTTTTAAGTAAGTAAGATAAGATTTTTGATATGTGAATGGATTTAAACGGGTAGTTAGGAAAACAATTGGTGGCCCCAGAGCATGACCCAGAATGCAAGTCAAATTTCAGTATTGCATTTAAAGTCTACAATTCCTGGACACAGTGTATATAGTTGTGTCAACATTGAAATATTCCAAAAATGTTAATTTTGTGATTAGGATAATTGTTAAAAATTCCAAAACAAATAATTTGTGATGTGTTAATTGTGATTAGGAAAAAATACTGTTTGGTTTTATTGTTATTTTTTTATTGCTAAATAAAAACAATTCAGAAAATAATTAAACAGTGACAAGTACAGTTGATCGATTTTTTAATTTTAATAAATAATGAAAACTGATTATTTTTTCATCGCAGTATTTTTATGTTTCATTTAAGCCATAGTTTAAAACAAATGAATAAGGCCCGTATTCACCGAGCCTAGTTAGTTATTTATTCCGTTGATTTATTCCCCTGGTATTACTCGAAATAAATAGTGATAATTCAAATCACCAAACATAGTTAAGTTTACTGCAGGTATAAATCGTAAGAATAGTTATTCTGTCCAATTTCAAGGGTATAAATACTTATTCGCCTAGTTAAATAGGATGGCCACGAAATGCACAAATTACTTTATGGCTGGCGACCTTTTCAGGTAAATATTAATTTCATATCTTTCAGGTAAAGGCTTTTGTCAGTAAAATATGTCAATATTCACCATTTTACATTTTCGATCAATGCGCCATCGGTCGGATCTTTAGTAAACGTGGTTTAGAATCAAAATATTTGACAAAATCTCCAAGGTGTATGGTATATAGTAAATTTTTACCTGAAGTTACTATTCTATCGAATGAATTGCTTAGTGAATAGAAAGTTTATTTTATTCCAAGGAATAAATTTATTCTAAGGTTAGTAACTTCTATCTTTAACAGTGTTTGGTGAATATGGGCCTTAGACTAATAATATAACAATTACCTAAAACAGATGAAAATCGCATTTGCGAAAGATAAGTAGATGTCACTGTTTAATGTTTCGAAAATAATTTTAAGATTCTACACTAGTTAAGAAAATACTTAAAGACAGCACAGATTATACACCTTTATGGACTTAATTTTTTTGTTATTTTTGTGTTAACATATTATTAGATATACATCTGAAAATGATGAGTTAATTTTTTACGTGTTACCAATTATTATATTATAACTTTTTAAGACTGACTCAGCAGTGAAATAATTAATTATTATCAAGAGATGTAAAGAAAAATCTGATAATAAAAGTCTTATGCCAAAGGAATTTGTCTTTTTTTCACTAACCTGAAATTGCCGAAAATTCAAAATGCCTCGTTAGAACAGCTTCTGAAACAAAAAAAAACAAACATTGAAACAACAGAATTTTCACAAAATTATTTTGAATGAATCACGTGACGAGAAAAGATCAAAACAAATGCCCCTCACTAATTATGTTGATTGAAATAATTTCTAACTGGAAACAGGCATATATTAATTATTGAAGTTATACTCCGTTAGGGAGATTAGTGATTAGTGAACCGGAAAAACAAAGTATAAACCGACTCAAAAATTAATAAAACGCTGACAGGGATAAAACGGGTCTAACGATTTGAATGAAAAAGGGTTTTGGAGGGCAAAAAATCGATCTAGCTAGGTCTTACCCAGGAAAAATTCGCTTTCTTATAGACTTTATAAGTTTAAAAATCAATTTTTTGACGTTTCAAAATACTGTAATATTGTAAGCACGCTTTGGATACTTATGTTTCCATGGCTTAAGATATGTCAAAAATAAAAATAAGTAAATAGTTAAAAAAATTAAAAATGCAAAAAACTTCAACGGAACTTGTTCTAATGAAAACTTTTTAACAAAAAAAAAAGCTCCTTCAAAAAGCCACTTAAAAGATGAAAATAATGAAATTTTGAGGTCTGCGCCAATTTAATAAATTAAAAAGTATAGTATAGTGATTAATATCTTCGTTTTAACCAACTTCATATATTTTATTAAATTGGCGCAGACCTCAAAATTTCATTATTTTCCTCTTTTTAGTGGCTTTTTGAAGGAGGTTTTTTCTGTTAAAAAGTTTTTTATTTTTTACTTTTTAGTGTCAAAAAGTGACATTTACCTTAAAGGAATCACATGCCGTTACTCACTTTTATTAAACCAACTTTCTTATACGCTGTCTGATGTGTCAAAAAATGACATTTACCTTAAGGAATCACATCACGCCGTTATTAACTTTTAATAAAATCAGCCGAACTACTGAACCGATTTTGATGACATTTCTATGGGACCAATCTGAAAGTACTTATATCCTTTCAAATAAAAAAAAAATTTCCAAATCGGTTTATAAATGACGGAGTTCTGAGATAACAAACATAAAAAAATACAACCGAATTGAGAACCACCTCCGTTTTTTGTCGTCGGTTAAAAAATGTATGAAGTATAACTTCGACCGTGCGCTTATGTCCGTGAGAAGCACAGTCAATTTTATTTTTTACGGCCTTAATGTGTGAAGCAGCAATTCTCAAGAATTGGATTATAAGATCGAGTCATCTTTGTCACGTAAAAGAAAAGAAGTGGTTCGGAAACAAAATACTAAAGGAAGGGAGAAAGTTATATTAGGAAGTACGCTGCATGTCTGGAGTCTGTAAGTTCTGCGACAGTGAAAGTGTTAAGTAATACAAGAATCAACTGTTACAGGTAATTGATCACAAATTAATTAAATCATATTAAGATTCGTTTCCAAAAACCAAAATTATCTTACATTAGGTATGTGGTTTCAATAACTTTAATTCGAAGTTGCTATATTTAAATAGAGCAATTTGATCCTTGAAAACAGTTTTAAGAATTGTTGGAAATGAGCACTTCCGTGGCACAAAGGATCAATAAAAAGCAATACTTACTGATTTTGTAAAATTTGCATTTTACTAACGTTTCGGTATTCTTCATACCATCTTCAGAGTCAAATGCTGTCAATTTCTTTCAGTGTCAGTATAACGGATATTAATTAGAGGTGAACACAGATTTTATTTCCAATTTTATCAGTGATAACTACATCTTTTTTACTTTTAACAATTTTTATGAGTTTTTATTTATAAAAAAAACCAACAATGTCATCACCATGTTGTTCATTAATCGGTCAAACAAAATACTGAAAGAAATTGACAGCATTTGACTCTGAAGATGGTATGAAGAATACCGAAATGGTAGTAAAATGCAAATTTAATAAAATGAGTATTGCTTTTTATTGATCCTTTGTGCCACGGAAGTGCTCATTTCCAACAATTCTTAAAAATAACTTTAATCTTTTCTTACCGCACCTTAGGGTTGCCAGATCAAAAACCAAGATTTTCGGGACATTTCTAAGGCGATGGTTGAATTAAATCTTGTGTAGGTACCGGCAATTTATTTTAGGGGGAAAAGTTGTTGTGAAAAAAAATGTTTTATTATTTTACTATTTTTTTTGTATTTATCATTAGACTTGTGTAATTTTATTCATTTATCATGCACCATTACACGTTGAGATGTGGCACGCGCTTCTGAGTGTGTAAATCACGCTTAATTTCGCGTGAATCTTTAATAATTCATTTTATTGTTCCCAATTTATCTTTACTTACATAGGGGAAGTCCGAAAAATACAATTAAATACAAGTAAAAAAATTCGACTGATGACCAGTCCTATACTTCCCACCTAGTAAATATTTGCAAAAAATAAACACTCTTTTTTTATTCTTTGAAAAAAAGCATGGCCCTCTTTTTTGTTTAGTGATCTACTGACGGCTAGCTTAATATAGCGAAAATCATGGTTACCTTGATTTACGTACAATTTTTATTTTTTTTAGTAAAATATTTTTTTTCTCGAAAACTGTACCTACATTTTAGAGAAAAAAAATATTTACATTTTTTTCATATTATAACATCTAGAATTCATTTATATTTTTTTTACCTATGTTAAGAGGTCTCTAAAACGTCTGATTCCGACCCTGGACAGCCATTACTATTTCCTTTATTAGCGGAACAGCGTTACATAATAATTAATATAAATACATAATCAATCCGGTTTTTGTATGCGATTAAACAACATATTATACCGGGTGTAGAAAAATGTTGACCACAAAAAAAATTATTATTATACAGTGTGCAAACGGATAACCCGAACATAGGGGAAAATTCATTAAGAATATTTCAAATTTTGTAGTAAATGTTTTTTTTTTAAATTCAGCAGGTTCCGAGTTAGGTACTCTTAATAGACAACCGCTGCTATAGAAAATTGTTTAAAAAATTCAGTGTACTATTTTTTCTATGTAATCCACTACGTCATATTTACATAATATCAACGAATTAACATAACAGCGTGATTAAAATGTACGATAAACACGACATAAGTTATTTTCTTAGACCGTCAAGTGTCAGGGCTATCTGGGCCTAGGAGCACATCACAAATTCAATGTGATGATAATATGTATTCAAATTGATAATTTCACCAGCTCCCACATTAAAAGTAATTGGGGTTGGTAATAGACTTGGAATTGTCATATAGACAACGACATCTCTTTTTAACACCCAGTATATTTAAGTTTACTAATAATATATTATATCAACTTTCTCTCAATGCACATTTCTTTGAATTCCTGTCGTCTTTGAGCCAATGGCGTTCCGAATTATTTGTTTTTTCCGAAATAATTATATTTAATTAAATACCTTCGTCAATACGGCAGCGTGGGTCGTGACTAATAATCATAGAGTTCACGATCCACGCTTTTATAATTATGAACCTAAATTATTAAAAATTATTTTTTTCCTTTTTAGTGCATTTAAATAAAGCTTGTCTCTAAAAAGTTTTTTTTTACTAATATTTATTTTATAAAATCTGTATTGATCTAACAGACAGAAACCGCTAAAAACAACTCAAAAAAAAAAAACAAAACCTGACAGGCCTTAAAAATGTTAAGATTTTTCTTCTCCTTATAGGCTTTGTATATTTAAAATTGCTTCTGGTCCTTTTTAAAAACCAACAAAATATGTGGTACGCTACTGTCTTTTGTTATTTAACCGGAAATAAAACAGTACAGCATCGTTATGCTTGTAATTAAATATTACACTGTATGACGAAGCCATCAGCTGAGATCTTGTTTTGCTACCAAAAAATCCAAACATTAATAAATTTCACTTTCTATACCAGATAATTCGTTATGCAATATGTTTGTAATAAAAATATCTTAATTTCATTTAAAAGATTTTTACTTTTTACTTTTTTGAACAGACACAACAGAAAAAAGTAGGTGTGTGCTTATGACCACACGACAGAAGTGAAAACTTCAGATTTTCTAATTTTTGGTGCCATCTATTATAGCGCCTTTATGAACTAAAAATAATTTATTACTAAAATGCCCTAGCACTGGTCTCCCAAGTTGGGCAGGAAATCCTCTTTTCATAATTATATGTAAATTGTTATATGTACTTATTTTTTTTTTTGAAGAATAATAAATTGAAATTGAAAATACCAAAATTGTATTCTTAATTAATTCCACCTTGGTTTAAAAAAATTATAATTATTGTCAAAGAAAGAATATAACAAAAATAAAATTAAATTAGAGTTAGGTATATTAAAAAATATGGATTGAGCTGACAAATTTATTTTTTACAGAATGTGGATAGCTGCGATCCTGTTCATAGGCATCTTAGCCTTGCTCCTTTACCTGGACACGCGTAAACCAAAAAATTTCCCACCAGGTCCAAAATGGCTACCAATAGTCGGCAGTTCGTTAGCAATTCACAAGATCCGTCAAAAAGAAGGCTACCTCTACAAAGCAACGGCGAAAATGGTTGAAAAATACGGTCCAGTACTTGGTTTGCGAGTCGGTAAAGATAAAGTCGTAATGGCGTACAGTTTCGAAGCAATCAGGGAAATGTCAACCGTCGAAGACTTTCACGGTAGACCTAAAGGTCCATTTTACGAAACGAGAACCTGGGGATTACGAAGAGGTCTTATTCTGACTGACGAAGAACTCTGGATCGAACAAAGAAGGTTCGTTCTGAGACAACTACGCGAATTTGGGTTTGGTAAGAAAAGTA
The DNA here is from genome assembly GCA_039654895.1 of Mongoloraphidia duomilia. Classification (NCBI taxonomy): domain Eukaryota; kingdom Metazoa; phylum Arthropoda; class Insecta; order Raphidioptera; family Raphidiidae; genus Mongoloraphidia; species Mongoloraphidia duomilia. The sequence continues at coordinate 784,621 of CM077518.1, forward strand.
TGGCGCACTTGGTCGAAGACGAAACTGCACACCTAGTCAAGAATGTTAACGAACAAGTCGAAGCATCCTGCGGTGAAGGTGCCATCATCGAAATCAATGAACTCTTTAATGTCTACGTTTTGAACACGCTCTGGTCAATGATGGCCGGTATAAGATATAACCCCCAAGACAAAGAACTCAAAACTCTTCAAGGTCTCTTATCGGAATTATTCGCTAATATCGATATGGTTGGAGCTCTGTTCAGTCAATTTCCGATTTTAAGATTTTTGGCACCGGAATTTTCGGGGTATAAATTATTTTTGGATATCCATCAAAGAATCTGGCATTTCTTGAGGAAGGAATTGGATAAACACAAAGAAACATACAATCCTGATGAAATCAGAGATTTCATGGATGTTTATCTGAAGACGCTGGAATCGGACGAGTGTAAATCTTGGACATTTTCAGAATCACAGTTGTTGGCCATTTGCATGGACCTCTTCATGGCTGGTTCGGAAACAACGGCAAAAACGCTCTCCTTTGGCGTGATGTATTTGTTGTTGTACCCAGAAGTTCAGAAGAAGGCGCAGGAGGAAATTGATAGAGTTATTGGAACGGATCGGATGCCTTTGTTATCTGACAGAGCTAAGTAAGTACTATCAAATCTGCTCCTAAATTTTCAACATCCGTAATTTCACCGACGTTCTTGCAGTTTAAACTATTTTTAGAAGAAAAAAATCTTTTCGTTCGTCCAACATCCAGTTATTTTGTTCAATTTCAAAAACTGAATTGCTTGAAACGTATTAATCATTCTTTTCCTTATTCTTTCAGCCTTCCTTACATGGAATGCGTGGTTCTGGAATCGATAAGGACGTTTATGTTCAGAGCTCTCAGTGTTCCCCATCGTGCCCTGAGGGATACTACACTCCAAGGATACTTCATTCCAAAAGTAAGTATATTTTGAATAATAAAATCCCTACTTCCAAATTTAATGTGACTTGCGGAAGCGATGCAATGCTTTCAGCTAATGTATTTGAGCTTGCCATTTCTTAATCCTAAACCAATATGTTTATTAACCGAGTAATTCAACCGTTTATTATTTCGTTCTGTTTGTTTGCTTGTGTCAGTTTATTTGTTACGCGAGTATGACTAAATCCGTGAAGCAATTTCAACGAAATTTGGCATGGACGTTCTTTGAACTCAAATTACTTATGCAAACGGTTTTTTAATCAAAATACTCCCAGTTGGCTGGGAATGATGAAAAAGAAACAAATAACCTTCGTTGTTTTGAAGGAAGGTTTGGTTAAGGGTCAAAATAATGAAGCTTTACCAAAATATATTTTGGTAAGCGATATTTTGGTAAAGCTTAATTATTTTGACCCTCAACCAAACCTTCCTTCAATTATTAACATTCACTGGGTCAAGTCTACTATATACTTCGTTGTTTCCTTTAGGACACTATGGTGATAGCAAACATGCACGGAGTATTAACAAACTACCAATGGAAAGATGGGTTCGATTTTCGACCAGACAGGTTCCTGAAAGAAGGCAAGGTGACCATTCCCGACTGTTACATGCCGTTCGGTTTCGGCAAACATCGTTGTCTCGGTGAATCACTCGCTAAGGCTAACATCTTCTTGTTCTTAACGTCGCTGCTTCAGAAGTTCGACTTCAGCGTCGTTCCAGGTAGTGCGCCGCCTTCCAGGGACGGAATTGACGGCGTCACTCCAGGTCCAGCACCTTTCAAAGCTCTAATTACGCCGAGAGCATGAAAAAACATTTACTGTTGTAGAGACTACCTCTAGATTTTTCGTGAAATGTAAATAAAAAATAATTGGGCTAGCCGAGATCGTTTGAACGCCGTTGTGTGTATGGTGTTTCCATGGTTAAAAACCCCTAGGTTCTAACCTGAGGATTGGTGAAAGTATCAATTCGATTTTCAATTTTTTTGTTAAAAATAATAACGAGTTGGTACTAATCCAAGACAACCCTAGCGGTCTTAAATAAAGAATGTGATTTTTGAGTTACAAATTTTCACATTGTAGTTTTTTTTTTAATAAAGTAATGACTGAAATAAACTAAAATATTACAAAAATATTTTGTTAATTAATTTTAGAGATTTGTATAGTTATTGTGTATGTATAAATTGATCGTGTGTCAACTGTTTCTATTGCTATTTTGTTTTATAATTAATATTAGATTCTAAGAAATTTAATAGAACGGTTGTAATTATTTTACAAAAAATAAAAAACAAAAGTAATAAGATAAATAAGTTTTTTTAACTAAAAATTCACAAAGCATTTCATTTTTGAGTTTTCTTAAAAATGCCAAAAGTAAGAAGACCCCCCTTTTTGTACAAATTTGCGAAATTTTTGAAAAATAAATTCGACAAGATTCGTTTGATATTAAGTCTATTTATAGAAAAAATAACGCTGAATCGACTCCAACACCCCGCACTGTTAGTTTCTACGATATAAACAGCATCTGAGAGATTTTTGAGTTTTCTTAAAAATGCCAAAAGTAAGAAGACCCCCCTCTTTGTACAAATTTTCGAAATTTTTGAAAAATAAATTCGACCAGATTCGTTTGATATTAAGTCTATTTATAGAAAAAATAACGCTGAATCGACTCCAACACCCCGCACTGTTAGTTTCTAAGATATAAACAGCATCTGAGAGATTTTTGAGTTTTCTTAAAAATGCCAAAAGTAAGAAAACCCCCCTCTTTGTACAAATTTGCGAAATTTTTGAAAAATAAATTTGACCAGATTCGTTTGATATTAAGTCTATTTATAGAAAAAATAACGCTGAATCGACTCCAACACCCCGCACTGTTAGTTTCTAAGACATAAACAGCATCTGAGAGATTTTTGAGTTTTCTTAAAAATGCCAAAAGTAAGAAGACCCCCCTCTTTGATATTCAAATTCAAATTTATTTCAATCCATTGATGCTTCTGCATGTGGAGTCGTCATAAAAACATAAAATATACAAAGTAGCATATACAATATACAAATAAAGTTACCGTAATTATATAATAACTGAATTATTGTCCTCAAGAAATTCCTGGCAATCATAGTAGCATTTTCCTAGTAACATTTTTCTGCAGGCTTTTTTAAAGGCAATAGCGCTTTTTAAAAATGTTAATAGTTTCTGGTAACTTATTATACAATTTGTGACCCCAATATCTGGGTCCTTTTTCAAACAATTTGAATTTGAATATTACCAGAGGCGAACTAGCTGTCTTGGCAGCCCAAGGCCCCTTTCTGCGAACTATAGTCAACTGGTCACAACTATAGTTTGTTTAGGTCTCTAACAGGGGCTATAAACGAATGTCTCCCAGAGCCATATGAAATGACTGTCATAGTTATATTTTTTGATCGTCAGAGACAAAGTAAAGCAGCCATATTCACATAGCTAGACAAACTACAAATTCTGCCTGTGATAGTTATAAGACCATATAGAGTTTTCTTAGTGCATGCCGCCGGGCCCCGCACCTGTTTGAGCTAGATAGCTCACAGCAGGCGCTTCGCTGTCGCCGACTGGGCTCGCAGATTGACCGCCCCTAAAATGTGGCCCCCCTAAGCCTGGGCCTAATTGGCAGAGATGCGATTTATTTGAAATACTTCTATTTAAAATGCAAAATACCTATTTTGTATTTTGCATTTAAATGCCTTTTAGTAAAAAACATTTTGTATTTTATTTGAAATACCTTTCGAGATGTATTTTGCATTTTTAATATTCATTTCAAAATGCAAAATACTTTGTGATTAAGTTTAGCCAACATCACCAGTCAAACAAAATGAAATGAACGAATGACGCTTGTATTGCCGAATTATTTTAAGTGACTATTATTATTATTATTAATAACATAACAGAATTTATTGATACGCGTACTGATAAATATGACCAAAATGTCATGCATAAGGTGCCATGTTATTAGACGTTTTTGTTCGGCTCGGCATTGTGTCTATATTTCTCATGATAAATACCTAAAATAAATAAAAATATCTGAAATTTGGTAAAAAGTTATTTTATTTTGAAAAAGTATTTTGAAAATACCTATTTTGCATTTAGCATTTGAAATACAAAACGCAAAACTATTTGGTATTTTGCATTTGAAATAGTAAATCTGAAAAGTATTTTGCATCTTGTATTTAAGTGCTTTTTTAAAACCATTTTGTACATCTCTGCTAATTGGTCACTGATTATTACGGACTTCATAAAACACAAACAAAAATATTACCTTCAATATAGGCAACTTAAGTTGCAGTAATGCATTGTGGTATAATATGTACTTTTCACATAAATTTTAATTACCTATTATAAAATAACAATCAAAACAACTTGACATAATTTATTACCAGAATAAAAAAATGCATCTGTCATTTAGTCCACAAAGTTTCGTGCTTGTAATGTACTAGCATATTTTTTTTGTAATTTATATTTAAACATCTAAATTATTATTTACGCAAGAGAACACATATCTACAATTCGAAGAAAAAATTCTTCTAGCATAACAATTGGCTGTTTCCTTACTAAAAATTATTTTACTCTAATAATTTAGATAATAAAGTATACTGAATGTTTCTAAAATAGTACTTTATACAACTAGTACAATTAAGTATAAGACGCGAGCGTGATTTACTTAATTGTACGAGTTTTGGCCTTGATACAATATTTATTTACTTCGTTACCATAGCAACGCACTCTAAATTAAATTAAATTGTGTTTTAAAGACCACCAACAGCTAAGGTTATTTGGGCCTAGCACCAATTCATATTTTCAATTCATTATTTTTTTTTTTAATAATAAATTGAAAATCCAATTGACACTTTTACCAGCTCTCGGGCTAGAACCCGAGAACTGGGGACTTGTAATAGAGGAACCATAGCTACGCCATGTAAACAACAGCATTGCTACACGCTCGGCTATTCTCAAGCCCACTATCTTATGGAGTAAAATATTGTATCATTGTACGCCTAAGATTATATTATTTTAAGCAGCCGACGAAAGGCACGAAATGTTGCACATTTCAAATATGTGTTTCAAAAAATTATGAATTGTTTTTAGAACCTGATATCAGTCAAAATATCTTTCCCAAAATTAAGAGGTCATTTACATATAAAATAAATCTTAATTTAATTTTAAAAATACAAAAATCTCTACAAATAAAACCTACAAGTAACATAACCTCCAAACGAAATTTTAACTGACATGCAATGGTAAATGAATTTATGGCGCCACCGTAGTTCACGAACTAACGCACTCGGGTCAACTTGCAAGTAAATTAAAAATTGTCAGTGGAAAAAATTAACACTGTAAATAAGAAAATTCACCTGGCAAAATCAGATCTTTTTAAATAGAAGGAGCAGACCTGCATGAACGGTGTAAAGGCTTTTGACTGCTGTCCCGCTTTGACTAGTTCGGATTTTTGTCGCATGAAGTAAAGTTCAACAGACAACAGGTCATAAAACAGTAGGTATAAATTGACCTTGATCAAGGAACGTTATTTATAGGACAGTCTGTATAAGTCAACTAGATGTCAACGATTCATAAATTTTAATTGAATTCATTTAAGAAGAACATTATATTGGTTCGAAGACAAGCGCTACACAGAATAAAAGTTGCGGTCGAAGAAAAACATTACTCGGCCATTTTGTTTTAAAAAACTGCATTCAAAATTGAGAAAGTTGTGTTTGTGAAAAAAAATGAAGAGCTTTTCTTATTGCGGTTCGTATTGACAATTTTTATAATTTCTAAAATTTTTTATTTTTTTATTAACAATAATAATTTATTGTGCTTTACAAGTTGCGCTCATTGCGCTTCGAAATTACACATCCGGTGTCGAATTTCTATCTGATAGTTGATTTAACTGTTTGTCAACGTGTTTTAAACTACGATAAAAGCAACGTCAGTGTAGACGACAAAAAATAAATTTAATATACAATAATTCAAATTTTCTACGCCGATTTTTACTTGCAACAAAATATTGGGGTCTGGGGTATGATACACCCCAGCGTGGGGACATTGTTTACGTCGAGATAAAAATGTAGAATTCTTAGCAAGAATCGTTTAATTTGCGTAATGTTTGAAAAAAAAAATTAATTTGATTACTAGAAAACACGGAACTATTGAACCGATTTAAAAAAAAATACGGGGCCATTCCGTAAACATTCTGATCTCAACGGTGTCAAAATTATTCAAATCGGTCAACCCCTCGAAAAGTTATGGCTGAACAAACATAAAAAAGTCGGTTAAAAAGGGTAGAATGACAGGGTGAGGCGTGAGCTCCCGTTTTTCCGCAAAAAACGCTCATTTAGCGAAATATTGGGCTAAAAAAATGTGGTATGAGGGAATGCGCTTCCGTTTTTTGCTGTAAAAATTGTTCAATTTGAAAAACTTTCCAATAAAAAACATGGAATTAGGTGTACTTCCGCATTTTTTTCATAATAATCAGTCTGCTGTCTGCGAAACGTTAGGTCAAAAAAGTGGAATGAGAGAATGTGCTTCCGTTTTTTCTGTAAAAATTGGTCAATCTGAAAAACTCTATAAAAAATACGGAATTAGGTGTGCTTCTGTTTTTTCGTAATAATCATTCAGTCTGCGCAACGTTACGTAAAAAAAATGTGGAATGCGCTTCCGTTTTTCACAAGCAATCGTTCAGTTTGCACAACGCTGGATTAAAAACTGTGAAACGGAGGTTTTTCAGAAAAAAATCGTTCATTTTGCGTAACCTACTGGATCAAAAATGTGGTGTGACTAGGTGAGCTTCCGTTTTTCCGTTGGAATTGTTAAGTTTTGGATAATCGATTATTTTAACACCAATTAACAGAGCGTTTATGTTGATCTATTGCACATAATAAAAACAAGCGAAAGTTTCCTGCCACCTCGTTACACCTACATTCTTTGATCCAACGCGACGACGATACCGGTTTCAAATAACCCGATACCTGATCACAAACGTGCGTAAATTGTGTTCGACACGACGAGCTTCATTGAACAGGTGTTTTTGTGCCGCACACCTTAGAACTAAGAATATATTTTTACCTGTAAAGAGACATTGCATCATTGAGTTTAAATATTTCGAGGCATGTAGAGATCAGTCAATTTTTTACAAGCTTTTATTTAACTTGCAATGTATGTTAGTTTGTCTGTTTGTTTAGGTCAAATCTTGCAAGTCAATTTTGAACGACTTCCACGTATCCAATCGATTTGAAATTTTGTACACATATGTATTCCCGATGACAATATATGAATAAATCGTTTTTAGAATTAAATTCAACCCCTAAGGGGTTCAAACGGGGATATAGGGTTTTTTTGACTAATTAACGCCCAGGCCAAATCGCTGAAGCTAGAAACTTGAAATTTGGACAGTTGGTTCCTTTTCTGACGTAAGCATCCACTAAGAAAGGATTTCTCGAAATTCAACCCCTACGGGTGTCAAAGGGGGGTAAAATTTTGAAAGACTAAAATGTATAAAATAAATATTAGTAAAAAAAACTTTTTAGAGACAAGCTTTTATTTAAACGCACTAAAATGGAAAAAATAATTTTTAATAATTTAGGTTCATAATTATAAAAGCGTGGGTCGTGTCTAATAAACTATCATAAAGTTCACGAACAAGATTCGTAAATTATGCAAGTCTGTAATTTAATGTATCGACGCTTTTAAATTCCTAGCCGCGGAACGAGCCGACGAATTCCGGGACTTTTTTGGAAATTCCGGCCTTCTGGTGCTTAACTCTAGTCGCAACCCGGAGGAGATCGAGAGCGATGGTTGCATTTTCGTCTTTTCTTAATTAATAGCCTTCAGAGAATCAAACTCGGACCAATGGCGTTTACAGAGTATCATATACTTAGACTCTTAGCCATTATTAGCATTCAGGGACGAACTGAACCGGGCGACCGGGCGGCTCCAGCCACCAGGGTCAACCTTAATGGGGGCCAAATGGGCCACATTATTTTAACAAATATTTTTTTCTTTTAATTTACTTTCATTAACTCAAAAAATATGAAAATTATATGTTGAAGTAAAAGTCCGACAACACATAAGTATTAATAAGGGGCCAAAAATATTGGTCGCCACCAGAGCCATTCCGCCCTGTTAGCATTGGTAGATTCAGACAAGGACTATAAGAACATTCGGAACGACTGGCAGACAATTTATTTTAATCTCGCTCTGTCAAAATCGGTTCGTTATATCCGAAACTCGCAACGCACGCGATGACTTTTACGTAAGGAAAATAATGAAAAATTCGTTATAAACGGTATGCGAGGACGTTATAACCGAGGTCTACTATGTATTTGAAGTAGGTACAACAAATTTCCTTCACAAACCGGAAATTACGAATATTAACTAATAATACTAAAAATAAACATTTGGTTTATTGAATTCCCGAACTGTAATTTTGAGTTTATCATAAATTAATAATAATAATATGTACATAAATCATGACATAAATACGGAGAATTATCTTTAGTATGACGTATATAAATAAAATATTGACACTCTTCAATGAATTAAAATAGTAGATTGTATTTCTAGTGTGGTAATGGGATTTCTTACTGACGAGTTGTAACAGTATGTAAAAACGAGTCATTATATACCGTTACGCACGAGAAATATATGATATTTTTTGCCATATCTACCTACTCTTAGAGTGCCCGCGGTGAGAGATGAAGCCAGGCACGTCATCAATAATATGCTAGTGAAGGCCTGCTTGCCCGCAGACAGTGCCGTGTACACAAAACTGCACATTGGGTTTTATGACGTTAGGTACAATTTTGGCAGATATTCATGACAATAAACAGCCAATAGCAAGCTAGAAGGCGGGCGCATTGCATTCACGTTACTATGACGCGGTGGCTTCATCTTTCGCCGCGCGAGGTCTACCTACCTACTCTTCACTTCATTTTCAGTATTTTCAAAAAAATTTGACAGTTCATTAATTGCATCGCCATCTTTACATTTACAGCAGGCCGTGAGTACATAACAGCAGGCGGATAGAGCGAATAAAAATAAGTTACTATGGCAACCACAATACTTCCAAGATGGATGGCAACCGTTTACTTACCGCACTAGTTATGTTATGAAAACACTTTCGGCACGTCTGCCTGTTAAATGACCCAACAGGCCGGTATACATGCATGGAAAGTAGCTATTTTGTAGTGGGTATGGCAAAAAAACAATTTACTTTAATAATTAATACATAAGCGATAAATCAATTCCAAATATTTAAAACACACGTTTTTTGTAGTTTAATTGTTATCATTATTATTTTATATTTATTACAAAATAATAAAACGTATGAATGAGGCAAACGATATATGAATCTGAGCTTGAGAATAGCCGAGCGTGTAGCAGTGCTGTTGTTTACATGGCGTTGCTATGGTTCCTCTATTACAAGTCCCCAGTTCCCGGGTTCTAGCCCGAGAGCTGGTAAAAGTGTCAATTAGATTTTCAATTTATTATTAAAAAAAAAAAATGAATTGAAAATATGAATTGGTGCTAGGCCCAAATAACCTTAGCTGTTGGTGGTCTTTAAAACACAATTTTTATATGAATCTTGAGCATGCTAACTCATATCCGCCTCTATTTATAACACAATTTTGCGAGGCAGTTTACAAAGAATAAAGTTTGTCAAACTAGGGGTAAAATATTAAATAACCCGAAGGGTGAATATATTTTTAGGGTGCCACACTCAGAGGTAATCTCATAAGCGTACGTCAACGATCACATTTGGGGTGCACCATTATTTAAAATAATCTATTAGATTATTTTAAATGGTTTACTGATTTTAATAAAAATTTCAACATTATGCCGTTTAGAAGATTATAAAATATATTAAGGCTACCAACTCACTACTCAATCACGGGCAGGCCCGGAGTTAGAGGCCTAGGGCCCCTAGACACTTGACAGTTGAGGGCCCGTAAGCTAAAAAAAAAAAATGGGAAAAAATAAAAAAACATTAACTAGAAAATTTTTGGACTTTTTTAATAATTTCCATCCGCCTTGGCCGGGGCCCCCTCAGCGGCTGGGCCCCTAGACCGGTGCCTTGTTGGCCTAGGCTGAAATCCGAGTCTTATCACGGGTATAATATGAGTCTAATACCATTTCAATTTATGGTTTTAATAATAAAATATAGAAAACGCATTTGATGCTTTCACTTCTGCTAAAGTTATCAGGGCCTACATTCTAGAATCAATCGATATATTTTATAATAATAACATGAAATTCCAGTTGATAAATTAACGTTCTTAGTATATTATGAAGTATTAGAAATATCTTTTATTATGTCCGTCTTGTGACTTCTTGTGGATTTACACTACGCAGTTCAGCAACGAGTTGCCATCTTCAGGTGTGGTTAATTATTTTTTTTAAAAACACACATTGAGTATTCGTAACACTATATAATACTATGATGCTAAGCACTGTGTATTATGTCGTGGTTTGTGAAGTACTGATTTAAATTTCGAGATTTTATGATTTATATAGTAGGTACACGGAATATAAATCATAAAATCTCGAAATTTAAATCAGTACTTCACAAACCAGGACATAATACACAGTGCTTAGCATCATAATATTATATAGTGTTACGAATACTCAATGTGTATTTTTACTTCCCACCTCTACTATGGTAGGGAAGTAATGGATTCAGTCCGAAAACAATATTTCGAGATTTTAACAGATTTTCACGTTTTGAGACCCTAGCAATCGTTTAAGATCATTTTCTGACTGATGTCTGTATGTGTGTGTGTATGTGTGTATGTGTGTATGTGTGTGTGTATGTGGTCAATTTTTCGCCTTCGATATCTTAAGAACGGAACAACATACGGGCATGCCGATTGTTCTATTGTGTTTATCAGCCTTTAACTTAGATCTGATTAGATTTTGAGTCAAATCGGTTCAGTGGATCCTGAGATATTCAAAAAAACGTCCTCAATGTCACGTATTAACATAGGTAAAAAAAAATATAAATGAATTCTAGATGTTATAATATGAAAAAAATGTAAATATTTTTTTTCTCTAAAATGTATAGTTTTCGAGAAAAAAAATATTTTACTAAAAAAAATAAAAATTGTACGTAAATCAAGGTAACCATGATTTTTGCTATATTAAGTTAGCCATCAGTAGATCACCAAACAAAAAAGAGGGCCATGCTTTTTTCAAAGAATAAAAATTAAATTGTGTTTTAAAGACCACCAATAGCTAAGGTTATTTGGGCCTAGTCAAAGAATAAAAAAAAGAGTGTTTATTTTTTGCAAATATTTACTAGGTGGGAAGTATAGGACTGGTCATCAGTCGAATTTTTTTTTAAATAATTAACCACACCTGAAGATGGCAACTTGTTGCTGAAACGCATAGTGTAAATTCACAAGAAGTCACAAGACGGACATAATACAAGGTATTTCTAATACTTCATAATATTCGTATAGTGACTTGGAGACCCAACACTCTAAAAATGTATCATAATATTCTTATATTAAAATTCCTTCTGTCGCCGGACCTGATCAAGTGAAATTAAGAATAATTTTAAAAAATGCAACATTTTCCAACTAGGTGCGGCAGTTAATTTCACAATAATAATAACAAAAATAGTGGGTACGGCAATGAAACGAACAAAATATAAACGTTATTTTCTATTGAAACGTGCAGTCAATGATAAATTGGACAGTCTTTTGTTACCGCGACTCGATGCGATGTTGTCTGCGTATTATTTGCCTCATTCTCCCACCAATCAAAAGTTTAAGTCCCCCATCCTCTTCTGTAATACAAACACCATTCTCGCTCAGCAGAAAAAGACAACACTGAACACAGATTTGACGACTCAGGTCAAATAACAGTAAATTGTATTAATATTACCAATAATGTCGTTTGTCAACAAAAATAATTGAAGTTAACGTGTTTGTTGTTAAAGTGAACGTTCGTTTGTTTGTTGTATCGCTTTTCAATTGTTGTGGTTCGTGTCTTCAGTAAAAGTGGCAGGCCGTAACAAAGAAAAAGGTGGTGGCAGAGGCTTCGGACTGATCTGGATGCCCGGAAGAAGACACCATCGTTCCCACAAACATAAGCATGATAATAAATATAAACCAATCAAAGAACAGCGATCTCCCGGATCACTGTAAGTACATTACGTGTATGACCTTCATTTATTTGAAACAATTGAACAACAGTGTTGATGTTTTGTTTTTTTATTGGCAATAACGACCGTGCTAAGAATATTTTAATGGCAATTAATAAGCGTAGTGATGCTAATTTTTAATAAAAATGGATACTTAGTTAATCGTAAAATGTAGCAGGTACCTGTTGCTGGAGATTAGTCACGCGGTTTTTAAGGCGGTTTCTTACTCACACGACACTTATTTTAACGTAGGCAGAATTATTGTTAAGTATTTTAAATTAGTCAACACTCAACCTGCTCACAATAATATCTGCTACAGTAGCGCAGCCGGGTAAAAAACTACAGTGAAGTAGATACTTTATTTATAAAGAAATAAATATTAGCAAAAACAACTTTTTAGAGACAAGCTTTTATTTTTAAACGCACTAAAAAGAAAAAATATTTTTTATAAATTTAGATTCATAATTATAAAAGCGTGGATCGTGAACTCTATGATAGTTTATTAGTCACGACCCACACTTTTATAATTATGAACCTAAATTATTAAAAATTATTTTTCCTTTTTAGTGCATTTAAATAAAAGCTTGTCTCTAAAAAGTTTTTTTTGCTAATATTTATTTTGTTCATTTTAGTCTTTCAAAAATTTACCCCCCCTTTGACACCCGTAGGGGTTGAATTTCGAGAAATCTTTTCTTAGTGGATGCTTACGTCAGAAAAGGAACCAACTGTCCAAATTTCGAGTTTCTAGCTTCAGCGATTTGGTCTGGGCGTTGATTAGTCAAAAAAACCCTACATCCCCGTTTGAACCCCTTAGGGGTTGAATTTATTTCTAAAAACGATTTAATCATGTATTGTCATCGGGAATACATATATGTGTACAAAATTTCAAATCGATCGGATACGTGCGGAAGTCGTTCAAAATTGACTTGCAAGTTTTGATCTAAACAAACAAACACACAAACTAACATACATTGCAAGTTAAATAAAAGCTTGTAAAAATATAAGTACAGTACATCATTGCATGCACGTAAGCATAAACTAACCTCAACAAAATATTATTATCTAACATAACCATGCATTGACTTCACAAAAAAATCAAACCGAGCAAACTATACCTTATTTTAAAACGAGAAATTTCTTCTTTAATCGGATATATAATTTATAAATTAAATGAGAAATATTAACGTTAAAATCCAAAAATTAAACTTACCAAATGTCAAAAAGCACATGCACAATATTTCAAATTAAGAAAAAAACGATAAATTCTCCAATTCAACAGTTGATATTAATATAAAAACAATTTAAAACACTTAAATAAACTGATTGTTATAACAGTTGCCACTAATTCGAAAATATCGATAAATTTTGCGTTTCAATATCGAGGTTTATCGAAATCAAACTATTCCAGACAACATGGCGTCTCTGTTCTTAACCAAATTCTACCCCTATCATGGTGACCGATCACCACTTAATGAACTTGCGCAAATGAAATTGGAAATTTAAACTTTAATAATTTGAAATTTGTTAAATTTTAACTTTGGTAAATTGAACTTTGATCAAATAAAACTTTTTATATTTAAATATTAGGACATTGGTTGTACAAAATATTATTTATTGACATGATTACTATGTTTTTAATTGTAATTTAAAAAAACTTTTGACCGATGGATAAGGGAAGTCATATTATGATCGGTAGCCCTACGGAGCAAAGGAGTCCCATTGAAAATTATCAATATAATTAAAAGCTACAACGGAATCAAACAAGATGGCTTTCTTTCTGACCCTTTCAAAGTTAATTCTGGTGTAATTTGTAAAGCAAGGCTGTTTGTTATCACCTTATCACCATTTCTGTTCATATTGGTTCTTAATGATGTTCTAAAAAAAGTTTTTAAAAGGCTGTTATAGCAGTATGATGGCTGATAGCAGCGAGTCTGTTCACATAGGCGATCTTGTCTTGCAACCGCAGATAATAAATATCCGCCTAATTAATCTACTTTGCATGCTGACATCTATGATCAAATTATTTAACATTAATTCAACATAATTAATATAAAATTAAAATCATTACAAGGTTATTTTACAAGGAAACTAGAAAATCCACTACCCAATTCGCGATTTCGACTTGAGAATAGCCGAGCGAGTAGAGATGCCGTTGCTTATATGGCATTTCGATAGCATCAAGCACTTTCATAAATGCTCGATTTAATTAAGCGACAAGCAATTTCGTTTTCAAAAATGCTTAAGAGCATCGAGCACTAAAGTGCTTAAAAAAATTAAGCATTAAGCATTTCAAAGTATCTTCTTGACTTCCAACATTACAGTACAAAAGTTCAAAGTTCAAAACATACATTTTGTTTATCAAAACAAAATAAGGATAAATCAAACACGTTTTATTAAAAATGCTTAATGAGTAATTAAAACGTTCGTTAAGCATTTCTATTGCTTAATTAGCTTGTTGAATGCTTATTAAGCAATTTATAATGCTTGTGCTTAATAAGTAGCAAGTCTTTATGCAAGTGCTTAAAGCATTGAGCAACTGTTTTACAAAGTGTTCAACCTTCAAGCGAAGTGCTTTAAGCATTTTTGCAAGCACTAAATTCTCAGCACAGTTCAGCTCTGCTGTTGATTGCCTTAAAAAAAATTAAAGGATCCCAGTTTAAGTAGCAGTACCTAGTATAGTATTGTAGCAAACCTCAAGATGTTACGCCACTGCCTGCAATAGAAGCGTCGAGAAGGAAAGGTCACAGTGGTGAGGCGTGGAATGGTATCGAAGATACCAGTACCTGCCGGAATCTTCTGGAGAGCGCGAGAGCGTGCTGGGCCAGGATGCTCGACCTATATAAGCGAAGTACGAGTGAGTCAGTTGTCAGTCAGTCGTGAGTCAGTGTCGTGTTTAACTGCGAATATAAATACAGTTATTTGTTCAGTGTTATTTAAGTGTTTCACTTTGTTTAAGAATTACTGTTTCGTTATTATTATTGTGTTGATTGTTAGAATTGACATATAGTTGTTGCGTTTATTGTTATTGAATTATTAATTATATTAAATAAATATTTATTTCGCCCACGTAGAAAACAGTTTTGTTACAATATTTTTATCAGTTGAAATGCAGTACATTTTTTTGACACGTTAAGAAACTTAAAACTACATATTTAAAAATTCATTAAGATTATAAAATTCATGTTCGATTAAGAACTGTTTTATTTTACTTTTAAATGTCTTAAGAGAAGATATGCTTTTATATTCGGTAGGCAATTTATTGAAAACCCGGATGGCTGTTACATTATAAATAACTTTGTAAACAGGATATTTTTAACATTAAAATATAATTGTACAGCCCTGAATAATTAATGATAAATGTTTTTTTTTTGCATTTGCATTCGTATATTATCCATGTAATATGATGTCAGACCAGCTGAATTCTATAAATTGCTTATGCAAAGAATTATAAGTCTAAAATTACATATGTGCTGGTAAAAAATACAATAATATTTATCAAGCAGTTTAATTTAATATGCTATCGGTTTACAAATGTAATTTTTGATTCATTATTTCTACAAATTATTAAAAATTATTTTTATTCCATTGTTAAACGAAGCATAGTTCCAACTAATGGAATAATCAAGCTGAAGTTGTGTTTATTTAAACGTTTGTGACTTTTGGCGCAGTAATAAAGCGCTTTTCGAGCCTGATAAGTCTTAAAAACTCAGCGTCATTGTCTGTACAACAAAAGTGAGCTAAACAAGAATATTTCTGAAGCGAAAATATTGATTAAATTAAACTTCACTTTTTTGGAAAATATCTCTGGGTCAGGTACAAGACACCATCCTATAACAAATTGCTTTAATTATTAACGACGACGTGTTTAAAAAAACGAGGTTATGTCAGTAGAATGAATGAAATTTGACAATTCTGTCGTGTCAATGGGTGAACGTACGTTTAACGCAGATTCTAGTTATAGAAGGAGACAGTTGCGACTCCGCCACGTCTTCATTTCCTAATCTATTGGATTTTCAATATTGTTATTAAAAAATAATAATTTGAAAATACGAATTGATACTAGGCTGAAATAACCTGACTGTTGGTGGCCTTAGAAAAAGAAGAAGAAAATTGGAAAAAATTAATAACGCCCCAGAAATCAGGATTTCGAAGCTGAGGTACGGGCATAGACAAAGGGTACGGGAGAAAAATGGAAATTCAAATATTGCCGCGGCAACGATCTGTACTTCCATGGAAACAAATGACGGTAGCGATCGAGAGTTTGGATAAAAATGACAGCAAAAATAATCAGTGGTACAAAACGAATCGAAATGTTTTGTTGTTCGATGTAGCCCAAGCGTGACAACGGCATTATTTAGCAATATCCTTCACAATATCAATTACTGCATGGGGAACCATGAATTGCGGAGAAAACTGTGTTTTTTTTTTAATGATATCTAACCTTAAAAACTGAAATTGTCTGTCAATTCGCGGTCGGTGAGTTTCTTATTATTGGACGGTCAACAATACTACTTCAAAACGGTGTCATTTGGTGTATTCTACAGGGTGCTTCAAACAGCACATGGCGTCGTTTACATATTTTGGAGGTAAATAATTATCTTTATGCAGTTAAAACCCAGCTTTATTGTCATTGGCTTAACTGTTAAACCTAGCTTAAAATATCGTGTTTTACATTTTAAGTTTATAATTGATAACACAAGCGACTAGGCCCTGCAGTCAGGGTCCATTCTATTTGGTCGAATACCACATCTTGATTTCTTTTGACACACACACACACCTAAACGAATAACAACTAACTAGTGAAATCTGTATATTAATATGGATAGTTGATAGCGATTAAAAAATGGGTTTTGTATGTGGAGAATGTTCAAACACAGATTCTTCAAGACAGGCATTAATGTTCACAAAATTAGAATGAAAACTTCAGGTAAGATTTGTAATCTAATTCTTTCTGTAAAAGTCGATCAATTTTCTGACATTTCAAAATAAAACTTATAATTAAAATTTATTTTTCTATTCCAATTTCTCAAGAACACTGTTTTTGTATACATTTTGGACATCCTAATATCTCAAATAGCAATACATATTAAATTAGGTTTTATTTTGAAATGTCAAAAAATTGATCGATTTTTATAGAAAGAATTAGATTACAAGTCTTACCTGAAGTTTTCATTCTAATTTTGTGAACATTAATGTCTGTCTTGTAGAATATGTATTTGAACATTCTCCACGTACAAAACCCATTTTTTAATCGCTATCAACTATCCATATTAATATACAGAGTTCACTAGTTAATTGTTAAGTTCGTTTGGATGTGTGTGTGTGAATATGGGGTATTCGACCTATTAGAATGGTACCTGACTGCAGGGCCTAGTCGCTTGTGTTTGTAACAGACAAGTACAATCGAAACTAGTTGCTTAAAAATCTGTATAAAAAAACTGTTTTGATACATTCTAATAAACGAATCTATGCATAAATTTCTCCTCTTTCGTTTAATTGAGCGAACTATAAGCAAAGAAATCCCTTTTTGTTTCAAATTTGCTTTCCTCCGGCACCAAAATTCAAAAATCGGGCGACGTCAGGCACAACTAGGCCTCGAAAAGAATCGAACAAAAAATATAAGCACAGCGCTTGGTATCTCAAAAAATCATAAAGAAAAAACCGTTTATAATTAACGTTTTATTAAATGAAAAAAAAAATCTTGAGAGAGAGAGAGATTGTAGACACTAGACGTACGACAACTAATTCTTAAGAAGATCTTAAAATTGTGCTTAGGGACATCCAATATCAGTTGAAGACACTGATTTTAACAAAACCTCCTTGGGTCCGCCCCTGAATTAAATAAAATCACTTAACATATTTTACCAGTAACCGATTAAATAAAAACATTCGAATCGTTTTCGTTAACAATTTGAACGACTACTGAGTAAAGATAACCAGTGCACCAGTTGCAGCGGACTCTGACTGTTCGTCGTGAATCGTGTGTCGCCGGCAGTTAGTTATCAACCGGTTGCGGGCGGTTAAATACAGAAATATCGCAACAATAAATAATATTACCTTCTGTGCATTGTTAGTGTGCTTGTTGTTAGTGATTTATTATTTGACAGTGTTACCAACTGCTGGTGACATTTATTTGCATGGAAATATTTAACAAACAAAGGCCTCGTAAGTTTTGTCCCATTATTTTTATCGTGATTTTTATTTCCCACCTCTACTATGGTAGGGAAGTAATGGATTTAGTCCGAAAAAAATATTTCGAGATTTTAACAGATTTCACGTTTTGAGACCCTAGCAATCGTTTAGGATCATTTTCTGACTGATGTCTGTATGTGTGTGTGTGTGTGTGGTCAATTTTTCGCCTTCGATATCTTAAGAACGGAACAACATACGGGCATGCCGATTGTTCTATTGTAGCCTTTAACTTAGATCTGATTAGATTTTGAGTCAAATCGGTTCAGTGGATGCTGAGATATTAAAAAAAACGTTCTCAATGTCACGTATTAACATAGGTAAAAAAAATATAAATGAATTCTATAGATGTTATAATATGAAAAAAATGTAAATATTTTTTTTCTCTAAAATGTATAGTTTTCGAGAAAAAAAATATTTTACTAAAAAAAAATAAAAATTGTACGTAAATCAAGATAACCATGATTTTTGCTATATTAAGCTAGCCATCAGTAGATCACCAAACAAAAAAGAGGGCCATGCTTTTTTCAAAGAATAAAAATTAAATTGTGTTTTAAAGACTACCAACAGCTAAGGTTATTTGGGCCTAGTCAAAGAATAAAAAAAAAAAAGTGTTTATTTTTTGCAAATATTTACTAGGTGGGAAGTATAGGACTGGTCATCAGTCGATTTTTTTTATAGCTTTAACTGCTGATTATGTTTCATTAAAGAATTGTAAAATAGTAATTTCAGATGACACGGTCACCTTTTTGTAAATTTTGAAAATGTTGACGCACACGACTACCTAGGTTGCAGAAAGCATTGTCAGAAAATCTGATTTACCTTAAATTGTAACGGGCCCTTTCATTTGATATGAAAGTGTCAAAATTACCTTAAAAACAGATAGCGATAGCCATGGAACTTGAACAAAATGATTAGAAATTATTCTGACAGCTAGAACGTCATCATTTTGTTTAAGTTCCATGGCTATCGCTATCTGTTTTTGAGTTAATTTTGACATTTTCATATCAAATTTCTGCCGTTACAAAGCATGCAAAATTAATTTTGTTTAATGATTTATATGCAGAATTTTATGTTCTAAAACTTTTATTCGAAGATATTTTTCCTAAAATAATTAGGGAAGCAAGAAATCGCGAAAGTTTGATTTTACGGGTTAAATCCCTATTTGCAGCAGTCACGGTCACCACCCTGTATAGGCTCTATGTTATTAGGCTACGATGAGCAGAGAGCAGAAGCGAAAATAGAGAATTGCACCCGGGGCGAAACTGGACCGGGCAGCTAGTTATTCAATGATTGATTCGTACAAGAATGTCCACAGTCGCGAAATTAGCAGTGCGTGCGATTTGGCAATTAGAGATCGAGTGATATAATAATATGATCTTACCTTATAATTATGTACATTAATAAAAACAATTAACGACGAGCAGATGTTTAATGATCTATGAAGATCAACACAGCTGTGGCCTATTTATTATAAGTCATATTTGGTTTTGTTCCACTTGCGATGTTCACTTGTTAATTCCTCCGGACAATTATTGTTTTATCAGTAAATCTGAATAATTTAATCAGTTCATAGCTTTGCACACTTATCAAGGACCGATGACAATACAATAATTCCATAAGTTTGTCCCATTATCATGACCAGGATCTCCAGGACTAAAAAGCAAAAATAAATTATAATTTAAAAAACTAAAAAACACGCTTTAATGAACTAAAAAGTAAAAAATAATTAATTTTATTGTAAAAAAGCGTGGGGTGCTTTGTACCATATTTTCATACTACCCCACGCTTTTTTACAATAAAATTAATTATTTTTTACTTTTTAGTTCATTAAAGCGTGTTTTTTAGTTTTTTTAAATTATAATTTATTTTTCATACACACGGTATATTCAGTGGATGACCTTTCTGCTTCATTTCATTGCAGAATATTTGCAATCCATAATCCAAAATGGAAAACGTATAGCAAAACGCGTTTTCAAGACAAAAAAGGTAACGGCGATACGAAAAAGGGCAAAATCAGTTTTACAAACTTGAATGAAGTTAGATTTCCAGTTAAAGTAACAGTGGTTGCTTTTAAGTAAAGTAGGTGTTCCACTGTGTAGTAATAATTATTCAAATTTGCTAGCGTAATGCTGGTGCAACGTCAGGACCGGCTCAGAACTTCGACTACAAAATTTAAGTTTTTTTTGAAGTGAAAACTTCCTTAGAAAAAACTCTTAGAAAAAACTCAAAACAAATTAAATAAAAACTGGCAAAATTTCACTTATTAAACTAGTCACATCCATTGCGAAACTTGTAACGGCCATTTGACAGTTGTCACACGTTGATTGTAGTAGTCAGCGCGCTGAAAGAATGATGAGATACATTCTTGAATCTACCAGCTCTTATAACAGCGCTTATACCTGCTACACTCACTGCTTCGTTGTGCACGCTCGCATATATAACAATGCATTAATTTAAGCAAGCCCTGCTATGATCTACGCTACCATCTAGAATCCCAGCTCCATACTGCACGTACCTTAAGACGTTTTATGAGCAGATATTTTAAAGGCCGTCCCTGGAATCTGTCTACACTGGGAGGTCCCTCGGTTATGGCATTTTGATATTTTTCATCGGCATTCGGTTCGCAATCAGCTTGTCAACTGATCACATATGTCAGCATTATATAATGTTATTGTTATTATTTTAACACTTAGATAAAGCAACGTATAGCCAAGTCTGTATTGTTGTCATCCAATACGTCCTGTTCAAATGTTTTTAATTTCCTATCAGTTAATTTCAGTGGCCAGTGCCATGAAAAACATTCACACTTGTGATTTTACGTAAGCCAGTTCTTCGTTTGTTTTTCGAGCCAATGAAACAATGGAGGAATACGTTGTTGTATTGTTTTGGCAAGTCGTTGCTTTTCTGATTTTTTTGTTCATTGTTGACAAATACGATTTCGGAAGCGTAGAAGATCAGAGGTAAATTTTTATTTTTCGCTGTTGTTGGTCAGAATTGTGCAGACATAACTTTGGTGGTAAGAAGTTAGTTTTTTGTTCAACATTTTAACGTTCCATTTTGTAATTTCTTTTTGATGTCTGTGACGGGATAGTGATTTTGTGTATCAACTGCGCAGATTTGAAAATATTCGAGATCGTCGGAACGTCGTTTATATTATGGCGTTCTAATGATTCATCTATTGCAAACATTCCAGATTGTGATCTGATCTGAGCACCGATAAAAGATTGGATTTTTATTTTTTAGTATGTTGAAAAATGATCAGTCAACGACTGAGATGTTCAGAATTAGAGAAGAGTCGAGGTCGTTGGCACGTTGCTGATTATCATAATTCGTTTAATTAAAATTTATCAATATTTTCGCCGTTTTTCCAGGATTATCTGGGCCCAGGACCAATTCAGTTTTCCCAGTTTACTATTATTTTTTAATGATCGATTAAAAATCTTCACAAATCTGATAACTGAAAGTTCGTAAAAGAAATAATCTAGGAACGCCTTAAGGTACGTGCAGTACGCAGCTGGGATTCTAGATGGTAGCGTAGAACATAGCAGGGCTTGCTTAAATTAATGCATTGTTATATTATGCGAGCGTACACAACGAAGCAGTGAGTGTAGCAGGTATAAGCGCTGTTACAAGAGCTGGTATGTTCAATAATGTATCTCACCATTCTTTCAGCGCGCTGACTACTACAATCAACGTGTGACAGCTGTCAAATGGCCGTCACAAGTTTCGCAGTGGATGTGACTAGTTTAATAAGTGAAATTTTGCCAGTTTTTATTTAATTTGTTTTGAGTTTTTTCTAAGACGTATTTAAAAGTGTTAAGTTCCATACGTAAATATTCAAAAAAACGGTTTGGGTAAAATTTTAATTCTTGGTATAAATGATGAAATTCGCCATGTTTAGATCGTTTTCTATTAATAGGGTGGACATGATAGCTCCTACCCAAATTTGTATTTAAAATATACCACTTTGTAGCAGAAGAACACAAATATTCGTCTTCGCTATCTGACATTTCAAACGCGATTTAAGCTTGTATCAATGCTAGTATCAAAGCTTCGTTGTGCAAACCTATAATAAGCGGTTATAATTTCAGTTACCATCTACCATACATGCTACCATCTAGAATCCCAACTGCGTACTGCACTTACCTTTACGCTATAGAAACAACGGAGTCCCTACTATCTCGACTATTTCATTACCCTTCCTTTTTCGCAATCGGGTAAAAATAGACCTTCCCTCGGAAACAAACAAATGAACCATCATTTCAAGATAGCAATAGTACTTATTTATAATATCTACCTACATAATATGTTTACTGTTATAACTTTATAAGATTAGAAGCCAGAAGGGAACTGGTGAGTGGGGACTGGGTCAGGGAGCCTCCTATAGGGCTCCTAGACCCAGCCCCCATTCACCAGTTTCCTTCTTGTCTTACAACAGTTAATAGATGTAGGTACATATTATAAATACTATTTTGAATTGATGCGGTTCATTTGTTTGGAGTTTTCTGAGGGAATGCCATATTGATATAAACAACAACGTCGCAACGATCTCGGCACAAGTTGTCCGTTCGAGTTTTTAAACGAATCAATTAAGCCGCGTCGATATACACACGGGTCGATATTATCGACACGAATTCCATTTGAAAATATAGACAAAAGAACTCAGCTCTTGCGTGTTGTTCACCTTGGCACTTTACTTTGTGTTATGTAAATATGCCTTGACCATAACAGTGATGGCCGCCGTTGCGTTTTATTCTGTGTGCTGCGCAGCAGAGATGACTTGCTTGCTGACTGCCGTCTGCTGAACTGCATGAGTGTTGACCGAAGAGGATTGGAGACGATATCACGGGATGCCAGACGGGTGTTGGCGAGGGGACTCTCGACCTTTTGACAACAACACCACCAACGACGCCGACGACAATTCGCCGTCATAGACGTACCTTGAATTTTTATTGAAGTGGAAACTTCCTTAGGCGCGTTAGGCACTCTTTGCCTGGTGTACTGAAAAAATGTGAAGCGTTCGCAACTACTTCCGTAAGAATTCGCAACCCGACCGTAAGAATTCGCAACATACTTATATCATAAAAACGGCCGTCTATACACACTTCCACCCATAGTGCAGTTGTTACGTCTTTGCGTTCTATGCATAGGAACCTGGGTTCGAGACCTGATGGCAGCGTATAGAATTTTTGGCGTTTTTTTTTCTACATTCTACATGATATTTATTTATATATATTTTTATTTTTGTTATATTCTTTCTTTGACAATAATTATAATTTTTTTGAAACCAAGGTGGAATTAATTAAAAATACAATTTTAGTATTTTAGTAATAAATTATTTTTAGTTCATAAATGCGCTATAATAGATGACACCAAAAATTAGAAAATCTGAAGTTTTCACTTCTGTCGTGTGGTCATAAGCACACATCCATTTTTTTTAAATTCGTATTTCAATTTTCATTTGCATGCATGCTATAACAGTCACTGGGCGCTCCGCCCCCGCTTGTCCTGCCAATGTTTATTATGTGGATGACGGTGCTGTTTGGTCGCCGTTGTTGAAGAAGAAGAAGAAGAAGAAGATTGGCATCAGGTTATTGCGTCAGTGTTCCGTAAAAATCGTGTTTTTAGAGCGCTCGGAGAATTTACCGTGTCTGATTCATTTACAGAGGCTGCAGGGCTTGAGAATGGCCGAGCGTGTAGCAGTGCTGTTGCCTACATAGCGTTGCTATGGTTCCTCTATTACAAGTTCCCGGGTTCTAGCCCGAGGGCTGGTAAAAGTGTCAATTGAATTTTCAATTCATTATTGTGTGTTTTTAAAGACCACCAACAGCTAAGGTTATTTAGGCCTAGCACCAACTCATATTTTCAATTCATTTTTTTTTAATATTGGAAATGTTTATGTTCGTATATGGGGGCAGAGTTACGAGTTTTCGTTCAAGGCCAAAAGACAACGGTGTCGTGATCAAGTGAGGAGCAATCATGCAAAATTGAACAAGTGCAATTTTTTCGAAATGTGTTTTATATCATGTCTAGTTAATTGAGAGGTATTTGCGACGATCTGCGGTGTTATTTTTGAGCAAATGTTAATAAATACTGTAGAAAAATCCATTTAAAAGTTAAGTAATCAAGCAAAAGTGAACGCGTATATAACAGAAGAATAATAAGGTTATTCCTGACAAAACTAAACAGTGCATTGATAAATATTGTGTTTATAATAAACAGTTAATTATGTTTCATATATGCTGTTATCATTTCCAATGTCCTCGATGGTTGCAAGGATTGCGAAATCTGTGAATTTTTTAATAATAAATTGAAAATTCAATTGACACTCTTACCAGCTCTCGGGTTAGAACCCGGGAACTGAGGACTTGTAATAGAGGCACCATAGCATAGAAGAATATTCCCAGGTCTGTGCACCATAGCAACGCCATAATAATGAATTGAAAATATGAATTTGGTGCTAGGCCCAAATAACCTTAGCTGTTGGTGGTCTTTAAAACACAATTTACAGAGGCTGTAGTATTATAAAATCTATCTTTTTAAAAGTCTTTTCTGCTACAGCAACAGGAAATTTATCATTTATCAGTTAAAATAATAATTGAGACAATAATAACGCCGCATGTCTAAACCTCTCTAGTAACCTTGGCTAAATCAGATAAAATGTCGATTACAACAATTACTGAATATGAATTAATTGCCTATTTGAATTTCATTCGTTTCAATACAATTGCATCTTTGCTCCATCTGTAGAGATTCTTGTAAACTAATGTATTCAGGTTTTATCTCTATATAATCTTTCTTTCATGAACTTTTTACTTCCCACCTCTACTATAATAGGGAAGTAATGGATTTAGTCCGAAAAAAATATTTAGAGATTTTAACAGATCTTCACGTTTTGAGACCCTAGCCATCGTTTAAAATCATTTTCTGACTGATGTCTGTATGTGTGTGGTCAATTTTTCGCCTTCGATATCATAAAAACGGAACAACATACGGCCATGCCGATTGTTCTATTGTGATTCTAGAAATGTGTGCAGTTTTTTTTTTTTTAATTGTTTCATTTAATACGGGCTTGAGCACATAAAAATCTCGAAAAAAATATTTCATAACTTTACAAACTCCTTTTTACAATCGAAATATACGTGGGGCTGCTGCATGGGTCGTCGAGAGACTTCAATGCTTGATAAGCAACTGTTTTGCCAGTTTTCGAGGAGCATGCGCTTTACAAACCCACAGATAAAGTGCACTCTGTTTTGTTTTGTCCGTCGCCGAAGACGGGACGACATTTGTGCCAGATCAGAGCCGGTGGCCTGGCGGTCAACAACCACTCTTTTACACTCTGTGCAGTTCAACCATAAAGGTTGGTTGTGTGTCTTGTTGTCGATGGTGTTGTGAAGTTGTTTGGTGGTTCTTGTGTCAACAATAGACGCCAGAAAGGTATGACAAAAACGAATCGGTGAAGAAACTAAAAATACATCTGACTAAATTCCAAACAGACTCGACCTTTATCAGGTTCCTCTTTTTTTTGTTATTATATTAAAGAATTGTTTTATAAATTTCTTTTTAGATAAAATCGAACTATATACGATCTTAACATTTGTAGTTCCATTCGGAAATTGTAGGCAGTGACTAATTGTGTTTTAAAGACCACCAACAGCTAAGGTTATTTGGGCCTAGCACCAATTCATATTTTCAATTCATTATTTTTTTTTTTAATAATAAATTGAAAATCCAATTGACACTTTTACCAGCTCTCGGGGCTAGAACCCGGGAACTAGGGACTTGTAATAGAGGAACCATAGCAATGCCATGTAAACAACAGCATTGCTACACTCTCGGCTATTCTCAAGCCCTGGCAGTGACTAATACCGACTTATAGTTTCACAATACAATATAAGCGGAACAATTTTTATTCATGGGAAAATCTAACTATCTAAGAACGGTGCCTACATTGGTTTATTGTTTTCCGCTCCATTAAGCCTGTTAATATCTAAGTATTTAGTCACTGCTTACAATTTCCGAACTGAACTACTTATAATTCACATGAAAATTATACCTACAAAATATTTTATGATTCTCTGGGAACACAGGGGTAAAAAAAATTAACACCATTTAATATTAAAAAAAAATTAATAGAGAATATCTTCTACTCTACAGCATTGACGAATTAGCGTGGAAGGAATATATACAGGGTGTCTTATTTTCGGTGAATATGCAACTTGAAAATCTACCCTCTCGTATCTCGGAATCTCTTAAATTGAAAATTATTGTGAATTTACAGTACCAAAAATTCTGTCTCACTTTTCTTTATGTAATGTCAAATTTGTCTGAAAGTGACAAAAATTTAACGGCACTGACTTCACAGAATAGCGCCATTAATCCCTATATTATTAAACGAGCAAATCTTGTATATATGTACCTATATAAATATTTTCTCGAAAACGGCTCTAACGATTTTGATCAAATTTACCGAAAAGGGGTTTCGGGGGGCAAAAAATCGATCTAGCTAGGTCTCATCCCTGGAAAAATTCGTTTTCTTATCGATTTTATCATTTTAAAAAACAGTTTTTTTAACGTTATAAAACAGTGTCGTATGGTGAGTAGGCTTTGGAAAAAACAAACTATTTTCATTATTTATGTCAAATTACTCTGACAGTCAATCTTTAACTTATTAAAATAATCAGTAATTATTTGAAAATATGTAGGTACATACGTTATGTAGTATGACGTATAATAATATTATCGACTTATATAGGTATGTAATTTTTTTTCTTAAAAACGACTAACGATTTTGATGAAATGGGAACTTTAAGTACTATTTTTTTTTGAACTCATTCGAGCAAAGCTCGGTCATCCAGATATTATACGATAAACCGGCCAATTGTCTGCCATAAAATTTTACTGTAATAAACCGTATTAACAACTGTAAATACCCCAAGGAAGTAAATTCTAAAACCGAAATTTCCACATAAAGACTTATACTTATGAGAAAGATGTATGACTGATAAAATTTCCTCAAATAATCAGAATTGGTAAACACGTGACTTGGGTTATTTAAAATATGTAAGAAACAAACAACAACAACACAAACCATGCATAGTTTTAAAAAATAAACCGTTAGAAATGAGTACACTTATATGAATAATAATTATGTTATTTGATAGAACAACTTAATTCATTGTATTTATGAATGATTCTTGAAAAGTTTTTAACAAGATGCTGTTTCGTTTTTGATGGGAAGCCGAGAGTACTGTCGGTAATATTCGGTTGTCATGGGGAAAAATATAAGTAAAAAAACTTTTAAGTTAAACGGTTTTATTTTAAATCATCAGCTGTACCAAAAACAGGAAAATAATTAGGACACAAACCAAGGGACACTTTGTGTCGCTGCGTCAGCGGAATAAGTAATAAAAACGTGTGGCGCATTTGAAATATTTCTGTTGGTGAGCTTTGGAAACACATTTTTCTAGACAAGCCGTTCTTATTTAATAATTATACAGTCGTTATACCGATTTTTATGCGCCCCACGTTTTTATTACTTATTCTGCTGACGCAGCGACACAAAGTGCCCCTTGGTTTGTGTCCTAATTATTTTCTAGTTTTTGGTACAGCTGATGATTTAAAATAAAACCGTTTAACTTAAAAGTTTTTTTACCTATGTTTATTTTCTAGTTTTTAGTTAGATTTCTGGCCCGTATCATTATGCAAACTCCTCATCCTTTCAACTGTCCACCTCCTGATTCCATCATCAGACCCTCGTTACCAAGTTGAAATTATCATAATATTGTATTGTCACGGGAACTCAATGTGTGTGCAAGGTTTCATACGAATCGGTTAAGTAGAAGTAGTTGAAAAATATGTTTGCACAAACAAATAATTCATTATTCAATCATAAATTGATTGTTGTATTTTTTTTTGCAGTGACATGATGTCAGGCGACTCTTCGAATGTAGCACGTGACCTAAAATTGGAAGCGCCCAATTTGACGCTTCCATCGGGCGGCACTACATCCGGTTGCAACAACACGCTGATAACAAACCATGTCGGGCAGAATAACAAACAGGACAAGGGCGTCCAGAGCGGCGACGTCGCAGCGGCTGCCTTGCAAGGCGGAGAAACCGTCGAAGCTACCGTCCTTGTCGAACAACATCCCAGATCGAATTCGAACGCCGTCAAGGAGGCCGTGCCTAGTATAGTCGTCACGAATACGGGACGAGACATTGCCGATGATGACACGATCGAAATGATCGACGGCGGCAACAGAGATGTCGATAATAACGAGAAACCGCTAGATAAACAGAACGGTAACTGCGATCAACTCGATGCCGTTTGGACGAAACAATCCGAGAAAAAGAAGGAAGAAGAAAATGAAGAATGCGCAGTCAAGTGTCTGTATTATACGATGCAGTGTTGCGAATGCACTATACAGTAAAAAAAAGAAAATTGTTTCGGTTTTTTTTTTTTATTTTTGTGATTTAAAAACTCGTGTACTGAATTCTGAGTGCAATTATTTAATATTGTATTGTTGAAATATGGTGCCATGTGATAAAAAAAATTGTTCATTTATAATTAAGTATGCTATTTACTTAAAATTGTCTTCTTTTCAACTATACTGTAGAATATATAGAAGAAATGAGTTATTGATCAAATGCGATCTTTTAAGATGAGCAAATTCTGACGTTTTTAAATGTTGGTGAAGATTTAAAATGTCCGGGCGTAAGTAAGTGTTCAATTTTCCCAAAAAATGTCCACACTCAACATACCCATAGAAATGTCATAGATAGAATAGGGAAGCCCATAGAGTAGGGGAGCCATAGGCACAACTGTAAGTGACAGTGTTACTTTGGAAAAGAGAGATAAAAAACGAATAGGTTCTCTTTTCCTTGTCTTCTGACGCATTTATGAATTTAAAAATTTATAGTAGGTATTGTTAATTTACATCTGTAACCATAATAATAAAGAGTTTAGTCACGTCTTACCACAATAATTTTATTAATGAATGTACATTTCAAGAGCTATGCTCCCATCTTCAGCAAATACTAAACTACTAAAGTTTAGTATTTGCTGAAGATGGGAGCATAGCTCTTGAAATGTACATTCATTAATAAAATTATTGTGGTTAGACGTGACTAAACTCTTTATTATTAAATTAAACCACAGTGCTCTTAATTATTCTTTATCTGTAACCATGGTTATGTATTTGTGATAGAAAAAGATAGAAGAACTGCTCTCTTCTCCATCTCTATCTTTTGCATCCACATTTTTTGGGGAAAAAAAATTGTGTTTTAAAGACCACCAACAGCTAAGGTTATTTGGGCCTAGCACCCAATTCATATTTTCAATTCATTTTTTTTTTTAATAATAAATTGAAAATCCAATTGACACTTTTACCAGCTCTCGGGGCTAGAACCCGGGAACTGGGGACTTGTAATAGAGGAACCATAGCAACGCCATGTAAACAACAGCACTGCTACACGCTCGGCTATTCTCAAGTCCACATTTTTTTGGGTCGCTTCCCTATTCTATCTATGATATTTCTATGGGGAAGCCACCCATGCGGTGGAAAGGTGCCTCTTTCCGCGGTAGAAAAATCACTGTGAAAAGTTAAATAAAACAATTGAATTCAATATAGAGGAGTATTTTTTTAATCAATGTGTTAAAATAGTGTTAAAGAAATTTGGCAAATAAAATTATTTATTTGTAATTAAGTTAATAAAAAGTTCTTGGATAAAAATTATTTTTTTAGAAAACGAGGCAAAGATCTGAAATTAAAAAATCAATTGTTAAAATAAGAAGTGTTTTAAATATGAAAAAAAAAATTAGTTTTATGAAAAAATTACACATCGCACATAATTTTTTAAGTGCCTTTTTAATGTATAAATGACGAAGATATAATAATTTTTTTGTTATTTAGGAAATTTAATAAAAACTTTTACAGATCAAGGTTTGTTTATATCAACAAATGTTTATTGAACCTTGATCTGTAATAACAAAAAATCCATAATTTAACAGAGATTTCAATTGTTTCGACAACTAAACTGGCCACCTGGTGACGGATTCATGTATTAAACCAAAGTTGTTGTTCGAGAACTTCCAAAAGCTTCTAGATGACCGATTTTGATAAAAAAAAATTTAATCATATAATTGTGTAGTTGATAGATCCACTTTATTTTGCCCTTTTTAAATGTTTTATCAATCTTTGCCCCCATTGCTTGACAATAAAATCAAACAAAGGTTTTAGATTTTCAATTTGAGCGAACACCTTGCGAAGTTCCTACCTACTCAGTTCCGTCTTTACCGAATGGGCACGAGCTCAGGGGGCCCCGGATCCCATGTTCATAAAACCTATAGGAAAATAAAAACAACCTTCCCATTTTCGAAAGAAATTATAACATTTAGCCAGCTGTTGAAAATATCTTTAGTTGGTAAATAATAGTTTTATACGGCTGAAATGCAATTGAAAAATGTTTTTTCGTTGGAGATCAGCCAATTATATAAGCATATAAGGAGAATGTTAATTTAGCAATCTTGTCACGGTTGAGTATTGTAAGCTCATTCCGCCGCGAAAGTGGAAAGGTTCAGGTTAGAATCCTGACTGTGACCACTGGTTGGTAAAATGATTTTTTTCAATATGTTTCGAAACAATTATATAATTGGCTGCTCTCCAACGAAAAAACATTATTCATCTTTAGTTGGTTTTTTGTTGTCCTGTAGATTTTTGATTCTCAAAAAGGGTCCCCAAACTCAGTGTGTCCAGAGGTCCCTACTTGACTTAAGACGGCCCTACTTGATTATTTTGCCTCCTTTCATTGTTCTTCAGTCAAAGCTTCTTTACTATCAAGCAAGGCCATACCCTGAAAAAACTTGAAGGGGGGGTCTGACATTTCTTACTACACCGTTTTTCGGGTTCCGTCAATAATTTTAAAAAATCTAGTAGGTAAGCGGCATGTTTACTGTGACCTCTGCAAACATTTCGGGGGGGTTTGAACCCTGATGATCCCCTCCTGGCTATGGCCTTGCTATCAAGACCAAGGAACCACCACTGGAAGGTTCCACGTAAATTCGCCATTTTAAAAAAAGCGATAAAAACCCGCTTAAAAACAAACCGGCAATAAATTAGGAAATACTTTTCGGTAAGAGCACTTACCGTTGTTCGTTAAGAATGAGCGATTTCGGTCCCAAACCGACGTTCTTACAAAGAATAGACTGTAATATATTATCTACAGCTTCAGTAAATAGTAAATTTAAATGTTTTAAATATAGAAAAGCAATATGTATTTTGATAATCTAAATAATTTGTACGTATAAATTAGTACAACTTCCACATTCCATGTAAAATCGATGATCGATCGATCAATACTATCGATAAAAATAACCTCAAAACGGTATTTAATAATTAAAAAAGAGCGACGTCGCAAAACAAAACCCTGGTTTTTGGGGCCGAACGTGTGTTAATAATTATGTATTTAGCTATGTCGTCACTTTTTTACCCCCGACCCACACAAAAGGGGTATTATTTTAGCTACATAAAATTTAATTAATGACTTTAGTTGTCGAGCGTCTTTAATCTATAATCAATTTAAGGGAACGGACTTATTCCTCGCAATAAGAGCGAGAGATCGTTTTTGCTTGTTCTGCAAGAAAGAGAGAAAAAATATGGTTGCGCACGCATACCGTGTCCTGTCACCTGGCCAGCAGCAGTCAGTGTCAACCGATATAGAACACTGAAATATAGAAATTCTGGAACGTAAACTGACGCGCTGTTAGCGAATAAGACAGACATAGTTAATAGGGCCACCTGTCTTTGTCGTACAGACTATTAAAACTGTAGTGGAATAAGGACAGGTGGCCCTATTAACTATGTCTGTCTTTACCCGCTTTTCACGCACAGCAAGGTATAGAGAATAAGCAAAGAGGGAGTAAGCTTTCCAGCAGTACTTTATTTCAGTGATATAGACAGACTTTTGCTTAGTGACCGGATCATCCGTGAACACGGTATGCGCTCGCATCGTGGATTGATTGTTTGGCTCTGAAAATTAACATGTGACGTCAGGAAGTGACGTAACTAAAAACTGACGTCATAGATACAGGATTGAGACGTACTGTAAATTAATTAAAAAAAAACATTTATTAAAATATTAAGTCAATAAATTCCATTACTTATATCTGCCTAGTTGTGATCGAAATATTATTTTAGATAAAAAAATGTATTATTTTGTAAAACGTCTTTCTCGAAATAAATATATTATATAAATTAAATATCTATTTTTTATAATTATCGTGTCATTTGTAACTCCCGACCCACAAAAAATGCGATGTGATGCCGTTGTTGTTTCGATGGCTTCTCTATTACAAGCCCCCAGTTTCCAAGTTCTAATCCGAGAATAGGTTCGTCTACATTCCAAAATTTGATAATTTTGAACACTGCACGTGTGTGTACGTACGTACGTATGTGTCCATTTCTTTCTACGACGAAATCTCGAGAATGAAAAATGATATCGACTACGTTAGGGTGTTAATCGACGCGTATTAACGTAAATATGATCTGAAAGAAATTTTTTCAAAATCGGTTCAGCCGTTCTTTTTTCTTAACCAAATTGACTCCAAAAAAGTAGATTTTACACAATATCTCGCGAATAAAAAATTATATCGACTTCGTAAGGGTGTCAATCGAGACGTGTTAACGTCATTTTGATCTGACATGAATTTTATAAAAATCGGTTCAGCCGTTTTTTTTATTGTTAAAAATAAATAATAATTATGTTTGAATGATTAAAATGATTACTTTTCTGTGTAATATCTAATTAAATTATTATTATTAAATATTTATCAAACTGGGAAGTTCGTCGTGTGGACCTCAAGGCACTTTAGTCCTAATAAACGACCCACCTCACGGCTTGTTTATTATAGAGTAAGTTCGGTTTTACGCTCAGATCGATCTGAGGCGTTTGAATTTACATAAATTTAACATTGCTCTATACCTATCTCTATCCCTCGCTCGTAGTTAGGTAGATTAAAAAAAAGACAATCCCATTATTACAAAATAAAAAAACTCGGGTCGCAGTGCCAAACCCTGCCGACAATATAGTGTATTTGCAAATACAGGCCTTGTGGCTTTAATACGTAAACTTAAGTTTGTTTTTGGACAAAATAAAAAATTTAACCCCTTAATACATCCCTTAAAATAATATTTTTTTCTTAATTGCAATATTATTATCAATGCAACCTCTGTACCACATTAAATACACCCTTTCATAAGTAAATCCGTATCAACAAACCAGTGTTTTCATAAAATTTGAAAGTCCGGTCCTGTCGGGCCGATTTTATTAAAATTTTAGCAGCACGTTTTAATCTTTACTAAAGAGTTAAATTTCAATTTTGAAACGATTCTGACAAATTTTTCGGTATTTTTGGGCCCAAAAACTTTTTGGAACCCCTAAATACAACCCTGAAAATGGTCCGATCGGGCCCATTTTAAATAGGCTTCTTGCGGTGATGGGTTCCAATGTGTGTACCAAATTTCGTTTCAATCGATTAAGTCTGTCGAGAGTTATCGTGTACACACATATATATATAAATATATATATATATAAATATATATATATAAATATATACATACATATATATATAAACATTTCCAAAAATGGTGCCAAATTGTTCAGGAGGCTATGAAACGTCGAGAAATTTTGGTCCGACCCCTAGGTCCCGCCATCCGACCGACGCCAATAGTGTATGTGCCATATTATGGCAAATACACTAAAAAAAACAAATTTTAGCGTTTTTCATTAAAACACTTTATTTAGTACCTATATATTTAGTGAAACAGTAAACACTACTGTGCGTAAAAACAAAATATAAACAACATATTTTTTTTAATATTTTACATTATATAATATATTCCCATTCGATAAATATAAATTTTGTTTATATAAATTATATACATTTTATGCGCATTGTTCAATTTCGAATGAACAGCTAAAATATCAAAACAAATCGACAGCAATTACATCCATTCTCGACGAGCAAAGATCAAAACAAACGCTTCTTACTGTGAGTGATTATCATTTATCACGTGACCACCATTTTAAATGTAAATGTAAATTTTTCATAGTTCAGACTAATAATTTCTTTTCTCAAACTTTTTCCTAGAAGCTGTTTACGTATTTAAAATGTGTTCGATATGATGTTGATCTTTTCTCGTCGAGATGGGTGAATTTTACATGCCAATTATAAAAAAAAATCATAATGATAATTAGTTTGTTTATAAGTACTCAATTGTTTTACAAAAAAAAAACAAAAGCATTTTCTACTGACTACATTGGCACTATTTTTAATGACTGAGCTAATATTTTTTTGAGCTAATTTTTCATGCTTTCATATTTTACAAATATAATAAAATAACGTTCTTCAATAAAAAAATCCTATATAAAGTATACAAATTTTACTTTAAATAAACAATTGATATAGGAAAAAA
Organism: Mongoloraphidia duomilia; assembly: GCA_039654895.1. Lineage (NCBI taxonomy): Eukaryota > Metazoa > Arthropoda > Insecta > Raphidioptera > Raphidiidae > Mongoloraphidia > Mongoloraphidia duomilia. Next base: position 819,390 of record CM077518.1, read on the forward strand.
AACGGGAGCGTTTCATACGAACAGTAAATGAGCTAATTTTAAATTATAGATCACAAATTTCATAATATTTAACCTATAAATGCATTTACTGATATTCATTAGCTAATCTATCTAAATCTTTATTTTTAATATTTACACAAATATTTACATTACATTGTTTACTAATTAATGTATTTTTATTAAGTTTAGTGTTGATTTCTTTGTACAACCGAATATATTTTATATATAGGCTGTCGCATAAGTCGAGGTCCATAGCTTAAGGGCATGTCATTTAAGAGTCAAAATTGCTAAATAAACATCATATGTCCGAAAATGCTTCCTAGCACCAGGGGGTTTGAGGGATATTTATTTTTAGCATCAAATTGATTAGAAAACGTACTTTTGCTTGAGTCTTATTTTCACATCATAATATCGCTCCGAATGAATGAATTGTAGATTATAGACGCTCGACAACAGAGGTCATTAGCGTCAATATCGCTCCGAATTTCCAGGGGGTGGCGTGTCCATGATTGAAGCTTTAGGAGATAATTTTGAACATAATTTGTAAATAATTTTTTAAATAAACAAGCTTAATAAAGGTGTGCTAGCTTTCACGACCGGCATTGTTGCAAGTCTTCATGGTTTCCGGGCTTGTAGGCCGTGATTCGGTGGTATTTCTACTTGACGTTTCGTCTACAACTGCGGTAGACATTCTCAAAGGCGATGTGGCAGTGGTCGAAATGTCCTCCTTGGCGGCTCACAGGTCAATGTATCAGTGACTGGTGTCCTCACACAGAATTTCAACCGAAAAGATGAAGGCCTCAATCTCAGTAAAACCTGGACACCAGCACTCCGACATACAAAACCAATGACCAATCGTTTAAGGACGGAATACGACCGAGTAGAGAACTCACCCCCACCACTACACACTGCGCAGTTGACCAATTACAGAGAGACGGACTACGACCGAACAGAGAACACACTGGTACTAGGCATAAAAGAAGGGAGGACACCAGTCACTGACACACTGACCTGTGAGCCGCCAAGGAGGACACTTCGACCGCTGCCATATCGCCTTTGAGAATGTCTACCGCAGTTGTAGACGAAACGTAAGGTAGAAATACCAACGGATCACGACCTACAAGCCCGGAAATCATGAAGACTTGGAAGCTTAATAAATTTCTTTATTCATTTCATCAACGGTCTGTTGAAAAGCACATTAAGCAAATTTAACTCTCAATGATTTCAATAACACGTTCTTAAGCTATGGACCTCGAGTCATGGGACACCCTGTATAGTGTTCAAGAAAAAATGTTATTAATTCTACAGTGTGGCTAACCAGCGATTGTCTCAATCTCTAATTAACAGACAGCGGATAGACGACTAGTCACTATACAACGTCTGAAACGGCAGGACGTGGTGATGGAGAGGGGATATTTGGGTGGCATTTCTAGCGAAAAATTTGAATTGCTAACGTATGTTACTGAAATGAAAAAAACCCGCCAAAAAAAGTCACCAATCAAATATCAATATGGCGCTGCATAGATTAAGTTTCAAACAATGGCCGCCATTTAAACCTAGAATCACACATTTTTTTGATATGCAAACATCTTTACGCGGCCCCAAACAGATATTTTTCGAGTTGCGGTGAATTCTTAAGAACTTACATTAAGACGCGAGACGCTAATGTAAGCGAGACGCGTCTAGTAAAGATGTTTACACCTAATAACTTAGTAGCATTGTTACCATACCGTTTGAAAATTCGGCAGGATTTGACGGACTCGGGCAGGGCCGTCCTAAAATATTTGGTGCCCGTGGACCACCACCAATAATGCGCCCTTCTTCATAAGAAAATACACGAGAGGGGAAACGGGAGCGGGGTGACCGGTGAAATTTTACAATAGTTTTAGAGCTAGAAAAAGTCAATATATTATATAATAATAAATATGTTCTATAAAATTATATTAAATAATAAACAAAATTGCCGTCTCAAAAGGCTAGCGCCCCGGGGCTAAACCTAATTAGCCCTGTAGTGAAAGCGGCCCTGGACTCGAGTGTGTGATTTTAGGGTTAAATAAGTTCTCATAACCCGTTAATATACTCAATATAAATATCAATAATGGACGTGAAACCAGAAAAATAATTACTAACATTTGTTTTAAGTAACAGTTATCGTTAGATAAATCGAAATTTCCTCAATTTTTTGAAAACAAAAATTGTAAGTATATACAAATGTATGTAAACATCAAACGTCACGGAAAACAAGACCTGGAGCTATGCCTGTAATAAAATCAGATCTAAGTATCCGTGGACTCGCCTCATTTATGAACTGAATTATTTGTCGAACAAATAAATACAGTCGTCTCTCACCAAGTGACCATTCTTTAAGTGACCGTCTTTCTCCCATCAAAATTTATTCACTTTCAAGATGGAGTAATTTGAAAAAATACACTCCATCAGTGTCACAGCTTACAACAAAATAAATAAGTATATAAGATCCACTACATTTGCAAAATATCCGACCGACCAATCACAACTCAAGAAACAAACGGACACGACCTGATCACGCACACAGGTCCACTCTATCTTGAAAATGAATAGACTATAAATTGATTCAGACGCACTTGATGTGACCATATCCGAAAACAAATCAATCTCAATTCGCGATACAACACAGAAAGCACAGATGATGCTTCTAATTGGGGAATTCAGTTTTTTTGGAACTCTATTCCCCTGCACTCATAGGAAGAGCCGACTAGTCCGTCTTTCAGTTAATTCTGCAAATTATTTGGTAACAAGTTAATATTTTATACAAATCATCGAATCGATATTTTAACGACTCGTTAAACGATGAAACAGTTCGAAGAAACTTAAAATAATAAAAGGAATAAAATCAGTCGTAAAAAATAAAACATCAATTGTAAAGACTAGAGTAACAGCATAAATCCAAATATTCTGAAGACACTCCGTTAAAAAAAAAAAGTTAAAAATCGTTTATATAAATATTGTTAGAAAGGCAGAGAAAAACAATATTTTGTTAGGTGTCGACCAATCATATTATTCAAACGCCGCAACATTCAGATGTAAGTATTTGCTACAAAGGGCCTTCAGTAGGCCCAAGGGCAGCAAAATTTTCTCTGCCCCCCAATCATATTCAATCTTTCCAAACATTGGAATTGGAAATAAAATAAAAATAAAATTGAGTAAAGAACTCCGAAATTAGCAACAGTACACAAAAGTAACAAATGAGATTTTCGAAAATATCCAGGCACGGCCTTACTTTTGACAATAAAATTATTATGTAGGGCCTTATTTGGGTGTAACGATCTTTGGATAGAAATTTTAATGAGATGTTACACGCGATGGTAGAAAATTGTCTAAAATGGAGGGCCAGCTTAATCTGCATTACATTTTAATTTTAATAATAATATAAACAAAATAGCGTCTTCTGGCATTTGTTTCCTTTCTTATTTCAGCACAAGAACCATTAAAAAATATCCGACGTTAAATAATTATTTTTTTCATATAAAAATAAAAAACGTTGATTTTTTTTAACAAAATCGTGGAATATTTTTTCTAATCTAATTTTCTCTTACCACTTTCAAAATCCAAGGTGAAATGAATTCAACCTGCTCAGAATAGAATTTGAAGGTCCACATTATTATTTTGACTACTATATCTTAGGCACTGAGAAAAGATCAATCACAAACAGAGGATCGTATTCTCCAATGTAGCGTCGGTTCACAATTTAGACAACCAATCAAATGCCAATACAATTAGCGGTGGAAAATTCTACGAAGTTCCCGAAGAACTCTCGAAAAGTCACCCGAACTCGTCTCCTTTTACAATTTAGACACCCAAAGATTAGAAATGAGAATTTCTTGGCAGTTTGACTTCTCTGAAAATTTCAGAGAATTCATATTGTTCGATTTCTTCCCAGTGCCCAGTTAATTTAGTTTCTATTCAATATATCGATACATTGATATTATAAATACATCTGATATCGATACATCAGTTATCGATACATCGGTTATCGATACATCGGTTATCGATACGTCGGTTATCGATACATTGATACTCGATAGTAAAGATAAAAATAAAATGATATTATATAAAACACAGAGTGCTGTTTCTAAGTGCTGCGGTCAGTATCGTTCCATTATCATGACACGTGAATCGGTAACGGATGAGCTTCGGAATTTATCACATATTTATCCAAATCGATCTCTTTCGGATTATCGCCGAACAATAAATATAAATATTTAAGCGTTTCGCTTAGGAAGAACGATTCCATCATATCTTTCGGTCGAGTATTCAATTCGTTACGAACGTTTCCTATCGAAGTATATCCGTTCGTGACTTTGGTGTATTTTTCGAACCCTTGAAATATCTGCCAACCCCAATCCTGGTACGTCCTGTTTGTTTTAAGCTGATGCATGTACCACAGGCTTTCTATGAACTCCGGTCGCAACAAACTGTGAGCGTCGTTTGTTTTTACGTACATATCGGAAGTTGCTCCCTCCTTCAAAATCAAACAAAACAATATATCTTTTTCAATTATTTGCGAGAAAAATTGTGTTTTAAAGACCACCAACAGCTAAGGTTATTTGGGCCTAGCACCAATTCATATTTTCAATTCATTATTTTTTTTTATTTTCATTAGCGAGGGGGCTGAGGGTAGAAAATATTTAAATATCGTTTCATCTCTCACCTGTATATTGAAATAGGTGATTTCGGGGGCAAGGAACGTCGGTTGCAGGGCATAAGTTTGGTAGCACGTATACAATAAATCGTCCGCTAACTCCATATGACTCTTTGGCATGCCGTTGTGAACGCCCAACGCCAGTGTGCCGGGCAAATAGCAAGTGAGATGATCCATCTTTGGTTTAAAATCTTTTCCGCCGGCTAACAGCTCGCCGACAAACAATAATTTGTTTTTCGATGTCCGTCTCGCCAACAATTTTATAACTCCATTTATTCCGTTGACATAATCGTCTCGTAAACTTAAAAACGATTACAAAATATTTATAAAAACAAAAACCAGTTTGCGCTTGTTAGTTGTTTTTTAAAGCCCAATTACATTGCAATTACTCTTATAGCCGGTTTAGTGTACATTTTAATCACACTATTAAATTTTAATTAAAATTGTGTTTTAAAGACCACCAACAGCTAAGGTTATTTGGGCCTAGCACCAATTCATATTTTCAATTCATTATTATTTTTTTTTAATAATAAATTGAAAATCCAATTAACACTTTTACCAGCTCTCGGGCTAAAACCCGAGAACTTGTAATAGAGAAACCATAGCAACGCCACGTAAACAACAGCATTGCTACACGCTCGGCCATTCTCAAGCCCTGTTAAATTTTAATTGCTGTGTGTTCATTGATAGCTGCGTTTCGTTGCCGTAGCAACCCTTCATTTAAAAGTGTGATTAAAAAATACCGTGATTAAAATGTACGATAAACCGGCCATTAGAATGACACCGTGACGTCATCAGCCTATTTGCGGCAAAGCACCGCCCTCACTTAGCGACGGACTGTCTGCTCAACAACCGTTACCCTCTCTGCTGCTTTCTAATGGTTTTTACCATAGACGGCGTGTATGGGTTCAAATGGGCGGAGACGGGAACAATTCAATTCAATTCTATTTTTAGAATGACATAGTGACGGAAACGCACCACCCACTCAGCAATGGACTGTCTGCTTGACAACAGTTACCCTATCTGTTGCCCTTTAATGGTTTTTACCATAGACGGCGTGTATGGGTTCAAATGGGCGGAGACCGGAACAATTCAATTCAATTCTATTCTTAGAATGACACAGTGACGGCAACGCACCACCCACTTAGCAATGGACTGTATGCTTGACAACCGTTACCCTATCTGTTGTTCCTTAATGGTTTTTACCAAAGATGGTGTGTCGGTGTATATGAATTCAAGTGGATGGAATGAATGAATTGTGGATTATAGACGCTCGACAACAGAGGTCATTAGCGTCTAAAAGTGGTTGTCGAGTGATGACGTCTCGGTGTCATTCTTATAGTATCGTGTCTCTACTTACTAGTCTATTTTTTTTCCGGTTTGTATCCACTGTTTTAAAAGATATTCGTAATAACTGTCACCGCGAGCGCCCAAAGTTATCGTTGAATATGATCTAAATAAGCCGGTATTAGCGTTGATAAATATCGGTACGAGACCTTCGGTTTTTTCCAACCCGTGTACGTGCACCGAAACTTTGGATACGGCGTTCTGTTTTCAAACAATTTTAAAATCAATATTGCGATCATAACAAAATATTATAAAGTTGAAGAACTCTATGATATAGAGAAATGGTGATCCGTAGATGATGTAGAAATTAGGAGAGAAAAACTCAGTGGCAAAAGGATCAAATAAAATTCGCAATACTGATGATAAAATTTGCATTTATAAGCTTACGTTTCGGTGCCCATTGCACCATCCTCAGACAGCATTGATGCTCTGAGGATGGTGCAATGAGCACCGAAACGTAACCTTATAAATGCAAATTTAATCATCAGTATTGCGAATTTTATTTGATCCTTTTGCCACTGAGTTTTTCTCTCCTAATTTCTAAAATATTATAAACTTATTGTATTTTTGAGTTTAGTACGGCTGTAAATTTTACAATGAACGGATTATTGGAAGGACAGCCAAGTTATATAATATTACAATGCAATGTTGAAAAATCCATTTTTATCAACCAATGTCGCAGTCGGGATTCAAACCCTAATATTCCACTATCGCGGCGGAAGATTCGGGTTCGAGTCCCGAGTGTGACATTAGAAAGCTACGCGCAGGGGGATAACAAATTAACAATACACTAAATATATGTGAGCGGACCAATGGGTGAGCGCTATTAAATCATAATTTCATACCACCCGGGCGAAGCCGGGATGGGTCGCTAGTATTATATAACTTAGCTGCCTTTCAATATTTCGTTCAATATAAACCTATATTTTTTATTTATTGTAGATTATAGACGCGTCGACATCTAAGGTCATTAGCGTCTTTCAACTACACTAAATAACAACTAACTTAAAACTAAATAACATCACAAAACATCCATGAGCGCAGGTGGGATTTGAACCCACGGCAGTCCAGTCCAGAGGCTGCGGCACTAAGCACGCCAACCACTAGGCTATACTGCCCTCATAAACCTATATTTCTAACATTTTCAGAGCACTATTATAAACAGCGGTAGTACCGAACAAAATTCTATCAAATCAACTGAATCAACTTTGCTGTGACCACAAATTTTTATAATCACCTCAAACTTGGAGTCGCCAGTGCTCCGACTCAAATCTCGGAATTCGAGTTGGATAGTCGTAACTTCCGAAGTGCTACTGTCCGGTGACCATTTCGGTGCATGCGCCTTCCGTGTTGCGAGATTTACATCCGAATAAGGCACTCCGGATTCGGATTCAAAACATGGCAAGAGCCTTTCACCTAAATCTACCTACAAACATGAGTTAAAAACCATTTGCAAGATAATTAACATTATCGAAGAAATCCTGTAAGAAGTCACGTGACATAAAACGGCGATTTCATTGGCATGACGTCTCTAATTGCAATGAAGTTGGCGACGTTAACGTGTACTTGTAACAAACAAGGATACCAATAAACAGAGAAATTCGATAACTACAATCTAATTTTCGGTCATAATCCGACGTTTCAATTATGTAGACCACACACAAGGTTAGTGGACAACACCTACGTTTCTATTTTTCTACTTTTATAACCCAAAAAATTTATTTTTTGAGATTGAAAATTGACGTAACACAACGGCCGTTTTTAGCGTTTTGACGGTACAAAATTCTAAACATCTGAAGTATTAGAAATAGATACCTTGTATTTTTGCTGTCCGTCTTGTGACTTCCTGTGTTTTAACATGACGCGTTTAAGCAACGAGTTGCTATCTTCAGGTGTGGTTAAATTTTTTTAAAATTTACACATTGAGTATCCGTAACACGTTATAATATTAAGCACATGCGTATTATGTAGTGGATTGTGGAGTACGTGTTACGGATACTCAATGTGTAAATTTTAAAAAAATTTAACCACACCTGAAAACAGCAACCCGTTGCTGAAACGCGTCGTGTTAAACAACAGGAAGTCACAAGACGGACATCAAAAAATACAAGGTATTTCTAATACTTCATAATATTCATATAGTGCCTTGGAGACCCAACACTCTAAAAATGTATATAAAAAAAAATATAGTTTAGCTGAAAGCTTTTATTGGAGAAGAAAAAAAATTATGCAAATTCCTTATTGTTTAGTTTCTGAAAATCTGATTAAAAAATTGTTTTTTAATGAGTTATAAATTGTTAAATAGTGTTTTTAAAGACCACCAACAGCTAAGGTTATTTGGGCCTAGCACCAATTCATATTTTCAATTCATTATTTTTTTTTTAATAATAAATTGAAAATCTACACTTTTACCAGCTCTCGGGCTAGAACCCGGGAACTGAAGACTTGTAATAGAGGAACCATAGCAACGCAATGTGAGCATTGCTACACGCTCGGCTATTCTCAAGCCCTTTAATGAGTTATAATTTTGAAAATTCAAAATAGACGCAATCTATAAAGTAATTAACTACTAACAATAAATAATTAACATTAATGATTGAATAATTAAAAAATTAATTAAAAAATAAATTTAAAAAAAAACCACAAAAACAACGGAAATCCCAACACATTGTAAATAAATTAAAACCTTTAAAATACTAATTAAAAATTGCAATTAGAGTCAAATTAGTATTTTACAACGCTAATTGATATTCTAAAAATAAAACTATACTAAGTTCCTCATACGATCATGACTTATTGAAGATTAAAACCGATAGAGTTCTATTTTTCACCTCTACTTCCAATGTTACAGTTGCAGTTACACGTACAAATACGTTTTTCAACATCCTAATTATTAAACTGTGTAAAGCTTTCGCGGTTGTCATTTAATATTGACGAGTTTTTTGAGCTATTAGGCCGTCGTTTGTTCAAGGTTTTGGTTTTGATCTTTTGAAAATGCCAACCACGCGTGTTGGCGAAACGTCAAGAACCAAAACCTTGAAGAAACGACGGCCTAATAGCCCAAAAAACTCGTCAATATCCTAATTATCGACAAGTGAAGCACGCTATCTTGCGACTAAAATCGGAACTAATAAAATCATTGTCAACTATCACAAAGTACACGTACATCTTTCACAAAGGCCTCTGTTTTTTTGGAAAATTTTGCTATGTGAATTTTTTTAATTCGTTTAAAATATTTCACAAATGAGACAACTGGCCTTACTTCATTAGTTTCTAAGTTACAGTGGCGCCCTCAATTCATTCAACAATTTGTCACTATACAGATTGTATCAAATTAAACCTGTGCATAGGGCATTCTGTGTGTAAGACAGAGATCGATACATAAAGCAATAAGTAATGAGATAAATGGTCGCTAATAGGATGTTACGTGGTTACTGTAAATAAATAATATTTATACAACCTAATAGCGTCATCTTTGTTTTTTCGCTCCTTCTATGCTGTAAAAATGTAAATCTTTTATCAGTTTTATTTATAGTAACCACGTAACATACTATTACCGATCATTTATCTCATTCTTACTTATTGCTTTATGTATCAATCTCTGGCTTACACACAGAATGCCCTATGCACAGGTTTAATTTGATACAATCTGTATGAGAAGTAAGCATAGGATAGGCACCGCCCAAATGCGCGAGAGAGATGCGCGTAAAAGTCATGTTGTTACGAGGAACGCAGTATATTTTATACATGTACGTACAGCTTTTTCCAAGTACATTCTGTCTCCAGACAGATGGTAAATACTCAGTAAGCCTCCCAAAACTCTAATTGTAATCTCGAACAAATTGACGTCTCGATTTATATCGAATTTCAAATGATTTGCGACCCATTCTCTCGCCTCAGCGTATTCTGTACAAAACGAAACTTTTTTTTTATCCAAGTGTGCAAGCTTTCACGGCTGGCATTATTCCAAGTCTTCACGGTTTCCGGGCTGTGAGCCGCCAAGGAGGACACTTTGACCGCTGCAACATCGCCTTTGAGAATGTCTACCGCAGTTGTAGACGAAACGTCAGGTAAAAATACCACCGGACTACGGCCTACAAGCCCGGAAACCATGAAGACTTGGAATTTATTTTTTGTTTTGAGCGAATAAACAAAAAAGTACAAACGTACCGTCTCGAAGACCCATTATATACATGGTGTCTAAAGAATCGATAATAGTCAATCCTAAACCGAACCAGTCCTGGGACCCACCCGAAATCGGTTTGAGATGATCGTGTCCCCACGCATAGGCTTTGTAACCTTTCCAAGCGTGTTTAAACGAAGCAATTACAGCTTTCTGTCTATCGTTCGTAGGTCCTGTGAAATACGATACTGTTAAAATCTCAAAAACAGGGAGATAAGAAATATTACGACACATTTTCACGTACCGGCAAAATGAACGTTGGTTTGTGGCGGCTCCGCAATTTGATTGACATTATTATTTTCCGCGTTCTGATTTCGATCATCGTGATTATTATTGCTATCGGGCTGTTCTTCGACAGTAGGTTCTTCTATAACATTTTTTCTATTGCTATCTTTAAGTATTTCTTCTCTAATATGATTTATATCATTGCGTTTATCGCTTTCCGATAAAACGAATGCGTCTTTTTTTACGTCATTCAAATGAAAGCTTTCGTCGACTATCACCGTGGCAGCGCTTTCGGTCGGAATTGAATATAGCAACGTAAAACCAGCTATCACAACTATTAGATAAAGCAAAGTACGTTGCAGTCTCGATAATTGATTCCACCACTAAAAATCATAATCGAATCATCAATAACTTCAGAATAAAACTACCTACCACGCACAAATTATTTCACGCGTCTCTAGTAGATGGTACGTTAGACCGGTACATAATTTATATTTAATTTTTTTTTTCAAAATTGAATATCAACAAAAAATGTAATTCGATAACGCAAAAACGGCTTGACCGATTTTGGAGAAACCGGCAACTTATCTTGTCGATTTAACTCAATACTTTGGCTATATGACAACAAAATTTTAGTTGAGTGTAGAGCTTTTGAAAACTATTACAGTAATATAGAAAACACGCAGAAAAATGGTAAAATTCTCTTGAATGGACACTCTCCCCCTGCAAATGTTTTTTGGGGAAACACCCCCACTGACCCACCCCCTTTTCACCCGCCAGAGAAACTCTCCCCCTGTGAGAAACTATTTTTTTATTTATTGTAGATTATAGACGCGTCGACATCTCAGATCATTAGCGTCTTTCAACTACACTAAATAACAACTTTTTTAAAACTAAATGACATTACAAAACATCCATGAGCGCAGGTGGGATTCGAACCCACGACCGTCTGATCTAGAAGCTGACGCGCTAACCACTAGACCACACGGTCCCCTGCGAGAAACTACGCACCCCGCGAGAATTCGTTTAAAAAAAAGTCACTAAAAATTGTGTCCATTCACGAGAATTTTACCCGAAAAATTTAAGACACAACATACAAACAGTTCCATTTCTACATGAAACCAAATGAATACTATTTAAGGTACTGGCAGACCTTATCTACGAAATTTCGTAAGCTAGTTTCCTCGTTGAATATTCCGTTTTTTTAGATCTATCTCACAATTCGATCGACCCCAACGACCTATATTTTTCCTATCAAGCCTTAGCGATCTTTTGACCTCAGAAAAAGACATTCTGATTTCAAATAAACCCAAACTTATTTGAAATAAAAGTAATTTTATTGACAGTTGTTATTCTCGGAATCGCGTCATTTGCACGCAATTTAATGATGAAATAAGTCTGTATTCGATTGAAAACTATTAAATAAAACGATATACTGACCCTCCAACAACTTCTTCTTGTTTTAGTATCATAATCTGGTGCGAATGTGTCATTGACTAATACAGATACATGATCTTTTCTGTGACTGTACATTTTTATTTAAAAATTGAAATTTAAAACTCCGATTCGATTATGCTGGTTTAATATTTCACTACATTATTTACATTTAGCTAAGAACAATTACTGTAAAATTGTACCAGCCAACACCTGTCACACCAAAGAAATTCAACTCTTCTCAAAACACTTGAGTACATAGTCCATGAACTTCACGCATGAGTACACGTACATTCGCAAGTATACCAACTTAACTGATATGTCAAAATTAAAATTAAAAAATTGTTTAATTCAAATACATTCAAGTTTCCAGATTTTCCTGGTAATTACACGGTTATAAATTATTTATTGCTAATTAAAAAGCAAAAAACATATGTTCAGTCTTTATTCCTTGAAAAGATTACTGTGATTTCGTTTTTTAATGTTGGTGATCGCAACCTGCTCTGTTCAGACTAAATTTGAAACGTCAGTCGATTTTGAAAAGTCAAAACTAATAATTTATCAAAATGATTACAATTGCGAATTCGAATTCGTCTGGAATTCCAGACAAAATGTGGCAACCCCCGTTTGTGATTTTTGAAACAACGTGAGTAAACCAATATTGTATTCAACATTATATTATTAACCTTAAAAATTGATTTGATTAATTTTCGTTTTTAGAATGGGTGAAATAACAATTGAATTATATTGGCGTCATGCACCGAATACCTGTAGAAATTTCGCAGAATTGTCTCGGAGAGGTTACTACAACAATACGAAGTTCCATAGAATTATTAGGGACTTTATGATTCAAGGGGGAGATCCCACAGGAACCGGCAAAGGCGGTACATCAATCTACGGGCCTACTTTTAAGGACGAAATACATGCCGATTTAAAACATACGGGCGCCGGAATAATTTCTATGGCCAATTCGGGTCCGGATACGAATGGATCGCAATTTTTCATTACGTTAGCTCCTACCCAATGGTTAGACGGAAAACATTCGATTTTCGGCAGAATACATTCCGGAATGCAAGTGGTAAAAAGGATTGGTTTAGTTGAATGTGATAAAAACGATAGGCCAGTCGATGATGTTAAAATATTAAAGGGAAAAATATTAAAAGAGTAACCGATTTTTGTACTAAAAACAATTTTATATTTAAAATAATTCTAAGACTTTTTTAAGACAATGTAAAACAATATTTTTTAACTGTAAATAAAATATTTCTGTAAAATCTGCTCATATTTTTTTATAATTGATGGAAAATTACGGTGATAGGCTATAAATTTGGGACAATTATTTAACCCTCAACAATTGAATCAGTTGGTAGCATCGTCATAAAACTACGCTACCAAAATAGAATGATTGTAACAAGTGAGTGTCAAAAACATGCTATTGAATAAATTATAACCTAAAAAAACTGTCAAAAAATAATGTTGAATAACGTAAAAATAATGTTAAAATAAAAATTTTAAATATTAAAATATGAACTCTCTATTTTTAAATCAACTAACTTAAACATTTTTAAATGCTATATCAGAATATATTTTTTTATCCAAATAAAACGCCGGTGGGCATGTTTTTAAAATAAATTGAATCAAGACGCGTTTTTTTATACATCTTTATAATGCAAAATAATAACTCAGCGCTTAACATTCACCATTTAACTAACAATCCTACAGCTGCATGGAGGGAGTTGACCAAAAATCAAAAAGCGATCAAAGTGAACGTTAAATCACCGAAAACTGCCGTAGCCTCTGACAAGATCCGTGTAGTTTGTATGAGCGATACTCACTCACTAACGCCCCACATCAAATTCGATATACCTGACGGTGATGTATTTATACACGCTGGGGACTTCACGCGTTGTGGGGGCCTCGACGAAGTCGTTGATTTTAATAACTGGATCGGTAAGTAATTTGAAATTTTTAGTCGATAACGAATTGTAGAGGTGGCAATCTGAGATCATTTTTTTCAAAAATTGATCTTTTGTACCTCCAGTTTTATTTTTGGTCCTCATTGTTGCAGTAAAAAAAAATGGGTCAAATAAATGACTTGGTAGCATAATGATATAATATCTGGATGACCGAGCTTTGCTCGGATGAGTTCAAAAAAAATAGTACTTTAAAGTTCCCATTTCATCAAAATCGTTAGTCGTTTTTAAGAAAAAAAATTACATACCTATAAGTAGATAATATTATTACACGTCATACTACATAACGTATGTACCTACATATTTTTAAATAATTACTGATTATTTTAATAAGTTAAAGATTGATTGTCAGAGTAATTTGACATAAATAATGAAAATAGTTTGTTTTTTCCAAAGCCTACTCACCATACGACACTGTTTTATAACGTTAAAAAAACTGTTTTCTAAAATGATAAAATCAATAAGAAAACGAATTTTTTTTAGCTAGATCGATTTTTTGCCCCCCAAAACCCCTTTTCAGTAAATTTCATCCAAATCGTTAGAGCCGTTTTCGAGAAAATATTTATATAGGTACATAGGTGCATATCAACTTCAAATTTTGTGGTGATTTTTTTTTCCAGGTCGGTTACCGCATAAATATAAAATTGTAATTGCGGGTAATCATGAGTTAAGTTTCGATCCGACGTTTACACATCCTTTACAATCGAAAAACGAAAGAACAAAACATACGGGTACGAATTTAATAGACGAAATACCGACGCTTGGATTGTCGAAGGAAAGGTTAACCGAAGCTGTTAAAACAACAAATATTAAAGAATATTTGACTAACTGTATATATTTAGAAGATTCAACGTTCGAATTGCATGGAATAAAAATATATGGAACGCCTTGGTAAGTATTAACCGAGCGCGCTTTTAGAAAATTACCCCAGGGTAGACCTCCTACTGAAAAACAATTTATACTATTTTCTAGTGATGTAAAAATACGGTATTAAACTTTTTTGTGTATTAAACCCATGGTATAATACCGTATTTTTTCAGTATAAAACGGTTTTTTACTTTTTCACACTACGGGTACAGTGCATTATTCAGTATTGCCAACTGCAAAATAGGAAAAGTTCCTGTTCTCATTTTGGTATTAAACCGTTTTAAACGGTATTAAACTGTTTTAAACGGTGTTAAACGTTTTATACGTGCTGTATAAAATAGTAAAATAGGCAGTATTCATACCTAGTATAAAACTGGGGTATATTATTTTTTTTACATACCATATAATACCGTTTTATACCAGAGTATTATACGTTTTACATCACTACTATTTTCTTTGCCTAGACAAAAATGACCTAGTTTTATTTACAATTTTTGAATAGTCCGCGTCCATGCGCCAAAACCGCATCACGTATTAACTGTACCTGTTGCGACGAGAAAAGATCAAAATCACGCACCTGATAACGCGTCACATACAGTATTATAGAGGAGATTTCGAGAGATAAAATTGAGGACCTTTGTAAAAAAAAATATGCTGATTACAATGAGCACAAGCAAACTTTTGTATCTCTTTTGGTTTAGAAATGATGGGCAATGACAAATTTTTTTGCGAATATTAGGAAATTATAAATCTAACGTTTTTAGGCAACCAGAATTCTGTAAATGGGCTTTTAATGTACCAAGAGGTGAAGAATGTTTATCAAAATGGAATTTAATACCAAGTGATACGGACATATTAATAACACATACACCACCCGTGGGTCACGGAGACTTGTGCTGTTCGGGTGTCCGGGCTGGATGCGTAGAATTATTAACTACAGTTCAACAACGGGTAAAACCGAAATATCACGTGTTTGGACATATTCATGAAGGTTTGTTTATTTGTTTGTACACGCTAATCTCAGAATCTGTTAAATTAAAAATCCTTTGACTGTTTATTTCTTCTCGTGTGACATACGCTAAATTTTATTGCACTACTGTAAAAAGGGGCCAAGCAGTGAGCGAAAACGTAAAGCAAATCGGGGAGCGCAAATATGTTAGAATGTTAAGTTTTGTATAATTTTCTAGGTTATGGAGTTTCTTCCGATGGAAAAATAATATACATCAATGCATCGACTTGCGATTTAAATTATCTACCAAGTAATCCACCGATTGTTTTTGATATAACCCTTCCGGCAGGAGAAAAAAAGTCGTAATCATATCCTTCAGTATTAACTAACATTAAATAACAAAATAGAACGTTAGTTTGCGTTTTGTTTTTGGTGATGTGTTTGTTTTCACGATGCTTCTAAATCGAAGTCCTTTGTTCGATAAATAACTGACATAAAGAAAACTTTTGTTTTTTATTAATTACGACGGTATCTGGGCTTGGCACCAGTTTTTAATTTTAAATTATAATTTTTTTGACAATGGATTGCAAATCATATCGACACGTGTTTTTTTTTTGTTTCTTTGATTACGAAGAGAATTTTTTGTGAGGCACTGGAAGTTTAAATTTTTATGTGAGTTATATTCACAACTACAGTAAAACCTTGTTAATACGGTATTTGAAGGGACCATCTTGGGGAAGTGTTACTGGAAGTAAGGGACGTTTAACAAAGTTTTACTATATTATATAAAACTGATTTGTACAAAATATTTTGTTATTATATTTTATTAATTTAATTTAAATTTGTAAATGTTTAATTATTTTTAAAGGTTATAAAACACATATTTTTGAAACAGTAAAATATTCCGTAAAAAAATTATCATATCGCCTGAGTAGTTACAAAAAACTCAGGTGATGCGATATTGTTTTTACAGAAAAAAAACCCTACATTTTCTGTATTTTAAATCAGAGTTTTTGGAACTGCAAAGTATTTTTTGATTTTCTTTACTTAAAAAATAGATCGACAAGTTTACAAAATAATATTTATCAATATTCTAGTCATACACAATACTGTTTGTCCATTAGCTCAAAAATTTATAAAAATCGCCAAATCATTAGGTTGAATAAATTAGTATTGAAGGAAAGTTATGGAAGCTATTGTAAGTGTATTGTTGAATTTGTATGCAAGTGTGTATACTTGTATTCAGGAGTACCAATTGTATAGATAAAGGAATAACTTTAGGAGGTTTAAATTACATTGTTTTATACTTCAACCTCTTACACTAAAAGAAAAAAAAATCCAATTAAAGAAAATATAACAAATACACCCCTCATTAAAAAAATACTCCATCTATACAACAGTACCTCTAAAACAATAGTACTTTACACCTCCTAAAGTTATTCCTTTATCTATACAATTGGTACGCCTGAATACAAGTATACACACTTGCATACAAATACAACAATAAATTCGTATATTTATACAATTTTTTTTAATAAAATAATCATCCGATAGTTAAAATCAATTTAGATGCAATCAAAGCTGTCAGATCATACTGAGTTAGATAGATTGATTGTAGATTATAGACGCTCAACAGCTTAGTTCATCAGTGTCTATAGATCATACTGAGTAGATACTGGACGAGTGATCACTTTTAGCAGATAAAAACATGACGGTATTAAAAGGGATAGATTATAATCGCTCGACAACTGAGGAAATGAATACTCAGTTTTATTATTGTAGAATGTAAATTATAGACGCTCGACAAACTTTTTTTATAGTAAGTAAATGATATTTTAATACCTTGTATAGCTAGTCGAGGTATTTTATAATAACACGTATTTGTTATTAATTAAAGCTTACTTTAATTAATTTAAAACGCTAAATATCCATGTCAGTAATTTTATATCCAAAAATACCGACATTAAAAAATATTTTTTTTGCGTTTGGAGAAAAACAAAAATAAAGATAGTTACTTCTTACCACAACAGTTTTATTGATGGATGTACATTTCGAAAGCTATGCTTTCATCTTCAGCAAACACTACATGTATAGTGTTTGCTGAAGATGAAAGCATAGCTTTCGAAATGTACATCCATCAATAAAACTGTTGTGGTAAGAAGTACCTATTTTTATTTTTGTTTTTATTCCAACCACAGTGCTCATATATTTTTATTGCGTTTGAAGGTAAAATTATTGTTCCAATATTTTTGTGCATAATTTTTAATGAAATATAAATTACAAACGCTTAACACCTAAGGTGCAGATTTTAATATTATCTTTATACTATTATATTAATGACATTTCAGCGGCTAAAATTAGCAGTATTATACTAATTGGCAACTCCTGTAAAAATTCTGCGCTTTTCGTACGAAATTTAGTACATTTCGTCAAAATATCTTTTAGTGATGTAAAATGTGATATATTCAATCAAGTAGTTTGTCAACGATCAATTTTTTTAAAATTGGTGTTTTTATATTTATACACGCTTGACATGCTTTTATTAACTGGCCTTAAGTTGGCAATTTGATAACGAACAGAACAAATGCAGCAATGTCGTATCGTAAAATTGCCAGTTCAAAAAAATATCGCCGATTGTTTTTGGATTTTATAAAAACACTATATTCCGTTAAAAAAGAATTGTATCACCTACGTACTTAGAAAAATTTGGGGATACGATAATTTTTTTGTGAAGTGTACTTTAATAGGAATTGTTTTTTATTTCTCTACCCACTACCACAATCGTCTATATTACTATATTCTATTCTAATTTTGTATAAAAGCTTTTGTAACATGAAAAAAGACATTAAAAATGTAAAGAAATTATTCCAGTTTTCAATTTACTTATCGATAATGCATATTTGATTGTCCTATATGAATAAATAAGCAGGCCCGGACTTAAAGACCCAGGAACCCTAGGCACGTGGGCCTCCCAAGCCCAAAAAAAAAGGGAAAAAATGGAATTGGATGAAAATTTAGCAAAAAAAAAGTCGCCAATTGGGTTATCTTACAAAATGTTTGGGCTTTTTTTTTCATTAATTTCCATCTCCGCCCTGGCCGGGGCTCCTTCGGCGGCTGGGCCCCTAGGCCGGTGCCTTGTTGGCCTAGGCAGAAATTCGGGCCTGTGAATAAGTAACTAAAAATAGAGTACTCACCATTCTGCACCACAAATCATGCGACTTTGTTGAACCGTTGACTTCTGCTACACGTAGAATTTGAACCTTTTTCTCCAATTGTGTTTAGTTTTGGATTACACCGTACAATTCACAAATATTTTAGGCCCCAGAAAAATTTGAGGATTATTTAGTTTTTATTAAAATTAATCCACAATGTCAGGTCATTTTTTGTTCCACTAACACATACAATTTTTTAACATTACTAAAATTTAACAGGAATGAAACTAAATAATACTACTTTTAATTAAAAAAAATTAACTTTACAATGCTTCTACACTCAAATAGGAACTAAAAATCTATCAAATAAATTGTCTCCTTAAACCATTGGGTATTGCGTAATAAAGACTTGTAAAGGATTATGTAATAGGTACAAAACATCTGTCCTTCAATTTCTGTTGTAACTTGTAACCTTTGAAAGACTGTCTCAAAAGGCAGATGTTAAGGCATTTGTTTTTGTATTCTGTCATTTGTAAACAAAAGATGCTCATTTGAAAATGGATGATTACAATATTTTTACGCTTTAAAAATAATCTATTTTTTAATGGGAATTAGGTATATTGTTTATTTACTGATTTAGAGTATGAAAAAACATTGATGATTATTCATTATTTTAACAGTTGAAAATCAGTATTGACATTCCGTTTTGTAGTACACACGAACACCGCAAAATTTATTTTTACAATTAGCACATCAACAATAATTGTTTGAAACAATTTTAATATATCTACTATCATGTAAATTTCCGTGACTTTACATTTTTTGAATGAATAATTTTTGAAAGGGGATTTTTTATACAGTCGTCTTGAAAGTTAAACACTTAAAACACACAAATGATACTGATTATTAAAGTTAACGAACGTTTTCCAAACTACCAACTTCTTTTAAAACCACGTCCTACAACCGTTAAAATAACGCGGTTCAACTATTCGTTAATTGGAACTCGAAAATAACCCAACAATTATTACCTACTTTTTATGAAATTTGATGATTGAAACTGAATTATACGACGCACTAAGCAATTTTGTTTTCGGAATTTGGATAATTAATTTTTTTTAATGTAGAAACCCTGAGCGATTTGGGTTGTCAAATAGCTGCATAAAATTAATGAATGTTTTATATTTGATAAAAGTGTCGTTACTACTTGAATTGAAATCTCTGATAAATTAGATTCGCTTTCTTAAATAAATAATTAATGCTCTGAAATTTATTTATAATTCGTTTTATAAAGAAAAAGTAATAAAAAACCGCACAAACTCACGTCGTCTTTACACCATTTTAGACACTAAAGATAAAACAAAAGAACTATGAATTATGATCAACCCTAAAAAAATAAATAAAAAATTGAAGCATAAGGGATTAATATTTTTAAAATTTATAAAAATATGCTATTATACCCACATATTTAACAAAGCGATTTTATAAACAAATATGTCACTTATTTATTTTCCAAAAACGTTTGCACTCCAGTTATTTGCTTGTACATACTTAGATAATATCAATAGATACATAATTAAGCACTTATTGTTTGAAATATTCGAAAATTTAATACGACAAATTATTTTATAATTAATTATTACATGCCTAAGGCAGCACAAAGAAATGCAGACAAACAACTCAAATAGATGTGCCATTTCTATTTGAACACCGGTGGCGAAATTACATTTTCGAAAATGGGTTCAATCGTAAGTAGATTTTTAATTTAAAATTCATCAAATCAAACGTTACACAATCTAATCTGAATTATTTTTTATAGCAAAATATAATAATTGTTATAGCCTTAATAGCAATTTATAACAACAAAGTGTTTGGTCATGAGGCTGAACCTGACGATCAAACAGCTACCAGGTAACAGTTTTAATATTCTATCAGTCATAAGCAGGTTCTAAAAAATAGTAAACGTCCATAGGCATTAATAGATCAAGAGCTAGTGACAATTTTTTGGTGTTATTCAAGGCCTTATTTTTGTGAAGATGCTGAGAAAGGCATATTAAAGTGCCCCGAGTAAGGGATTTTGCTAGATATCGGTATGGAAGGGATGCAGACCGCCCCCAACATGTAACGAAAAAAATGGTCACAATTATTATTGCTTCAAGGCTGAAATTGTTTGTACAGCTTGTATAATATAATATAAATTTCGTCGGGTATATGACACGTTCAGGGTGATCTGTCACCCCTTTAATACTGTTCAATCATTCTGAAAATATTATAATGGCATTATTGGATCACCGACAAGCTATACAAACAATTTCAGCCTTGAAGGAATAATAAATGTGACTATTTTTTTTGTTACATGTTGGGGACGTTCTGCATCCCTCCCATACCGCTATCTAGCAACATCCCTTACTCAAGACACTTTAATGTGCCTCCCTCAACATCTACACAAAAATAAGGCATTGAATAAATAACACCAAAAAATTGTCACAAGCTCTTGGTCTATTAGTCTAATGCGGATGTATTCATTGAATTTAGTGTAGAATTTTCTATCGCCATTGATGAATCAGATCTGAGATATTTACGAATTTATCAATGTAGTGATAATTGTTAGTAACTAAATAATAAAAGAATAATGTTAAATGATTTAATTTTCGGTAAAAGATACAACTCGCCTGAAAATCAAACGATACCAACTTTACCAAGCCGTCGTATAAAAAACAAGCATAATTACTCAAGAAAAAATTCGATGTCTACAGTCTATAAAATGAATAATTCACCAGTTACATTTGAAACAACTGAGTCGAACTTAGCTACTACAGTTTCGTCAACTTTAAACGATAACAAAAAATGGATACCAAAATCTTCTCGACGAAGCCGCCCTGCAGAAAAAAAATCCAACCGTTTATCCGAGTCATCCAACAGTCCGATGACTTACAAAATAAGATCCACTCGAAGACCTCCTTTTAGACCTCAAAAAGCTAAATTTTCTACTACCACAGAAACTGTTACGGAACATACTTCGGAAAAACAAAATAATAATAAAAATGCAGATTTGGAAACGACTGAGCAGGAAACAAACGATACAAAACAAATGAAAATCCAAGACAAGTCAACATCAAACTTGAAACAGATGAAAATCGATGACGAGTCAATGTCGAATTTAAAAGAAATGAAAATCGAAGACAAGTCAACATCGAATTTAAAACAAACGAAAATGGAAGATAAGTCAACGTCGAAATTAAGACAGTCGTATTCCAAAAAAAGGAACGATTTAAGAAATTTCAGAAAACCGACCGCTACAACAACTGAATCAGTTGTAACTGAAAACGAAAAAATCGCTTCAAAATCGAATGTGGAGTCAGGTAGTTCAACAGACGTAAATAATAATAAAATAACTGAAGAACTGCAAGTTACTAGTTCAGAAAAGACTGTGACTAATGTTGATTATGAGACAACAATCACCGAAGAAAATATTCCGCCAACTGGCACAAAAAAATTTAAACAAGTGAGACCTGAAAATCCTAATTTATTTTCCAATACGCATTAATTTTCTGTCAAATGTTATTATTTTTTTTCAACTGTATTTCCTACAATAATATGAGAATAAAGTAGTGTCATTTTTACTGATATCTTTTATCTCTTGATTCTCTTGTATATTTAGGAATGCTATTTATCAATAAAAAAATAATGTTTTGTTTTCATTATCTTTTGTTTTGTACTCAAGAATGCTATTAACCAATAAAAATAAAGTAATGTTTTGGTATCGTATTTCGTATTTAATCAAATAGTAGCAGGTATATCTAAAAAGTAGCTATTTTATAGTGGGTATGGCAAAAAAGTAATTTATTGTAATATAATAAACTGATGAAACCTAATGAAAAACATAATTTATTAGAGATTATCCAAAAAGTAAATAGTATTAAAAATATACTATAAATACCTATAATATTTTATAATGAATAATTGACGTCAAATTGATCCCAAAATACATTAATTAGGTTCACCGTGATAACTATTCTTAACAAAGCATACTAATAACGAGCGTTTATCATTATTATAAAGCGTAATTACAATTTTACGACACCTGTGTACAGGGTTGAACGGGCACAAATTGAGTCACAGAAAATTATAGGTAGGTTCGGCGATGAATTGAAAATATGAATTGGTGCTAGGCCCAAATAACCTTAGCGGTTGGTGGTCTTTAAAACACAATTTCACAATTTTTTCTGCTGATTGGATTTATTTATTGTAAATTATAGACGCTCGACAACTGAGGCAATTAGCATCTAATTACATCAAATGAAATCGAACGACATCGCTAAACGTCCATTAGCGGAGGTGGGATTCGAACCCAAGGCAGTTTGATTCAAAGGCCAGCAGGCTAACCATTACACAAAGCTGTTCTCAATGCTGAATGGAAGCTCAAAAACAGACCTCCCTTTAGAAAAGTTTAGACGTATCGATGTTATAATTATTTCAAGATATCAGTATTCAGCATCTGTATCACTGCATCTGTTTCAACGAGCAAGGTCTTTTTTATTAACACGTATTCGTTAACCATTTTTTATTTGTAATTCAATAGGTTCAATTGAAATTTGATTTATCATCGAAAAAAACAATTATCAATTTGCAAACATACACTAATCGCTTTTTATATAAAAGCACGAGAACTGACTTTACGGATTTTAGTTTTTGCTAAGTTTTCGATGTGAACTATCTACTAAATTAATTTTGTTAAAACAAAACATAAACGTGTCGTAAAACAAACGGTAATCAATTGTTGATATTGTATAACAGTGATACGCAATTAAAGTTAATTTTTTTTTAAATAGTTCGAGATCGTGTCTGATAAAACAAATATCGAGTTGTTGAAAAATGTTAATATCAAATATATTTCGAATTAAATTTTTATTTTTTATTTCGTATAACTTGACAAACGTAGATTTGGCTCCGATGTGCGCAGAAGACTAACAGAAAGCGTCACTGTAAGACGAAAACAGACAAGGCCCTTTAAGTAGAAGGTGCAGTTCCTCCGACTGTACTTTCTATTTAAAGGACCCTTGTCTGTTTTCGTCGTACAGCGACACTTTCTGTTAGTCTTTTGCACATATCAGAGCCTAAGCTACATTTGTCAACCTTTGAAAAAAGTTGCGCATCATTGGTTTATAATATAGTTTTAGAATAGATAATAATTTAACAGATCGGCTACTGGCTAAAGATATTAAAAAAGAAAAAAGGGTGTGGGTCTCGGGACCCCCGACAGATGTGAAACATCAAAGAAAATGTTATTGAACTGGGTGGTATTCTCTATCTAGTAGTATATATTTTTCAAACGCAGCAACTAACTGTTATGCTGACGTAATCCTATATACTGTACTGTAACACCGCGTGTGTTACAATGCACGCCTGAGCTAAGAGAGAGAGAACGTGCCGCAGTGGTGGGGAGAACAGCAGCGAAGGAGCGGACCAAACATTCCGTTTCATATCTCGTTGCATATTTCCCCTCACGCGGCTGTTCACAGCCCGACATAAGATGTTTCACATCAAAAATTAACAGCCAACAAATTATTCCAGATGTTATCCAAAATATTAATAGTCCTATCGTTCGGTCTGAGTGTCACGCAAGCGAAGCCGATGATCAACGATGGCGACTACAAAGAATACGAAGGATTGATAAATCCCTATCAAACGCCTGAAGGATCGATGTATTATGAATCGCCACAACCGGAATTATTATTACCGATAAATTATGAAGATAATTCAATCGAAACTGAAGACGGCGAAAATTCTACAGATAGAGGAAATTCAACTGCCAAAGATTTGTAAGTAACCAAAAGAAGAAAAAAAAAACAAAAATCGTTCGAGTGATTATCCGAGTTTTAATATTTTTCAGATACGTCATAAGAGCTGTCGTTTACGAGATCGGAATTTTGACTGAAGCCGACAGCAACGAAACTGATACAGACGTTCCGGATAGGTATGCGCAGATTACATAACTTTTTAAGATTCTTTCATAACTATATTGTAAGTCTACATAACTAATATCGTGGAATATTCACTCGAGCGGCACATCAAATACCCATTGACCACCAACGATAGAACCCGGTGCAAATTAATTACCAAAACCACTCAAACAAAATTATATTCTTTGGACGATTTCGGGTTTTTTTCCATTTATTATATCGGCGATTAACATCGATGAAAAATCAACGTCAGACTTATGACGTCGTTTTGAACTGTACTTAAATTTCAATATTTTTTTTCTTATAAATAAACAAAACCTGAAAGCAATTTGACAGTAGTACGACGCAGGGAACGTCTTATAAACACAAAATATAAGAAAATAAAAAAAATACGGGCATTTCATTTTTTTATGAAATTTCAAAATAGGGACTAATCTTCAGCGGAAATAAAAATCCGTTAAAAAAGGGCAAATCACAACTGGCACTCAAGTTCAAGTGTTTACGCTCCTGATGACGGATTAAATAGCCCAAAACTACCGTTCAGTGAATTTAAAATATTGTTTTTGTAGAATTTTGCCAGGCGAATCCATATTCTGTTTAAAGGGGTGGGGCGTGGCACACAACGAACTAGCACCCCCCCTTCATGCCGGGCGAGTTCATATTCTGTTTAAAAGGGTGGGATGTGTCACACAACAAACTAGCAGCACCCTTTCGCGTCCGGGCGAGTCCATTATCTGTTTAAAGGGATTGCGCGTGGCACACAACAAACTAGCACCCCCTTTCTTGCCGGGCGAGTCCATATTCAACACTGATAGCTATCCCCACTACTTGTAAGGTGCAGATCGGCCATCTTGCTGGTGTCTTCTGTAAAAAAATACTACTCTACCAAGTGCCAAGCGATGAATCTTCTAGTGATAGCTTTCAATTTCGTTTAAATATAACTTTTCATTTCAGACACGAGCAAATAGATTTATCATTTTTTGATCCGAATCACAATGGAAGTACGGTGGATCTGTCGAACATTCCAGTACCGCTGCAAACTAATATCAGCGGTCAAATCATCACTGGATTGGCGCCCGTCAACTTCGGTTCAATCGCAATACCCACTGATTCCGATTCCGGACCGCTGGTCTTACCGTCGGTTCCGAACGCGAACGGTGACGACATTTTCAACCAACCGATAACTATCCCGAACGCCATCGTATCCATAAGACATAACATTAGCATTTCTAACTCTACAGCCGGTAGCAAGTTCCTTAAAGCGTTGAGTCCATTGTTTGGCGATCTGCCGATACCCGCTCTTCCGGTATCCGATATAGACTCTCAATTACCCGATGAAGAAGACTGAAGCTGTTGTTGATTTTGTTCCAGACGTTGATTCGAAATTTTCATCCGAATTCTTTTCTTTCAATGGGTTATCCGGACCTAGTACCGATTCACTTTAATTTTATTTTTTTATAAAAAATGGAATGTTTCCGGAACTTGGGGTTCGTAAGCAACGGTGTCTCGACAATTGATATTGATGTGAAGTTTAACCCTTAACTCACCAAATACAGCCAATTTTTAGATTGTGTTGGTGAGTGGGGTGTTTTAAATTACGAACACTTCCGGAAAACCGTTGGAACAAAGTTAATAAATTATTTATACATTTAGTTTTAAGTTTATAGAATTACATTTTTAAATTAAGTATTGTAAGCCTTTTTGATTGGATGCTTGCTATTGTTTTCGAATGTTGTGAAATCGTTTTGTTTGATTTGAAACGATTGCGGGTAGCCATATTTTAGGTGTTAGACAATGAGAGCCAATATGATAAACGTCAAACAAGTCTAACCTCAAACACAAATATTGTTTTGTGGCACTCGATAATAAAAAAAGCTTGTAAAATGACGTAATTTCACAGTTTCAAATGTTTCTAGAATAAATTCCGAACGATCCACTCGAAAAAGCTTACAACGAGTAATCGAAGGCTGAATTTTTATAACAGGATTTGTAAAATTTCATTAGTTAAAAAAAAAAAGAAAAACGTTTTAAAAAAATAAAATCGTAGCATCAATCTGTCCAAATTACACTTATTTATTATTACGAAAAATGTTTTTTTCTTTTTTTAAATAATTTCCAAAATACTGAAGAATTTAGCATGTGATGCTGTATTTTTTATTTATATAATAAAATATTTTTACACAGAATGTTATTTTTTTAATTTATGCAAAAAACAATTTCCAATTTTGCATATCATATTTTTATCATAATAACAGCAAATTTATGGTTCGAATCCTAGATAGTAACGGAAGGCATTTATAAAAAAACATGTTTGTTCCGTCGACGATAAACAAAGAAAAACTCTACATTACCGACACGAAACATAGTTCAAAACTGAATGTAAAAAAATATAGCAAAAAAAAAAGCAACGCGTATTTTCTACTTTACAATCGCGCATTTCATTTGTTTAAAACGATTAAAATATGAACGTCACAGATATTGCACAAATTTTACGATTCGCAAAAAATCCAAATGTACTTAATTTGTTTAAAATTATCTTTTTGAAAGATTCACCCGGAGTTCCATGTTTTCCATACATGCCCTCGGTTACAACAACCAACAACACCGTTGTATTGAACACACCAAATTATAGATTTCATTATTTTTGTTATATTAATTGATTTACTAACTTTACAATGAAAATTAAACAAAATAAAGTTTAAATTAATACGGTAAAAACTACTACTTAATTATAATAGTTATAGTCTAAGAGGCAGCGACGGATTTTCTTAAGTGTCTACAAAAGGCAAAATAATCTCATCTATCCCTGTGTATTGTGTAAGTGTTCTCCATTTGAGAATCTGTAAGTCTGGCAGCTTTCTCTCCCTTGCCTTTTAGGTGGCAGGTAGAAATTGGACACATTTAACACTATTTTTTAATTATTAAATTGTATTTTTGAGTCAATGTTGTAATCTTTAAACAGTTTCGTCATCAAGGTACCCACCTAACTTACGTTTGTTTAATTTTTTATTATTAGAAATGGTGAAAATTTTGTTGGAAAGCAGCCAATTATATAATTGATTCCAAACATATCGGCAAAAATCATTTTACCAGATTTTTGCCGATATGTTTGGAATCAATTATATAATTGGCTGCTTTCCAACAAAATTTTCAATTGCAATTCAGCCGTATAAAAAATCTATTAATTTATATTAGAAATAGTGGACTTTCAATAATTTTTTTCGAAGTGTTCGCATCAATATTTTATCCGGCATTTTAAAATTACAATATATGTCACCTTTATGTAAATAAAAATATTCCAGAGCTTACGTAGATACGTGAAAAAAACTGTTTAATTATAAATAAGTCTAACGACATGATAAGAATAACCAACCGAGCAGGCAAGTTATTTTATGTATTCTAAATTATAACTCATTAATATAGAATAAAAAAAAAGTATTCAATTTGAAAAATGCATATTTTACCCATCTAATTTCTACCTGTCACCTAAAACCAAGGTAGAAACGCCGTCAGACTTACAGATTCTCAAATGGGGAACAAGTATGTGCAGGTATTTTTAATATTATTTTGCATTACGCAACTTTAAAGAAAAAAAACGCCGCTAGCTCTCCGTCTATTATAAGAAAATTTACTTTGAAATTTTTATAGAAAAAAAAAAAATACAACTAATAAAAAAAATCAAAGATCTATTTACAAAGTACAAGCATATTTTGTGATTCTTTTACTATATGTACATAATTCTGTGTAAATAACTGAACTATGAAAAAATAAAATTGGTAATTGTGTCACAACAGATTACGTTCGGAGAAATGTCCGATTTTTCGAAGCGTTGTAAAAAAAAAAAAACACCTCACATTAAAACAATTCTTTGCCATACCCACTATAAAATCGCATTCATGTAAAGTGACTTTTGACAGGCTGGTGTACGAGAACAAATTACCTCTGGATTACAAATTATGTAATACTAGCGGCCCTGTCCAGCTTCGCCCGGGCGCAATACACTACTCACTCGCTTCGCTTGAATATTATAATTGTATTACTCACTCACTTCGCTCGTTCGCTATATATATAAACCTTCTGAGAAAAATTATCTAACTGATGGTGAAAACCGCATCAAAATCCGTTGCGTGGTTTAGGAATTACATTACTCACTCGCTTCGCTCGTTCGCTATATATATAAACCTTCCGTGAAAAATTATCTAA
Source organism: Mongoloraphidia duomilia (assembly GCA_039654895.1). Taxonomy (NCBI): domain Eukaryota; kingdom Metazoa; phylum Arthropoda; class Insecta; order Raphidioptera; family Raphidiidae; genus Mongoloraphidia; species Mongoloraphidia duomilia. The sequence goes on from CM077518.1 coordinate 848,364, forward strand.
CTGATGGTGAAAACCGCATCAAAATCCGTTGCGTGGTTTAGGAGTTAGCGGTTACACAGACAGACAGACGCGGAAAGCGACTTCATTTTATACTATGTAGAGATACTTTTGTATTCTGGTAATAAAATAAAATAAAAAATATCTTTCTCACAATAGTGTGGGAAAGCAAACGATTTCCATAGTGATATATGTTTATTCGCCCTGATCCACCCGCTATTATCTACTGACAGCTGCTCTCGGTCTACTATAGAAATGAAGTTGGCGACGCAAATGACCTGTCAGTTTTTTTTTGAAAATACTGAAAATTAAGTAAAAAGCAGCTATTTTATAGTGGATATGGCAAAAAATACTATATAAAAGATGTCGTTAAGCCCAGACACAACTATTAATGACGTCGTTAAGCCCAGACACAACTATTAATGACGTCATTAAGCCCAGACAACGATAAATGACGTCACTAAGTCCAACTACGCGCTGAGTGAATAAACGATATTAAGTGACTTCATCGCGTGCATTTATTTTCCAACTTATCAAATAGTGGTTGCATCTGCTGATAAATTAGAGTTCACTCGACTTTTTTTAAATCTGAATTTTGACAAAACGCTTGATCGTGAGGAAAAACAAGGACGGCTCTACTCCAATGCTACAAGAGCAATCTTGTTTCAAACCAAAAAATTAAAAAACAATCGATAGTCGCTTATAATATTGTTTTATTCGCAAATAAAAAGTTTGTACGACATAAATGTTGTTTCTTGAATGCGGATTTTGTATTCGATAAGAAAAATTCCGGAAACGGTGTTAATTTAAAATGTTTATAGCAAATGTAAGTTCACAGTTAGACCTCGCGCGGCGAAAGATGAAGCCACCGCGTCATAGTGACGTGAATGCATTGCGCCCGCCTTCTAGCTTGCTATTGGCTGTTTTGAAGATCCATGAGCGGTTTGCCAAAATTGTACCTAACGTCATAAAACCCAATGTGCAGTTTTGTGTACACGACACTGTCTGCGGGCAAGCAGGCGTTCACTAGCATATTATTGATGACGTGCCTGGCTTCATCTCTCACCGCGGGCACTCTACCTAACTTAGATTTTTTAACAACGCTTTGAGAAATCAAACATAAATGTTTAAGAGAAAATGAAATTGTCGTTTTAACACGAAAGAATAACGCCAATATCACTCGGATAGCATAGAATTGTCTTTGGATTCTTGGATAGGCTTAATTAAGTTACTTCTTACCACAACAGTTTTATTGATGGATGTACATTTCGAAAACTATGCTTTCATCTTCAGCAAACACTATACATGTATAGTGTTTGCTGAAGATGAAAGCATAGCTTTCGAAATGTACATTCATCAATAAAAGTAACTATCTTTATTTTTGTTTTTATTCACTGTTTTGGTAAGAAGTAACTATCTTTATTTTTGTTTTTATTCCAACCACAGTGCTCATATATTTGTATTAATTAAGTTGATAAGATTTTTTCGAAAAACAAGTATTGCAGATCATATTGTAATGAATTTTTTAAAACAAAAATGGTAGCGATTTCATAAAATATTCCGCGCGCGCCGCGGTCGAAAACCGTAGTATTTCAGTCAACAAAATCGTTGCGTCTTATAAAAACCAACCACACATTTCATTTTCAGTCAAACACGTGTATAAATCATAAAAAAATACAAACTCAAAAAATTAAAAAAACTTGCCTGTACCAATTATTTATATTTTATAATAATGAAAAATATCCACATCGGTAAATATAACGACATTGTTTTTTTTTTTTGACGTATCATTACAAATAAATATTACTGAAAAAAATTACTTTTCGATATTTTTTTTGTGTTTTATTTAATTTTCTTTAAATTCGAAAAAACTATTTTTTCTTACATAATATAACCTAAATTACATACTGAGAAAGTACCTGTTTGCTTGCTTTTCCCAATATACATTAATCATGTTATTAATTTTAATTATACAACAGTTAGTGCGAAGAGATCGTGTAACGGGAAACGAGAAGTGGTCGAAAGACTTTTTCACACCGTCTCGTGTTCCTTATACGAAAGTAGTCGCTTCTCACCACATTACTTAAGTATACGAACATTCTGCTCACTATCTGAAAGAGAGGGAAAAAACAAAACACTGCTATTAATTCGACTGTTTCAACAAAACAACTGAAACATCGCTGTCTCCATGCAACAAACACATCTATGGTCACTTTTTCTCCAGAACAAATTTCCGACACTTTTCTAGGCGATTCGCACTTAGCCCTTTTTTTTCACAAAAACCCCCAATTTCTACCAAAATTCCCTGACATTTCCATGACCAGTTAAATTCCCTGACTTCTCCATGTTTTTCAGAAAGTTGTCACCCTGTTAAGCAAGGCAGATCCTCAAAGATTGACAACACAGAGGCGACATTATTGAAAAATATAACAAATAACAATATATGAGTTAGGTAATTGTGGACAACAATATAATAATTATTAATTAATTCAACAATGAATTTTTAATCCACAAGGCATCCACTAGGTAGTGAATAGTATTTCTTAACAATTCAGTCAGCGTATTATGCCATCATGATTGTTAAACGTCAAACGATTGTTATAAGATAAATAAGGAAAAAATCCCGACAGTGGCATCTGATTTTTTCCTTATATATCTTGTCACTAAATCATCACCAATTTATGGATTTTATCTTAATACATAAAATTTGGATAATAATGTATTTCTTTAAATAATTTTACCACAATCTTATAACAATCGTTTGACGTTTAACAATCATGATGGCATAATACGCTGACTGAATTGTTAAGAAATACTATTCACTACCTAGTGGATGCCTTGTGGATTAAAAATGCATTGTTAAATTAATTAATAATTATTATGAAAAACATAAAAAAAAAAAAACATACCCCGGTTCTACGATGTGCGAGTAGATGTTGACGACGGTCTTGGCTTTGACGGCTGTGGAATAATGGTGATTTCATCGTTGATTTTAAGAGGTTTAAGAAGTGTATCGTTTGCTTGTCTAGATGTTGACGGAGAGCTGTTGTTTGAACTGCCGCCGTTCTTCTTGTCCATTACCCGTTTCGCCACAACACTGTGAGCCGAATACACGTGGTTCTCGAACTGTTTGTACATGCCGAAAGTGGCCGTGCACACCGTACATTTGTACGACAGGTGAGCAGGCTTCAAAGTTATCTTGTGATCTCTTGCGACATGGTTTAATAATTTCCATTGGTATACCTGCAATTCGTAAAGTTATAGTTTTTGATTTCAGACGGGCTTGAGAATAGCCGAGCGTGTAGCAATGCTGTTGTTTACATGGTGTTGCTATGGTTCCTCTATTATAAGTCCCCAGTTCCCGGGTTCTAGCCCGAGAGCTGATAAAAGTGTCAATTGGATTTTCAATTTATTATTAAAAAAAAAAAATAATGAATTGAAAATATGAACTGGTGCTAGGCCCAAATAGCCTTTGCTGGTTATCTTTAATAAGGAACATATCAAACTGTGTTTTCATAATATCTCACTATTATTTTAAATTTTCGCGATATTCAGACTCGAAGCTATTTTAACAAAAGACTGAAAATTCTCATCTCAACAATTTCTCCGAAAAGTAAAAATTGTTATAAAACCAACATTGTATAAATCCTAGCTTAAAAAAACATTTCTTAACAAAAATCTGTCAAAGCATCACTTTTTGACGCAAACAAAAAAAAACAAAAGCATTACGTCAACCAATCAATGAAATATGGAACGCCTGTATATACTATGAAAATTTACAATCAGCCATTTTTACAAAATGGCCGTCGATCACATTTACAAAATGGACGCCTGAACAACAATAAATCAGAGCTACCCAAAAGGTGGTTCGCAAATCAATACTAATATAAAAAATAAGTAACAGGATCCCCGTCCAAAGTTTTCTTGTTGATTTTTCGGGAATTTTGCATATCTAGACGGGAATACGTATTTTCCGACTGTACCCAAATATCTCAAGAGCGGCTGAATCAATTTTGGAGCAACTTTATACAAAGTATATGTTACTTCTTACGCTTGGTTAGACTAAATTTATTATTGTAACAATAAAAGATTTCCGCTAAAATCGATATTAAAGCAAGCGAATCACGGGCAAGTGAAACGACAAAAAAAATGGACTGCGTGTCTCAACCACATAAGCGCACGGTCGAAGTTATACTTCATAAATTTTTCATTAAAATACGTTCCGTTGAAGTTTTTGGTATTTTTAATTTTAACTATACTTATTTTTATTTTTGACATACATATCATGATAATATATCAAATTTTCCCATAAGCCATGGAAACATAAATATCCAAAGCCTGCTTATAATATTGCACTATTTTTTGAAACGTGACAAAATTGATTTTTAAAATTATAAAATCTATAAGAAAACGTTTATCGAAATCATTATTCAATAATTTTTGAGTCGGTTTTTTATGTTGCTAAAGAGTATAACTTCAAAAAGGTGATCTTACTAGCTGGTCAAAACAAAGGCCATTCCGTTAAAAAAAAAAATGGGTGTGTGCTTATGACCGCACGACAGAAGTGAAAACTTCAGATTTTCTAATTTTTGGTGTCATCTATTATAGCGCATTTATGAACTAAAAATAATTTATTGCTAAAATACTAAAATTGTATTTTTAATTAATTCAAAAAATTTCAATTTCAAAAAAATTATAATTATTATGAAAGAAAGAATATAACAAAAATAAAAAAATATATATAAATAAATATAATGTAGAATTTAGAAAAAAAAACGCCAAAAATCCTATGCTGCCATCAGGTCTCGAACCCAGGTTCCTATGTATAGAACGCAAAGACGTAACCAGCTGCGCTATGAATGGAAGTGTCTACGTTTTTATGATATAAGTATGTTGTGAATTCTTAAGGTCAGTTTGCGAACAGCGAATTCTTACGGTTTTTTGCGAACGCTTCACGTTATTTCAGTACCCACGCAAAAAGTGCCTAACGCGCCTAAGGAAGTTTTCACTTCAAAAAAAAGAAAAAAAGGCGATCTTACCCGTCCACAAACAGGACATCTGCCGGCATCTTTTCCTTTGTTGGCCGCCTCCTGCATTGAACTAGTCACGAGACCGTGCGAGCCCAACAAATGCCTTTCCAAGCCCTGATCGGTAAAGAATCTGAACTGGCATTTTTGACAGTTGAGCGGAGGTCTGTTGTAGATCATCTTTGGATGGATTTTCACTTTATGTATCCACTGCATATGGTTACGTAACTGTTCCAAGTCTTTAATGTACCCGTCACAAATTTCACAAATTACGAACGTCGCCTTTGAACTGTTCGGTTCGCCGGGTTTCAGAGCCGTCGGCGCTGCCGACGACGATGAACTCGCTTGACTGCTGCTCTGTCGAGGTAGTGGCGTTATCGAAATACTTGGCTGGTGGGCAGCTTTGTTCTGCGATTTGGAAACGACAGAATTTTGTGCCTGAGTCTGCGCCTGTCGTAAAAGAAATTCGTTTTATCAACGTCAAATAAAACAATTAATAAATAATCTTAACCTAATTTTTATAGAACTATCAAGGAAAAAAAACCCAACTAAACTAAAATTTAAAATGAACTCAAAAAACGTGAATTTGTAAAAAAATAAGACGCATGCAAAGAAATAAAAATATATCTCAAAGTTAAGGGCAATAATTTTGAAAGCTTTTTGGTGAACGCATTTTTTTTAATATAAAACGAGAACAAAGTTTAAAAATTGTGATCGTAAAAAAAAGTAAAATTGCGATTTGTAACAATAAAATAATAAGTGTATCAAAATATAGCCGAAAAACATGCAAAAAAAAACATCTTTCTTAACAATGTCATAGTCATCTGTCCACTTAAAATATATAATGAGTAAATTTCATTGTTGACAACAATGAAACACCCTACAGTAAAATTGTTAACAAACCTACGAAGAAATTTCAAAGAACCCGAACAAAAAAATACAAATAATAAAATAAAATCAGAATTTTGACTACCATGCATTTTTATACCCAACTATAAAAGACTACAAAAGTAAAAAAAAACCATGACGCCAAATCTTTATACCTCAAATTTGTTCGAACAAAACCCGCGAATAAAAATGAAAAACTGTAGTTTTGAAGACAAAAAAAACATTCGTCAGGCCCTTGTTTTGTTTAGTAGAATAGCACAACAGATACCAACAAATCAATTTTAAACCCCTAACTACACCAACACAGAAAAGAAACAACCCAACGGACATTTCATCCACTAAAATTAAAAGCTGGAAAATGTAATATTTATACAAATAAATGCGTAAGTTAGCATTTAGTGTAAGGAACACTCATCTAGTGACGTAACGTTACAATGCAACAGAAGAAAAATTCATTTTAAACCTATGTCACCCTCGGGCCTCGAACCCTCTTCCACTATCGCGGCGGCTTGAGGGTTTGAATCCCGACGGTGATACAGGTTTAAAATGAATTTTTCTAGAGTTGCATTCCATTCCAATGCGTGTTCCTAACAGTAATGCTAACTTAAGCATTAGTTATTTGTATTTAACAAGTTGCGATACTTTAATCCAATGAACATTTTAACTATACGTAATATTTATGTATAAAATCTGTTTTCCATCCGCTTGACAATGACCACAAAACGGACTGACTGTTATTTCCCCTTTGTCGGCATTTACAATGTTGCCACTACTTTAAAATTATCAATTAAAAACGTTCACAAATCTAGATAAAATTAAACAGTCTGTTCTGCTATAACGCTGATTTTTCATAGCCCAAACAATAAACGCGTGAATAAGATTACAAGGTAACAATGAATACTGATTTGCAAAATTCTACAATAAACGTAAGTTCAACGATCGTTTTGAACACTTAGTATATCTTCAGGATTATAAACGTATTCTTTATTAATAATAAAGAGTTTAGTCACGTCTAACCACAATAATTTTATTAATGAATGTACATTTCAAGAACTATGCTCCCATCTTCAGCAAATACTAAACTAAAAGTGTAACAAAATTTTACTTAATATATAACAACTTAATACTAAAAGTAAAGTTATAATTATCTTTACTTATTTTAGTATTAAGTTGTTATATATTAAGTAAAATTTTGTTACACTTTTAGTTTAGTATTTGCTGAAGATGGGAGCATAGCTCTTGAAATATATATTCATTAATAAAATTATTGTGGTTAGACGTGACTAAACTCTTTATTATTAAATTAAACCACAGTGCTCTTAATTATTGGTATTCTATACTTAGAATAATAATATATTCCTGAAGATGGACAAAGTATTCGAACCGTTGAACTTATGTTTATTGTAGAATTTTTCCAGTGTTCCCAATAATTTTGATATATCATGTTCTACCAAGTGCCGAGTGAAGAAACGATTCGAGTTTGATAACGCGACGATCTTCAGACAGATATTGAATATTATAGACGCTCGATAATAGCGTATATGCAGTGATTAGAACCACATGTATCGCGTTACAGGAGAAACGACTGCATTTGTTTTGTACGCGAAGAACGTGTATTGAGTTTCTTTTTCCGTGTTGGCGTATTTTTGTATGACAGTGACATCGCTAATTATAGAACATTATTATTATCTTTACCTGGATCAGATAATTGCCAGTCTGTGAAGTGGGTAGAGGCTGGGGCGGAACAACAGTGGCCGTGGTAGCCCGTAAAGCGTCCACTTCAAGCCCGCGTCCGCCCACCACCTAAACCCATAAGATACAACAGAAACGTCAAATCGTTTCATTTTTACAGCTTATCAAAATAAATAAAAAAAAAAGAGAAGAACTACTTTCTGGAAATGTGTAGACGATTTTTACGGAAGAATTAAATCGGATCAACTTACAGAAAAAAACGTTTTGCGTAAATAAATCTAGTTTTTTTTTTTAATGTTGTCTGTTCTGTGACAGAAAATACGGTTAGATTGGAAAATATTTTTTGACGGTTGAGAATTTCGATCGATGATGGAAATAAACTATGAAATTCGAAAAAAACTGTATTTAAATTTTAAAAAATAACATTGGAATACATGTAATATCACAATTAAAAAAACATAAACAAATAAAGGTAACTGAACAAAAACAAAATTCACATTAAGCCACTGAAATATAGTAGTGGAGCAATCACTCGTTATACCACTGTGTGTGGAAAGCGAGTAAAGACAGACATAGTTAATAGGGCCACCTGTCCTTGTTCCATTACAGTTTCAAATATCTGGATGACCGAGCTTTGCTCGGATGACTTCAAAAAAAATAGTACTTAAAGTTCCCATTTCATCAAAATCGTTAGTCGTTTTTAAGAAAAAAAATTACATACCTATAAGTAGATAATATTATTATACGTCATACTACATAACGTATGTACCTACATATTTTATTTAGGTAATATAAAAGTAATATACCTATTTATTTAAATATTAGTTAAAAAAATAACAACAATAAAATCTAAACATAATTATGTAAGTATAATTATGTTTAGATTTTATTGTTGTTATTTTTTTACTTTTCAAATAAATTACTGATTATTTTAATAAGTTAAAGATTGACTGTCAGAGTAATTTGACATAAATAATGAAAATAGTTTTTTTCCAAAGCCTACTCACCATACGACACTGTTTTATAACGTTAAAAAAACTGTTTTTTAAAATGATAAAATCGATAAGAAAACGAATTTTTCCAGGGATGAGACCTAGCTAGATCGATTTTTTGCCCTCCAAAACCCCTTTTCAGTAAATTTCATCCAAATCGTTAGGGCCGTTTTCGAGAAAATATTTATATAGGTACATATATACAAGATTTGCTCGTTTAATAATATAGGGATAGACTGTACGACAAAGACAGATGGCCCTATTAACTATGTCTGTCTTTACTCGCTAGCAGCGCGTCGGTTTACGTTCCAGAATTTCTATATTTCAGTGCATTAAACAAAAAAGAAACAAAACATAACCATAAAAGTATTCATGTCAACAAGATAAAGTTATAAAAAAAAACAAAATACTTGTTCTCTGCTGCTTTTATACCCTTCGAAAAAAATCGCTTATTTTACATTGTCTCTTAACTGGAGGGTGCTGATTTGTTTTATTTGGAGTAACATGTAACCGATCATCATCCTTCAAAAATGATATTTTATTTACCTAAAATATTTGTTAAAAATGTACACATGAAACAAAGAGGCATCGATTGGGAAGTGGTCTACAGATGGGAACAAATCAAGACTGACTGCACCGTAAAGCGAAAGTGAACAACGGGGTTTTAAGTCTTCATGGTTTCTTCTACAACTGCGGTAGACATTCTCAAAGGCGATGTGGCAGCGGTCGACCGCTGCCACATCGCCTTTGAGAATGTCTACCGCAGTTGTAGACGAAACGTCAAGCAGAAATATCACCGGACCACGGCCTACAAGCCCGGAAACCATGAAGACTTGGAACAATACCGACCGTGTAAGCTTGCACACTTGGATAAAACGAGGTTTTGTTTTCTATTTTACGATGAACACATCTAATCGTTACAACAAAAAGATCTACTACTATTAGTTAGTTGAAATGACTGACACCAAAGAAAAAAGTCGTTTATAAATAAAGAATATCGATCGAAACACTTTACCTGATAAATTTGATTTCCGGCATACTGGTACGCTGTCGGCACGAGCACTTGACCACCGCCCACTCTAGCCGGTTGGTAGACCATGCCCGGTCTCACTTGAATTTTGCCGCCCATCATCGACGGTCTGCCCCTCGGTCTATTCAAAACGGGAGACTGTAATCTCGCCTGTTGCATCATCGGCAAATTCTTGGCCTGCGCCATCGCCGCTTGATACGACGCCGAAGCCTGTACCAAGCCCACTTGTTTTCCGCGCTGCAAACGGGGTATTTTGGCCGGAGGTTCCCAATCGGTCGGCGGTTCCAAATTTCTGTCCGGTTTGAATTTCTTCGCGCACGCCAACATGTGTCTGGACAATTTCCCTTTCTGGTTATCTTCGAACGGACAGTTGGGACACTGATGGAACGCCGGAGCCCTCTCTAAACGGCCGCGGGTATTGTGTTCGGCTTCCATGTGAAACAAAATATCGTGCGGCCCTCTCGCTTCAAGAGTGCAGAAATTGCAACGGTAAATGTAATTGCGCATGTGCGGCGTTTCCAAATGATGAGCGAGCGCGAGCGCCGATTCGGTACGAAAACTGCAGAAATCACACTTTTTCAACTCCATATGGAACGGCTTGTTGTTTTCTCTACTAAACTCTAAGTTTTTCATTAACGAATTAATGGCGTGCATGTGACTTTCGCGATCTCTTTTCCGTTTCTGTTGTTTCAGTAAGTCTGTCTGAACGAATTCTTGTACGAGACCGTACCCTATATTAAAGAAGAATTTACCTAACGGATTATCAAAATACGAGTTGGATTTTGGTTTATTATTATTTGCTAATTCTTTTTCAACGTCTATTACGCTATCATTGTCTACAGTTTTTACATTTTCTACTTCTGCCGATTTGTTAGTTTCACTGTCACTGTCCTTATCCTCGTCGTCGTCATCGCCGTCTTTGTCTTCATCGTAATCCTCATCCTTGTCGTCGTCGCTATCGTTTTCCGAGTCCTCGTCGCCGTTCTTATCTCTTTCGGCTTTCTCTTTTCGTTTCTTCTCTTTTTCAGCTTTCTTTTTCTCGGCTTTTTCTTTTTCAATCCTTTCTTTATCGGCCTTCCGTTTAGCTAATTTTTCCTTTTCGTCATTTTCGGCAGCTTTGCCTACTTCGCCGACGAATTCTTTTAAAGGTTTCAACGGCGGTTTTTCATATACATAAGGAACTATAAAAGACGGCGCTTCCACCACATACATATCGTCCGTCAGCGAGGGTAATATCGGTGCGGGAGCCGGTTTCGGTTGAAGCGGAATGGGAGTTATCGTCGCTCTCATATTTGCGGGGTAAATACCTTGAGCCGGCAGCGCCATCGGTAAGACGTGTTGATATGAGGTAGCTAGCTGAGACGACTTTTGGTTAATAGGTACCGGACCGCGTCCCGACAAGATTGAATTCGTATCGATTATAACTAAAGTCGGTTCTTTTTTGCCGATCGTTGGCATCGGTTTTGAATTAGCTGCGATTTCCACTAGTTTTTTAGTGTCTTTAACAACTATAGTTCCGCTATTGCTAGCACTGACATTATGAGACGGCGCATGATGGGTACGGACTTTCTTGTTCTCGTTCACCGAGGAATCCGCCAGTGGATCTTCCGGTGTTATTTCCTCAATATCATCGTCGTCGTCCTCATCGTCGTCATCATCATCATCTTGATCACCCGGAACCTTTGGGTCATCGGCATCTTCTTCATCTTCACGATAACTTTTTTGTTTATTTAAATTACGCGTACTCCGTCTCGGAGGGGTGATGACTTCCATCGGTTTTTTCTTTTTTTTCGGCGTATCAAGATTTATCACTTCGTTTTTGTCATCTTTTTCTTTCGTTAAATCGCAGACTTCTTCGATTTCAGGACTGGTGCACAAATCACCGTTCGATTTGTGTTCGCTGTTATCATCAATAACAGTTACATCGGCCGAATCGTTCATAGATTCTTTAGTCGAATCAATTACTTCTTTATCTCTGGATGCAGATTCATCGTCCGAATGTTCTTTGATGTTCGTTTCTTGAACGTCAGAGTCGTCCTCTGAAAGTTCGTGTACGTTCGACTGATCGTCCACATTATCCATCGTGTTATCCGATTCTTCAATATTTTTAGATTCGACAAGTTCGCTTTCCGACGCAGAATCGTTAATGTTTCTGGAATCGACTCTGTCATTTTCCGAAGCTAATTCATCTACGTTTCTGGAGTCCACGCGTTCATTTTCCGACGCCGATTCCTCTACATTTCTGGAGTCAACCCGTTCATTTTCAGATGCAAGTTCTTCAGCCGTACGAGGCTCATTCTGTTCACTTTCTGAAGCGCCCGATCCTATGCTCATGGCATCGTCGTCTGTGCCGTTTGCAAGTCTTTCGTCCTCTTCGTCCGGTGCATTGTCCTCATTGTCGACACACATTTGTTCATCACTAGGCACTTCACTTTTAGGCACTTTTGAACTGTTTGTTGTTGCATTAAAGTCACTGCTGTCCTTACTATTGGCTGAATCGATGATATCAGCACGTTGTTGAGAACTGTCATCTACTGATGAATTTGTATCCATGCTCTCGTCACATGAACCGTTCATTTCACCGTTTGCATGAACTTTTTCTGCAAAAAAAAAAACACTTCAGTATTTTGAAAACGTTCCGACTATTGTAAGCAAAACAAAGTTTTTATTTGAGGTTAATATTAAGATAACTGTAGTATACTTAGATAGGTTATGCTAGTTTTTCTATTTTGTGCATTTTAATTGAAGAAACTAACTCAACAAATCAAACACAAAATTTACAGGCAATTATTTTAAATAAAACCGATATTATTTAGTAATGAGTTTACCGCCTAAAATAGTGACAAATTAAACTGACAGAAGAAACAAGCAAAGCACTCATTCAAAAGACCGATCTGTCACGAGATTAGAAAAACACATTTTAGGCTCTATTTAAGAAACATTACTCACCGTTAGAATGGTTTGTTGCCCCGTCTTTTAATGGACTTTCTTCAATTTCTAACATTTTGACAGCTGACTCCATCACAGATGTTTAACTAATAAAACAAGATAAATTGGTTAAATTTCGTATAAAATTAATAAAAAAAAAAAGTTTTATGGCAAACAAAATTTTGTCTATGAATGTACCCAGTGCTACCAACAAAACAGGCACACGATAAAAACTAGGCTACATTTTCTAATTTGTTGGAAGGTTATGGTTTACAAAAAAAAATTTATTTCAACAAACGCAAATACAAATATTTCACTAATTATTTTAATGCCGGCTTTTTCAATCGAGCCTCCCGCCATTTAATCATTTCCTGTAATATGAGTTTATAGTTAGAAAACAGCTGCCTGCCACCAATAGAAATTAGGGGATTGACACCCGTATTATCTTCAAATTATGCCCGGGAATTTTTGAACACAAACACTTATGAATTAAAATGTATACCTTTTAATAACTCAATTACGTCTTGAATGTCACATAATACAAAACATAAAGAGAATAAAATCACAAAAATTAATTTGGAGCGACGTCACGAACCCTTACCACCGAAACTGCCAAGATGGCGTCGATTGGTCACGTGATGTAAATCAGTGACGTACTTGTAACTTGTTTACCTAAGAAAAGTTCTTTGGTTCTTTCACAAGAAACTAAAATACAAAAAAAATAATTACGTGCATCTTAAATGAATTAGGTCGACGAAAAAATAACGCGAAGCTAATTCTTCAAGTTTTTCCTCGATTTAGGTAATTCAAATTCAAAATTGGACTGCAATGAAAAAATACACGAAAGACGTTTTTTTGAAAATAAATTTAAATATAACATCAAAATAATGTTGAAATAAACTAAATGCTTAACAAATTAAATATGTCGGCCTAAATTGGAAAACAATAATTATTATTCGGCTAATTGTAAATTCGAATCAATTTACAAAAATATTTTTTTCATTATTACGGAAAGCGCACTAAAAAATTTTACAGCACGAGGCACTTAACGCGGAAAACCCATTTTGAAAACATTAAAAAAAATCGAAACGTAAAATCGACATAGAAATAGAACAAAGAAAAATTAAGTTATACGGTCCTGGATCCACGCCATAAGGCTAAGCAAGGAGGGCGAGGGGGGACACCCCGCCCGTTAGCTTACTTTCGAGTGTCTGCCAGACTTCCCTACGCTGAATAATGGTTCGGTCCAATAGTCATTCTGCCCATAGAACTTTTATATGCGCTGGCGCAGCCACTTTTTTATATAATAATGAGATTTTAGAATACCATTAATAGGCTAAATTATTTTTTTCAAATCGGTCAAAAATCGCTATTTGCATATGACAGAAGTCACCCACGTGGTTATTTGTGTACCTACAATAGCGCCATGTGCTTTGCAAATCCACATGTGTGTAAAATGCAAGTACATATAAATATACTACGTGCATGAAGTAATAAATATTCTATATGCACTTTTGAAATAAATGCATTACTGCCGACAGACCCCAAACGCGCTGCATCATTTCGCGATAATATCATCGCCGGTCGCCCCCATAATGACCTACGCGAATCGACAGAAAAATTCCCATCATCTTTCAATGTCCAACCCCATCATAACAAATAACAGATGAAACGAACAAGTCAAGTTATTTTTGTACCCTCTTTTTGTTAGCTAATTCGTTATCCTAAGACGGTCTACGTACGCGCGCCATTACGGTATAATAATTATAAAAAATCAATAGCATTGATGTGCATAGAAGACGTTTCTTTACGATTTTTATAAAGATTTCACGAGCCGACCGCAAAAACACACTTCGCCGACTGCCGTCGAAATTAATTATTTTCAAAAAGTATTCTGAAAAACTGATCGAGATTCAAGCTGCATGCTCTTATAAATATAAAAATTTGTTCGCTACGTAAACAATATCGAAAATACAATAACGATCACGTGGTCATATGGCTAAAGGGCTTACGTCACAGTTAACTTTAAAGTAAGATTAATGGCGATTATTAACCACTCGATTTTTATTTTGATTGCAATTACTTTTAAAATGTACATGTTCGCGAAGGAACGATGACCTATATCGCTGCATTGGAAAGAGACGGCACTGCCGCTCGCGATCGACGATCAGGAACTCGAAAATATACGCTGGTGAATAAATTTCATTCGACTCGTCGTTCGCAACGCTCGTGCAGTAGGAAGGTGTCTCGAGGCCTATCAGCGAAAAATTGACACGGAATGGTGGGTGCTCTCCAAAAAAATTTCCGTTCGCAAATTACGTTCTATAATGTTCCATAGTCTTATTTCTATAATTTAGTCTAGGTTCTTGAACAAATCCTGTGCCTTCATAGAAAGCGATTCAGGGTATGAGTAATTTAATTCCCAAGGAGTCAAAGATTTGTGTCTGAGAGCCATTGATTCAGATATTTCTTTGAACAAGTCCTGTGCCTTCGTAGAAAGCAATGATTAGTCTTAAGATATTACGTGTTGTGTTGGAAAATAATTTTTAATACGAAAAATTTCAGCGAAATTTACCAGAAAGCTTTTATACGATACTTGGACGATTATAAGTACAAAATATGCACAAAATTGCAAATATTTCCAAAACTACTGCTCCGATTGACACCAAAATCAATAGGCCTGGAGTTCTTACTCAAACATTAAATAAAAATCAAATCGGTCCATTTTTTTGCAGAAATCATTGTGAACGAAAAATGTCCGACCGCCATGCGGAAAAACAACACTTTTCGTCTATAATAATAAATGGGACCTGACCAGATTTTTAGACTCTTTCACCATACTTACTAAAAATTAATAAACAAACACTTGAAAAATTCTACACATTTATTCATAACGATCGTTTCGGGTTTCTAGCCCATCATCAGGAGTTTAAACTAAAACTTAGTTTTAATTTAAACTCCTGATGAAACCCGAAACGATCGTTAAGATGGATAAATGTGTAGAATTTTTCAAGTGTTTGTTTATTAATTTTTATTCAATCATGTTCTACCAAGTGCCTAGCGATAATTCTATAGAATTTATATACTAAATACTCACATTTCCTTACGGAAAAAGATGGTTTGAAAATGCATGCAAGAAATAAATGAAAAAATGAAAAAAAATATTGGAGATTCGCCATTTTGTTTCGCAGTGTCAGATATACCTTCAACATTTTACGAAATGGAACAAACAAGCATGGGTCAGTCGGTTATAAGAGAGGTCTTTCAACTTCCGGGTTTGTTCGCAAAGACGCAAAATGCCGTAACATCTACAACAGAACAGCAGCAAAGCATTCGATATTATAACATTGCTAAAGAGCTGAAGCGCACCAACGCCAACTCATCAACCCGTGCGTCGCCGGCAGATTTCTGCGGTTCTACAAGAACCGTGTATAAGTTTATTCTATATTCGCACAGTTGGTACTCCTAGTACTGCATCACTAGGTAGCGCAAGTTTTAAGTGGTCTATGTCCATTTTTTAAGGGTACCGTACATCCAACGAAAAAAACGGAATTCTTATAGGATCACTCTCGTGTCTGTCTGTCTTTCACAGCTTATTTTCTCCGAATCTACTGGACGAAAAAAGTTGAAATTTGGTAGATATACAGAATTAGGCGACCCGATTACGGACGTATAGCGTAAATAAAAGAATTCTGATTTTGGGGGTTAATTTTAGAGGGCAAATTAAAAAATTAAAAAAAAATTCAAGTGCATCATGTGACGTATCACTCATTAGAAATACAAATATATTTTTTTTATAGTTTTAAAATGCATAGTTCAAAAGATATTAAAGAAAATATACGAAAATCGAACATTCCCCCATCCCTTTTTTTGAAACTACCGAGCCTAAAATTCTGAAAAAATATGCAATATAGGGGCCTTACTCATAGTTTACAGAAAAACCTAAACGAAAATCCTATGTCTTTAAATTCCCACGGGAAACGTAATAGTACAAAACCCTCTCCACGCGAGTCCGTCTCGCACTTCCATCTCTGTTCCGAGTAAAAGCGTGTTCTCTCCATGCAAACTCGCATGAACAAAAACGTATGTTCTGGCATCACGCGAAAGCAACCGGACCGATTTTCACGAAATTTTGCAACAAATTTCATAAGCCCCGTTTTGCTACGCTCACAATAAGTCACGTAAAATTTTAAACAACTTATTAAAAAAAGCGACTCAATTATGCCGCGTAAAAACTGTCATCTGTCACTTTTGAAAATAATGAAGATGGCTTAATTATTTAAGTAATTAGTCGTAAGTATTGAAAAAATGCAGTCTAACTTACATAAAAAATATAATTATACTAGCGGCCCCGTCCGGCTTCGCCCAGGTGCTAAGAATTTATGATTTATTATCCCCTCCCCCGCGAGGAATTTCCCCTTGCGAAATGAAGTCAAGCTGGTGGTGTTTATAATATTAGTAGGATTCCGCCAATACGCTAAAATGCAAAAGAATTTCAGAGTTACGTTTTGTTACTACCCCACAGGATTTACTCCCAAAGTTCCATCTAATCTGCGCGTGTGCGCGGCCGCGCACTAACTTTTCGAAAGTTGCGCAGCCATTTTCATTTTCATGTATTCTTCGCACAATGGGTTTGTTCACAATTTTTACTTCCCACCTCTACTATGGTAGGGAAGTAATGGATTTAGTTCGAAAAAATATTTTAACAGATCTTCACGTTTTGAGACCCTAGCAATCGTTTAAGATCATTTTCTGACTGATGTCTGTATGTGTGTGTATGTGGTCAATTTTTCGCCTTCGATATCGCAAAAACGGAACAACATACGGCCATGCCGATTGTTCTATTGTGTTTATCAACCTTTAACTTAGATCTGATTAGATTTTGAGTCAAATCGGTTCAGTGGATCCTGAGATATTAATAAAAAAGTTCTCAATGTCACGTATTAACATAGGTAAAAAAAAAAATATAAATGAATTCTAGATGTTATAATATGAAAAAAAATGTAAATATTTTTTTTCTCTAAAATGTATAGTTTTCGAGAAAAAAAATATTTTACTAAAAAAAATAAAAATTGTACGTAAATCAAGGTAACCATGATTTTTGCTATATTAAGTTAGCCATCAGTAGATCACCAAACAAAAAATTCGACTGATGACCAGTCCTATACTTCCCACCTAGTATATTTGCAAAAAATAAACACTTTTTTTTTTTTTATTCTTTGACTAGGCCCAAATAACCTTAGCTGTTGGTGGTCTTTAAAACACAATTTAATTTTTATTCTTTGAAAAAAGCATGGCCCTCTTTTTTGTTTGGTGATCTACTGATGGCTAGCTTAATATAGCAAAAATCATGGTTACCTTGATTTACGTACAATTTTTATTTTTTTTAGTAAAATCTTTTTTTTCTCGAAAACTATACATTTTAGAGAAAAAAAATATTTACATTTTTTTCATATTATAACATCTAGAATTCATTTATATTTTTTTTTACCTATGTTAATACGTGACATTGAGGACGTTTTTTTGAATATCTCAGGATCCACTGAACCGATTTGACTCAAAATCTAATCAGATCTAAGTTAAAGGCTGATAAACACAATAGAACAATCGGCATGTCCGTATGTTGTTCCATTCTTAAGATATCGAAGGCGAAAAATTGACCACACACATACACACACACATACAGACATCAGTCAGAAAATGATCTTAAACGATTGCTAGGGTCTCAAAACGTGAAAATCTGTTAAAATCTCGAAATATTTTTTTCGGACTGAATCCATTACTTCCCTACCATAGTAGAGGTGGGAAGTAAAAAGAGGGCCATGCTTTTTTCAAAGAATAAAAATTAAATTGTGTTTTAAAGACCACCAATAGCTAAGGTTATTTGGGCCTAGTCAAAGAATAAAAAAAAGAGTGTTTATTTTTTGCAAATATTTACTAGGTGGGAAGTATAGGACTGGTCATCAGTCGAATTTTTTTTATCAATGAACTGCTTAAAATCACGCGTCAAAACCGGGCTTTAGGGTCAATCCAAATTACTGAAGTTCGATTACGGGCCAAAGTCCCAAAACGAGATATTTGGGGGTGTGCGCACATCCCGTAACAGGAGTCTTGTTTTACGCTGCAATGAAAAGAGACGGCACTGGAGTGATAAGCTCTTCGAGATACCGTTCTACTACGGGAACGTTGCGAATGAGTAAATGAGTAGAATAAAGTTTAATAAAAAAAATTTAATTTATGCAAATTTCTTTATACTTGTCATTAATTTCAAGTTTTTAAGACAATTTTGAATAAATATCTTTGTATAACTAGTTTACACAGAATTTCAGAATGGTTTCTCAATTTTCAATTTTGTTCGATTCGTCGCTCAAGATATTCGTGTATTAGGAAGACGCTTCCGTGCATGTAACCGTAACGTCTTTTTCATTCTCAGTAAAAATAGAAACCGGAAAGAAGATGCATCGCGTTTTTTCATAAAACTTGACATAAACCCTTTATCTCGCGACCGATGAAAGAATAACTGTTACCTAATATATTTTATTACCCATCTTGCTTCAATCTTATGGCGTTACCTGGCGCTAGAATAGGACAGCCAAATAACCGTTCTCTATTTTAATGATTTTCGGCATTTCATTACCGATACGAAATGTCTTTGTTCGATTTTGTTTTGTTTTATAAATTCATATGCACGATTTTTTAAGTATCGCTCGATAAAATTTTGTAATTTACGCGACATCAAATGCCTTTTTAAAAAATTCATAGTTTCGTCTCCATTTTATTAAGCTACGTCAAGGAGAATGAGTCGTCTTCCCTAATAATTTTCATTATTAGCTATGCACAAAATGGAGATTCCACTATCGGAGAAAAGTCTCCCGGAAGATGTATTTTATCTTCGTTTCACGGTGACAGCCGAGTATAGACCGAAATTTGTTTTTACAGTCGTCTTTCTAAAATGGCCGTCGCATGAATTAGGTTTAAAACCAAAGAATTAAGACTACTTCTTTGTTCACAAAATATGATTTCAGCCTAATACATATTATTATATGTGAAGAAACCCCAATCTGAAAAAAGCAGGCTCGATAAACCGGGAATCGAGACCTGTACATTTGGAATACGAAGTGCCTGTTTTTTGGCGATACGTGAAACAAAAGAGAACCAAAATGAGCGAACGAATAAAAACAACCTAATACATATTTATATTATGTGATGAAACCTCAATCTGAAAAAAAACAGGCTCGATAAACCGGGAATCGAGGGCCGAGGCCTGTACACTTGGAATAGGAAGTGCCTGTTTTTTGGTGATACGTGAAACAAAAGAGATCCAAAATGGGCGAACGAATAAAAACAAAACACCAAAAAAAAAACTTACCAAAAATAAAAAATACAACTAATCGTCGTTTTCGTCTTCGTCGAACGATAACAGCGGCTTATTTTGTTTAGCTCGTTTTTCTTTGGGTCCTTTCTCTTTGGAATTTCGAGGATTCGATCGTTTACTGTTTGAACTAGCGCTCGATCTTTCGGTCGGCTCAGAATCGGTTTTGGATTTTGTAGGACGACGGAAAATCACCCGTTCAGAAAGATCGGCCGGTTTAGAAGATTCTTCTATAAAACGTTACGTATACTTTCAGTGTTAAAAGAACTACTTTTCAGGTAAAAAAAGGGTATGTGCCTCACCCACATAAGCACACGGTCGAAGTTATACTTCATACATTTACATTTTTGCTTTTCCCCTCTCAGCATTTTTAAAATTAATTATTATTATTAATAAAATCCATGGATATCATATCATCGAAACATAAGTATCCAAATTTTTTTTAGGTTTGAATTAATGAATTTTTCCTGATTACAGCATTATGTTACGTCATTATTCTTTCAATAGCTGCTTCATATTTACCGATTGCAGTCATTATGCATTCATTTAATTATATAAGTATCCAAAGCCTACTTACAATATTACACTTTGGAAACGTCAAAAAATTGATTTTTTAAATTATAAAATCTCTAAGAAAACAAATCTACCTAGCTAGATCGATTTTTGTACCCCCCCCCCCTTCAAACACCTTTTCAGCAACTTTCATCCAAATCGTTACAGCCGTTTTATCCCTGTTAGCGTTACATAAACATTACAAGCTCATTCCGACGCGAAATTGGAAAGGTTCAGGTTAGAATCCTGACTGTGACCACTGATTGGTAAAATGACTTTTTCCAATATGTTTCGAATTAATTATATAATTGGTTGCTCTCCAACGAAAAAATTTTTCAATTGCATTTCAGCCGTATGAATTAATGAATTGTTGATTATAGACGCTCGACAACAGAGGTCATTAGCGTCTGAGCATTTCAGCCGTATAAAACTATTATTTATCATAAACATTTACAGCATTTCATTAATTTTTGAGTCAGTAATTTTTTTCCTCGAGTTCATTCCAAATTACTACCCTCGCTAAAGAAGTATAACTTCAAAAATATTGATTGTTCAAAAACCGCGTTTAAAGAAAAAGAATTTTAAACGCTCAGTTTTTGATAGATTTTTATCAATTCTGCAAAACGTTATGTACTTTCAGTATTTGAAAAAATAACTTTCGGAGCAAAAAAAAAAATACGGTGACTACTGCCACGCTTTAAATTATCGGGAATAAGTTGTTTAGTTGTTTAAAACTACTTTTCGCAGATACGGAATAGACGCTGATGACCTGAGCTGTTAAGCGTCTATAATCTACAATATATTTTTCTGAGATACGGATGTTACATTAGAAATTCTGTATTTGAACTTCGAAAACGATATCAAAGCCATTAGAAATCAAAATGGCGCAGCCGAGTTTCATTACAAGGAATTCACAAAATGTCTCAAAGTGCAACATTTCATTACTCTGATGGAAAGGACGGGGGTGTCGTATTTTTTTGTGTATTTTAAGTTTACTGGAGTTTAAATTTTCAAATCTAGAAATGGTGGAAGTAAAGGTGTTGCAAACGTGATATTCAATGTATTTTCAAACCGATTTTAAAATTTAAGTTTTAAATGCAAACTTTGGGGACGAACGGGTTCCAAGGAGATTATTCATAATGTATGGCTAATTGCTGTCTATTAAAATATTTATATTATTACAAAAACTATTATATAAAGAACTAAATAATAAGAAAAGAACTAAATAATAAGAAACTAGTAAAAACCGCGAGAACTTCCATTTTGAAATTTCAAAAAAATACCAGTGAATAAAATTATTTAAAAAAAAACGTTATTTTGAATAGTAATCAGTTTTAACGGTACGAATATATTTTGAAAAAAATATGCCAAGGTCATTCAAAGAAATTTTCGGGAAAATGTTATCGATTTTTTACAGCGATGCAACGTTAATAAAAGCCGTAACAGAATCGAGAGCTTACAAAATACCGTTTTCCGAGAATGGAACAAACCATTCACGATTAGAGGGGAGGACGTGTGGTACAGTCAGCATAAACAAAAATCATATTCGAGGTTATAGGTACTTGCTTTTATTTAATCGTAACTTTGAAGTTATCTAGCCGTCGTATCATTCGTTTGGAATCCCGTTACCAACGGTGACGTAATAAGATTATTATTAAGAATTTACAAAAATAATTTTTTATTGTGCTTCACGTGTTTTCAAAATGCCGCGAATTTAAATGGGCGCCAATATCATGACGCAAGCGCACCATAATTATATAAAAAATAACCTGTTCCAATCAGAGTACTTGCTTATAAAATTGATGAATCTTAAATTTTTAAGCTTTCCGCCGTTCTCGTAAATCGTAAAACATTGGGGAGGGGAGTTTCCTACATAAAGGCGATTGAACATTCTAGAAAATGGTCACAATATACTAAGAATTTATACCTATTTTTTTTATTCTGCCGAAAATCTTTGACTGTATTAATTTAATATTAAATGAATACAAATAAATTATAAATAATTAAAAGCGTGTGATTTTTCTTACCTTTTTCTAATTTGTCTTGCAACTCTTTGGCTTCTTCAGCGGTAAGATCACCTGATTTAAGAACTACAATAGTAGGTTGTTCATCTTCACTATCTTCTAAATCTTCAGGATTGATGGCCGGTAACGCTTCACGCTATAAATTATTTACTGAATTAAACTTGTTATTTTTATTTTTCACAAACTTTCATCTTACTTTTGTATCAACAGAAGGACCTTCTTTATAACCAGCTTGTTCTTTGATACGCTTTAAAAAATTGGGTTCCTCCGGTTTTATATACGTTATATTGGTCTTCTTTGACATTTCCACAAAAATAATTACACAATTTTAATGCACATAATTACACACACACTAATTATAACCTATTTATGATATTCACTACAGAAATACTATATACTTGTCAGGTAATTTCTAAACAGTTCAATTAATGAATAAAAAGTATTTAAATTAAAATATAAAAATAAACGGACACAATACAATAATATACCGTTGTAATAAAACACTAATCAAAAGATTTGGGATCAATAACTGTTAATAAGTTAGCAACGTATTGAAATTTTAGAACTATTTCATTTACTGCCAACCAAACCGTACAAATATCACTACAGTTTGAAGTTTCAAATTTGACGTCTCAACTGTCAAATTGGAATTAGTATCTTTTCAAATGAATTACATAAATTTTGTTTTACTTTAATCAGTATGGATTTATTATCAAAAAACAATTTAAAAATGAATTGTGAAGATTTAGATACAAGCAATGTAAGTGAATATGATAATATTGATTTTTCGAATATATTAAAAGAAGCTTTCCACGCGACTATAGATTCAAACAAAGATGTTATTATTAAAACACCAATTTTCAATTTACCTGACGAGCTCGAAAATGTAGAAAATAGTATTTCATCACTTTCTTCAACATCGATTTTAACAAATAAGTTGTTATCGGATATCTGTGAAGTACCACGTAAAATATTTTGCCCATTTTGTGTCGATTTTGTTTTATACGAATTTCTTATGAAAGAACATTTACACAAAAAGCACAGAAAAGAGATGAGAAAATTAAGCAATGATACAAGTGACTTTCCTATAATGAATACTTGCTCTCACTGTTCGGCAGTATTATGCAACAACAGTATTTTGTTAGATCACACAATACTTTATCACCCCGAAGTTGTATGCAATGTAACAAAATCTGATAATTTTGTTTGTGGATTTTGTCAATTGTTTTTACCGAAAGAAACCTCAATACTTTTAAATCATATAAAAACAAAACATTACAAACCAGCTAAAAAAATTATTTTGAAAAATAATATATTCGACGATGATGGAAATGATTCTCAAAAACTTGAATGTTTATTTAAACAGTTGAAAACTACAAGTACTCCTGAAGCTATAGCGCATCCAAAAGGAATTTTGAAAACTATAACAGGAAATGGAGTAATTTTGAAAAATGAAGCCATTCATAAATCTAAAAGTGGTATTGTAAGCAAGAAAATGAACACTAGACGGCAGTTACGATTTAATTTACCAGAATTAGAAAACCAAAATATATCGAATAGTTTGTCGGTTCGTGAAAAATGTAACTGGATAAAACATTTCAAATCGAAAAAGAAACGAAATGATCGACATTTTGATACGGAAAACATTAACGGATTGCATTTTCAATGCGGGCATTGCAAAGAGATGTTTTCTGAAAACGCAGATTTAATATGTCATCTAGAAATGAAACACAAAAAAATAAGTAATATTTTGAGTAAGCCTTATCAGTGCGCTCAGTGCAAAGTGAAATTTTTCAAAAACCGGTTTCTAGTATTGCACAACAAATTTCATCATTTGAACAAATAAATCGAGTTGAAGATTCAGTTTTGTTTAGAATTTAAGTTCAATATATTTTAACCAAAGATATAATATTAATCATCATTATACAAATATTACCAAAATATTCAAGAATTTTTGAGACAAACCTAAAAGGTATGATAAATTATGACAGAAAAATCAGGAACTAATTATTAACTTTACTGCCCATGCGCAACTGAGTAACCATGACAGACATGCGCAGTATAGTTTTTAATTAGTTTTCGACTTTTCTTTAAATTGTAACATTAATTAATTTAAAATTTTTTATTTTCAGTCTCCTATAATCGAAATGCCATTGCACTTTCGACAATTTAACTACATTTGTCATAATGTAGCTAGTTTTTAACTTGATAATTAGGTAATTAAGAAATATATCGTGAAAATTTTACTAACATACTTTATTATAAGTTCCTTTGGTATAAATGATTAGGTTTTAATTTTTATTTTTCTAGCTGTAAATAAATGTATGATCCATTATTATTTTGACTAGATTCATAGTTTAATATTATCATATGATGATATGAATACTTATTTCAGCATGATACAATAAATCTTCAAATTATTGTAGAGCGCATGCTTGAGATGTCAACTGTTATGTCATGAAGACACATAGGTACATTGATGAACTACGTACTTCTTTTAAAATTATACGTACGTTCTTGGCGAGCTCTTAACTATGTTATGACACGAAATTCTACTTTGAAACTTATCATTATTCAAGGTCATAACGTAACATTTGATCGTGCTATGATAATTCATCATATGATAATATTCATGCTTTTTTTAAAGTTTTAGACTAGTAATTGTGTGAACTATTTTATAATTGAATAAATAAAATTTCGTGAACGATTAAATAGAGTAAAATAGCTACCATTTAATCTCTCGTTCATACACAGTAGACTCTCGATTATCCGCGGAGATCGGAAAGTGTATCCATTCGGACGACCTTATCAGCGGATAATCCGCAAAATAAAAAACTCGAAAACGTGTATATGTTTGTGGGTCCTAATAAATGATATTTAATAATTCAGGTCTGGTTTTTTCGACCTCCGATAATTAAAAGTCTGCTGTATTAAAAACAAAGTTTTTATGTACCACTCTTTTAAATGTTTTAAGTATTTTGTAACTAACAACTTTTACCATACAAAAAAATCTGTAATAAAAAAAATATTCGGATATTAATGAGTTATTTTTTAAATAAGATTATGGTGGTATTTTTTTGAGTGTATTCCAATTTGAACATTACGGATGCCGGGGTATCTGAGTTTTTTGTGAATTACCGAAAAAATGTAACTTCTGATGAAAAGACAAAAAATTGCTAGTATAGAATAAATTGGATTTTGGCAAATAAAATTATAAATGTTTTGAAGGAACATTCCCCTTTTAAATAATAGAAATCAGTTTCAAAACATTCTTAAAAATTTTGTGGAACAACTTTTGTTATTACGACACATGCGCAGTCCAACTTTACACAGGTCCATAAGAATATAACCTTAAAATATTATCTATTTTATTTAAATTTCTGTTGAGCTTATTATTTGAACAATAACTAACATTCAGCTTGTTGGACAATACCAAAGTTCAATTTAATTTCCATTCTTATTTTTCATATCAATATACTCTCAATTGTTTTCGTTCAAAAATGTTTATTTTGCATCACAGATAGATCATGATGATTTTGGATGCTTCCCATTTACGCTCGCTTTCCTCGGAGCTCATCGAGCGTGCTCGAACTCCTCCAGATGTTAAATCCGAACGCATGGTTGAGATCTTTCAGAGCATATAAATGTAAGTTACTTTAGCTGTCAAGCGTCTATAATCTACTATCGCGTCGGAGTGTTCGGATCGATCTGAGTAAAACCGAACGTATCCTTAGTGACACAAGCCGACATGTGTCGCTAAAAAAGAGCTCCATTTGATACGTGTCGCTAACTATCAGGGACCCAAGCCAACTCTCCGAGCACCATGGTTGAGGAGAAAAGTTGAGCTATGCCTGCTTAACACCTTGACTGCCATAGCGGTCCCATGGGACCGGCTGATATACTTCATACAGCGCCGTGTCGGTCCCATGGGACCGGTAAGCAATAGATGTATTAAAGTATGTTTCATGAGCCACCGGTCCATTATATCGTATTATACTTTACAGCAATGGACCGGGGCGGCCTTGCTAAACATTTTGCATGTAATGTTTTTCGATTTTGCTTTTTAGATGCTTAATTAAAATCCATATTTCGGCCAGGTTCGTAAATATTTACACATTACATTTTTTATATTAATTTATTTCATTTTTGAATAGAAAAAATACATAGAAAATTACAAAATTATCAGAACATTTTAGTTTTTATTCCTGCAACATTTGGATCAACTCCTGTTTGCCTATTAAATTTAATAATTTTAGGCTGATTTCCTTGAGGTTTTTGCCAAGGCAACTGACTTTCACTATAGTCTAAGGTGGTTTCATCGTCAGAATCTTCAAGAATTGTGGTTGTAGATGTTGCCGGTAGATTTGACGACAAAGGACGTGCAGTAGAGTCATCATCGGAATCTTCGAAAATTGAAGCTGTAGAGGTTGTCGGTAGATTCGACGAGAAAAGTCCAGTAGACTCACCTAAATGCGCAGCTTTATCACAATTTAAATTAATTTCTATAAAAAGAATTGTACTGCTAGCAAAATAAAACCGAGCAACAATATTATGTAAAGACAAATGTGAATAATACTTACCATACTCTTCATCTTCAGATTCTAAATATGTAGGGTCCTTATATGATTTGTCAGAGTCCTCACCAAATTCTTCATCAGACATATCCAATAAGTCTGCTATTTCTTTTTCGGTCAAACCTTTTTTCATAGCCATTTTTACGAAGTTTATGTTATCAAAACTCATAAGCTACAATAAACAATAAACATTCGAAACATACACTTGCAAAAACACACAGGACTTAAACGTGCTGTAACATCAAATAAGCCGGCCGGCACGGCGTGTGTGGACCGACAATGGTCCGGGCCGGCGCTATGTTTCAATTAGTATGCGTTAGCGCCGCGGAGGTCCCATGGGACCGGTAACAGAAAATTTTAAATATCTCAAAAAATATTTTGTATTTTTGAAAACCATAATTACAAAAGTGTTTTAGAAGTAATTAATTATTTAAAAGTATATTCGGCCCCATGGACCTTTTTTTGAAATTTATATCGGCAGTCAAGGTGTTAAAGAGTGGGGTCGAAAGACGCGGTTAGTTACAAATTGCGATAAATCAAAGTCTCGGCCCAAAAATGTAGGTAAGTTATCAAAAAATCCGCAATGTTATGACTTACGGAAAAACTCAAATAATTTATCGCATCGTTCCATTTGGCTTCGATACAAATCAGGAGTCGGGTAAATGGAAGGCACCCTTTTTTTTATTTGTCCTGTTTAATTGTAAACCTATTTTTGAGTATTCTTAAGGCAATTTTTATTATATGTGAACTTAAATTTTGTTCTGTAACAATCAATTGTTCTATATTGAATTATATAATTTTTTTTTACCAATATTTATAGTATAATTTTCTAATTGCCATTTTTTCTAGAATAAATTATTGATTTACGGAAAAAATATATTTTATCAACCATAATAAATAGTTATGGTTAGAAAAAACGAAATATTTTTTTATAAAAGATATAAGATTTCTAAAAGTTCTCAATTTTTATTGGATAATTTTTTTTTTAATGGAAGCATTCCATAAAACTACGAATCACGATTCCTTCATTTTTTACTAAAATTGTTAACTATTTACGGCGTAAGTCTTGGAATGCAAAATTCTAAATAGGGTCTTAAAAAATAAAATCATCAAAAAAATAATTATGTAATTAGATCGACGTGTCTCTCTTTGACCATGACGTAGGCTCTTTCAGTTTTAAGACAATTCAGATTTTTATTTTTCTTGTTTGGAGGCCCTGTAAAATATTTCATTAGACCAATAAAATAAATTCGTTAAATAACAACGTTGGTAATTCATTTCTAATTTGAGGCCTTTTGAACTTACAGCCTTGTCATTTCGGAACTCGTCGAAACGATATTGATTTGTTGCGTCTCGGTACGCGAATTCCTTCGAGAATAATAGCTACCTCTCGATTCGGTTGGACTTGGAATATTTGTGCTGACGACCGAAAAAAATTGAGATCCATGAGTCGAAGCATCCGGCGTAGTCACATCTAAACATTCACACGATAAACTAGAATCCGATAAAGAAGGATCGCCTTCATATTTAGGCAAAGCGAGAAGACTTTCAGTCGACTTAGTCGGATGAACGTAACGTCTGCTACATCGCGTACCGTACGTTGTTTGGGTTTGTATCGGAACCCTTTCGTTGTTGGAACGACACGGTGCGGTTTGGTTACCGACCGACTGTTTATTTTGGACTTTAGTATGGTTCTGCTTTTGTTTGGCGGACGTATCCAAATAACCATATCCGAACCCATAACCTCCGAATGCTTTTGTCGTTAAATTATCCCACGACTTAGGTTTCACCGGATTGTATTGAGTATAAACGTGTTCTGTTTCGGATAGCGGAGCGTAATGTTGCTGCGGTGGATGATAAGTGTGCTGTTTGAGTAAAGTTTTACTCGCGTGCTGTCTTGGCGTATTAAATTCACCAGGAGCATCCCAATATAGAGTATCGGTGCTTAACGAAGTTGTGTACGATGCAGCCGAGCTTTCGGCAAGCCCGGCGGCGGCTGTGTTACTGAATTCACTCGATGTACACGAATGCAAACTACATTGACTGACTAATCCGGCACCGAAACTGAAATATCTATGTCTCGGAGTCGCTCGAGGTTGAACGCTCGTTACGTGTTGTTGTTGCTGCTGTTGTTGATTATTCGTTGGTTGTTGCTGTGATTTGTTTCGTTGTACGTGCTGATGCGTTTTATTGTCGTCGTTTTCATCACCCGTTTTACACTCGCGTTTATTATGGTGATCTTTGTGATTACGGGAGCGACGTCTTGCCGAAGGAACGCAGTGTGGGTCGCAACAAGGGCTGGCCAAATCATACGCTTCCAAACTAGTACTGTCTTGATTACTATTTGATTTAATACACGGATTACATAAATGTCCGCCACCATATCGGTGTGATTGAGATTCTTGTTTGTCTGGTTTTGTTTTATTGTTACTATTCGAAGAATTATGTCCGTTGGTTTGTTGATAATTTTTGTTACTCGATCGGGTAGATTGTGAATCGCATGGAGTTTTTACGATGAAATGATGTTGGTCGCCACGACATCTCGAAGGCCCGAAGCTCAGTAAGTATTCTCCGCTACTGCTGGTCGAGGGTTGAAATACGTAAGCTCGATAATGAGGATCTAAGTATTGATAAGCTAACATTAAAGCGGGAGGCGGCTGTGGAGGCGCTTTGACTATATCTTCGGTGGATAATGTAGGCCGACAGTAAGAATAACTCGCTTGTTGAGTCGGAGTCCCCGGTTCACCTGACGACGATGACGCTTTCTTTCGTGCGGGTAAACTATGCGTTTTCCATTTACCTTCTATTAACTGGCGTTCCCTTAAACATAATTTCTCTAATTCATTCATTTTACTCTGTAAAATTCTTTGCAGTTGGATATACCGAATGTGTAGCTCTACCTAAAAATAATATAAATATTATTAATCAATATACGTCAAGAAATCCAGGTATTTTTTTTATCTGGATGCGCGCGCATACCGTTTTCACAGATGATCTGGTAACTATACTATATCGTTTGTTACTAGGTGACAGAACACGGTATGCGTGCGCAACCATATTTTTTCTCTCTTTTTCTTGCAGAACAAGCAATAACGATCTCTCGCTCTTATTACGAGGGATAGGTCCATTGCTCCATTTTTCACAATGATACCAAACAGAAGAAATTAAAAAACAAAAGACGTACTTTTCTAACGCAATCTTCAAACAATACAACCATTCTCATTCTTGCATCGCAGTTTTTTATAAAGTTCACTAATGTTTTATGATCTGCTTTTTCCATATCAGTCCCATTAATAGACAGTATAACGTCGCCCTCTCTCATTCCGGCTCGATAAGCCGGACCGTCGTAATCCACATAATCCACGTACGTTATCATCTCTATTTCTTGTTCTTTCTTGTAATGAATACCGTAGCTTTGCAAAGTAAATCCGTACGAACCATTTTTCTTCTCGACAATAATTGTCCGTCTTCGACGATCTTCTTCGGGCTTTGTAACTGTCACTCTGTCGGGCTTAACACGTTCCAGTATTTGTGACTAAAATAAAACAAAAAAAAAAAACGTGTGAATTTTATTTATGTAATCTAAACCTGGGTAAGTTCGGTTTTACGCTCAGATTGATCGGAGTGCTCTAATACGTTCGAATTTAACATTTATATGCTCTGAAAGATCTCTATCCTGCGTTCGGTTTTAAGATCTGGAGCAGATCGAGCGCGCTCGATTTGCTCCGAGGAAAGCGAGCGAGCAAGCAGATTTAACCAACTTCAGAGCATTTTAAAAATGAGCGGAAACACTTGTTGTGAGAATGGATAAATTTCGAAGTTTATTTATATGAGGTAATTTTTCAATAGGTAAAAATACGCGAATAATATTATTTCAAAGAATAGTAATAACCAATAAGTCTATATCGCACAAAATGATTAAATAAAATATTTATTATATCAATGGGTCGAAAAAATCAACAACCGGTAGTACTATTAATTTTAAAATAAAGGAATAAAAAAGAAAAAAATTGTGAATCATGATTTATTATTATAACAATGTTGAATTAAATTAAAATGAGGAGCAATAAAGAATGTATTTCGGCGTTAGTAATATGAATTTAACTTGCTGGGGCCATTTTATTCTGACGTTTGGAAAAATCTGCTAGATTACGTTCGGAATTGTTTAGATGGCTCGATTTGCTCGCTTGTCACGTGACCAAAAATCTGTTCGCTCGGCTCGATCAATCGAGCGTAAAACCGAACTTACCCCCTGTTAAGAACTACAATTTTGAACCAAACCACTAGAAGTGATATCGATAATTGTCAATGTTTTTGATTCGAATAATATTGATAGTTTTCGGTATTTTTAATTTTTGATTATTAAAAAAATGTATAATTTGTTTTCTCATGGTCTCATTAGACATAACAGATGAGTTCACGTAGCGAGAACGTTTTTAGGATGTATTGACAGCACGACTGGAGTTTACTCCTTAAAGTAGGCAAACATACATGCGTACATGCGTCAGCTGTCGCGCACCATATCCTGTACAGTGTACACGTCGGCTGTATACAAGTATACACATACATTGAAAGGTGCGCAAGGTACGTGCGCAGAAAACGTAACGCTTTTTAGTTAACGCTTGTGTAAATTTTACTCCTCATAAAATTCCCATACCGGGCGCCTTATATGAAAATCGATTCTTAAGGAGTAAACTCCAATAATATATAAAATAGTAACGCAATGTCTGTCAGTAATTTCGTTTTTTGCGGGGTTTATTAGGATATTTTGTGTGACACTTAAACTGAAAAACGTGTGTCCAGATTTTTTGTCTGTCTGCCTGACCACTTGTAGCATGTTTTATATAATACTACTATATCGCCAGCTTGAGAGAGAGGAACGTCGCCGACAGTAGAGCGTAGACAATCGTTTCTCTGTTTTTTTAGAACGGCTGGACCGATTTTAAAACTTGGTACCCAAAGTTAAAGTATAGGGTACTTTTTATCGAGTTAAGATAGACCCAGCGTTATAAACGTGAGAGAAGTCGCGGATGAAGGCATATAAGCAATAACAATTTAATCATATGATAAGGGCAAGTATGAGTTATGTAATTTCTTAAATAAACAAAAATAACAGACAAACGATATTTGATTGATTAAATAATTGTATTTCTTTATCGCATATTGAGTGACCTCATTGCCATGATGCGCGTAAAATTGAATTAATATGCAAGGCATATACAGTTTGGGAAATGGTATGTTCGTATAAGGAAAGTTATTTCTGTAAACCTTTTAAGAAAATTTAACTACAAATACTTATTGTACGTTAAAAACAATCGAGCATTTTTCTATGGTTAAATTAACAATTTTGTGACGAGTTCCCGATGTCACAGATACGTTTAATTTGCACAGAAAACACAATTATTTGTTCTGTGTTTTTTTTATTTATAGCTATAGCATGGGGTCCATTCATTCACTTTATTGTGGGTAATTGCATTTTTTCACGTTAAACAGCCTTGAAACAAAACAATTACATTCCAAATTATCGGCGTACAAGTAAATGGATGAAAATCAATTATTACCTACATGCTACAGATTGTATAATCGACCTTACAAAAAATTGTAACTAAAAATGGTGTTTTATAATATACCTGGTTTTTTAATACTCCTATAAAAAACGCATTAAAAACTTTGTGTATGAATACTATTTAATTTTTTTATGAGTTTTGATTCTACATCTACAAATAAAGGTTCTATTTTAGAATAATAATATTTTTATTTATACAAAAGGCTACAGAACAACAATCGGATTGTCTCTTAATCTGAAAAACAAACGTTAAAAAAATGAATACTTACAGGCGACGATTCCAGTTCATCATCGCTATGATCAATTTGTGTCGACTGTCTTTTAGTTTGCTGTTGTCTTTTGTTTTGTTGTTGAACTTGCATGTTTTTGTTTTAATGAAACAAATGCACAGGTGTAATTATAAATAACCCATTGTGTAATAAAATATAAACTGTACAGTCCAGCAATAATTAAAATCCATCATCAATAAAAATGCACGTAAGCACAACAGACGTTTTTACTACACGAGAACATCCATTATAATTACACATGAGTTTTTTTATAGGGTCTGCGCCATAGCGTCGAAAAAAACTACCACAATATCGCAGGGGTAGAAATGGTTAAATCCATCGCGACGTCTGACGTCTGCAATTAAATAAATACGCTAGAAAACTGAGGCGCTTACATAGCGCTGTTAACAATACTCGCTGCTCGCATGAGTCACGATTGTATGACCGTGTTTATACGCTTTATAAAACACACAATAAAGGCATGCGCATTCAAAATCGGATAGGAAAACAAATGGTGGGAGGTCGCTTCAGCGTAGACCGCAAACATTTGGTTTTATATTGACTTTGAAACATTTGTCCTTTCATTGCTTATCTTTATATATATTATAATAGCCGTTACCCGTGGCTTCGCCCACGTATTTTTCGATTTATGATTTATTATCCCCCCCGCGAGAAATTCTCCTCCTGCGAAGCGAAGCCGGGCTGGTGGTGTTTATTCGCTCGAATTTTATAATACATAACTCACTCGCTCCGCTCGTTCGCTCGAATTTTATTAATACATTACACACTCGCTTCGCTCGTTCGTTTGAATATTAATTATACATTACTCACTCGCTTCGCTCGTTTGTTTGAATATTAATAATACAATACTCACTCGCTTCACCCGTTCGCTCGAATTTTATTAATACATTACTCACTCGTTTACTCGAATATTAATAATACATTACGCACTCGCTTCGCTCGTCCGATCGAATTTTATTAATACATTATTGCTCACCTACGTTATATAAGGAACTCCTGTGCAAAATTTCATGCTTTAACTTCAAAAATGATGAACGTCCATACAAACTTGCATCCCCTATTTAACCCCTTTAAGGGTTGAATTTTCAAAAATCCTTTCTTATTATTCATCTACGTTATATAAGGAACTTCTGTGCAAAATTCCATGCTTCTAACTTCAAAAATGACGAATTTCCATACAAACTTTCATCCCCTATTTAACCCCCTTAGGGGTTGAATTTCGAAAAATCCTTTCTTATTGCTCACCTACGTAATATAAGGAACTCCTGTGCAAAATGTCATGCTTCTAACTTCAAAAATGACGAACTTCTATGCAAACTTTCATCCCCTTTTTAGCCCCCTTAGGGGTTGAATTTAAAAAAAAAAATTCTTAGTGCTCACCTACGTTCTATAAGAAACTTCTGTGCAAAATTTCATGCTTCTAACTTCAAAAATGACGAATTTCCATACAAACTTTCATCCCCTATTTAACCCCCTTAGGGGTTGAATTTCGAAAAATCCTTTCTTAGTGGGTGCCTACGTCACAAAAGGAACCTACTGTCCAAATTTCAAGTTTATATCTTCAGCGGTTTGACCTGGGCGTTGTCTGTCAGTCAGTAACGGAACTGTTTTATATATAGAAAAGAGATTATTTATTTATTATCTTTATCTGTGTTCTCTTTTCTAACTTCTATAATCTATATTAAAAGAGACATGATTATCAGTGTGCCAATTGAAATTATAGGTATTGTTTTGTTTGATAAAATGAAGAGATTTTCCAATCTCCATTGTATAACGTTGCAAGGATTTTATAAAAAAACGAAATACATATTTATAAAATTTTTATTACAATATTGTATATAACTTTTTATACTTGTAATAAAATTGAACAAATAAAGCGCTAAATTAAATACGTAATTAATAATCAAATCCATACTCGAAATATGAATTATCAAATGTATGAACTCGAATATAACCGTCCTCTCCCCCTGAACTGTAACTCTTGCCGTCCGGATGGAAGGCAACACTGTTGATCGGTCCAAAATGTCCTTTCACTCTGCCAAATTCCTCTTCAAAAACTAGATGGAAGAATCTCGAATCGAACTTTCCGGCTCTAGTCGAGGTGGTCGTTACGTCCATAGCATCTTGACCACCGCCCAACACAACATGATCTAAGATTGGACTCAACGCAGCTGAATTTACGGGTCGTTCAGTTTTGTAGGTTTTCAAGAGTACGAGGGAGTCTACATCGAATAATTTCGCCGTGTGATCTTTCGAGGCGGTTATGAACATCGTGCTGTCTTTTGATAGTTGCATGTCGTTTATTAAATTTTGATGTTCGTTTACAGACATTAATTGTTTGCCAGTCTAAAAAACAATAGTTATTCATTTATTGGAAAAAGCTACTGAAAACTGTAATATAGAATTAATTTAAAAAACTTACTCTCAAGTCCCACTGGATGAGTTCACCATTTTCATGACCAGTTATTAAAGTTTCGTCGAGAGTTCCCCACAAAAGCGACGATACCCTAGGTCCATTGATTGGTATACGAAGGATCGGTTCAGATGTGGATATACTTTCATCGGCATTTCTTACATCGATAATAAATAATTCACATTGGTAACCCATAGCTTTATCAGTAGTATAAACTGCCATATTTGCCGAGTAACTAAAATTACACGCTCGAACGGACGAATTCGTCGAAATGTTTCCTATTTCTTTACCAGTCTTAACATCCCATACTTTAAAAGAGTTGTCTCCAGCACCAGAAATGAATCTAGTCGAGTCCCAATTTACATCAATGCACCATACTGCTCCTTGATGGCCATCAAATGTACCGAGCCTTTCTCCGTTTAAAGAATACCAAACATCGGGTTTGTTGTCTTTCGATGATGAAAATAACAAATCGCCTTCTCTGTTGTACTTAATTTGCGTAATTGCACGTTCGTGCCCATGCAACATAAGAGGTTTCTACAACGAAAATAAAAAAAAAAGGTTAACATATTGAATAACAAAAATAACGCAATGTTTATTTCTTATTAAAAAAATAGCGTACCATTTTGGAGAATACTGATTTTATGAACTTTTGCACTGATTACGATGTAATTATACGCAAGTTATACATGCAAATAAGAATGAAAACCACACGCGGAAAGCGACGTTTACAGAATATCCCAAGGATGAACAAATTGGTCGACAATCGACATGACAATTGAGGAGTATAGCCATAAAGACACATGAGTATAGCATATAGTGGCAAACATAGACAAGAAATTAGTGGCAGGACACTGACAAGTGACATAACCAAAAACACTTGTATTTTGCCGGTTATTTCATGATTTTGTTTACAAAATCACTTAATTCGCATTTTTTAAATGTATTTGAATCTTCATTGTTCTTACGTATTTTAACAGTAATTTCTAATGCATAACGATGTTAATTTCATTTTTTCTGCTTCATTCCACAAGCTGTGCGTTTGCGTACTGTTATTGATTTTTTATGGTTTGATCTTTTATCATCGCAACAAGCATTATAGTTTTGAAGTCACAAAAAAGTCATAAATCATCTACTGAGAAAATTCAACGAACAATTTACTTGTAGTACTGTTTTATTCAAAAGACATTTTGCTTATAATATTTACAGCAAAGAAAAATAAGAGATAAAAATCAATAATTTTAGCACTGGTGTATGATAGTATATCTCAAAATGTAACAAAATTATGTTAAAGTCAGACATTTACACAACAAATTATACCTTATATTTAGACAAGCAGTATGTAATTTATTCATTCTTCCTTGAAATACTCCGCATCGAGGCGAACTCAAAAACTTACCAGAATTGGTATGACAAATTCAATTTTGAGTTTTTCACGTTTATTTTTACAGTCTTATTTCATTTTTCAACGTTCCTTAAATATACAAACGATCTTCGACTTAGCATTTTACAAAAACGGTACATTCAAAATTTGTCGTTGACGACAGTAAAATTCTAAAATTTATACCTACCCACTAATAAATAAATTTAAATTATAATTCTGGCAACATAATATAATATTATGTTAACTTGGGTAAATAACTGACTTGGTGTTTATGTTTATACGTAAATAAGTATTTACCGAATTATATCAAAATCAATTTAACAGAAAACAACAAATTATTATTATTTATAATATATCACATTCATCTATAGATTTTGTGCAAACCGAAAAATTCGATGAGAATCAAATCTTTGAAAACAACTTCTATAAAGTAATTTGTTACGGTGTTTGAAATATTTTTTTTTATCGCGTTGCCACTTCATTTTAAACGGTGATCAGTTTTATAAATTCCCTTAAAAAATACTATTCAGTCTGATTTATAAATACTGAATGAGTCTACAAAACTACCTCAAATATTAAAATAATTGCAACAAATAATGAGCCGATGTATTTTATCTGAACTGGTGACTACCGGGAAATTTCTTTGAGTGGCCCCAGCTCAATTACAAAACAAAAAAAAATGGATGCGTGTACTTTGTACGCGCGTTAGAAGTTATACTTCTTTGGCGTGATTAAGAATTAATTTTTAATTTGCATGCAAATAATTTATTGAAATATAAAATAATAAAAGGACTGAAGTGAATTTATTTATATTTGTTTATATGGTAACTATGGAAATCATTAATGCTGCAACTTCATGGTGTTAAATTTTCGTGACGTGATGCGCGCGCATCGTAAAAATTCACTTTCATCATTTTTTCATAACGCGCCAAAAGATGTATAACTTCAAAAAAACAATAACGTTAGACTACTTTTTTAATAGATATTTAAGTCTTTGGCGGCATTTGCCCGGTTTGCCGACTGTTTCATACGAATTTGCCCCCTCTCTTGGGCGCTAATGTGACGTTAAGTTGCGCTAAGTGAAACAAAAGAGGAACGGTGAACTGTCATTTATTTCAAAGAAAACAAATGAAATATATTCCTACAGAAATTGCAACTA
Source organism: Mongoloraphidia duomilia (assembly GCA_039654895.1). Lineage (NCBI taxonomy): Eukaryota > Metazoa > Arthropoda > Insecta > Raphidioptera > Raphidiidae > Mongoloraphidia > Mongoloraphidia duomilia. The sequence continues at coordinate 886,252 of CM077518.1, forward strand.
AATTTTCTAAGTGTATTAAATAAAATCTCCACTGCGAACATACATTTACTAAAGATATAAAAATACTTGAAACATTAAAAAACTTGCCTGAATTACCTTGATTAAAATATTACATTTACTTATTATTAATACCGGGTAAATTTTCTAAAATTTACGTTACATTACATTGAAAAAAAAATCTAAATTCTAATTCATTAGCCTTTTTCAAAACAAGGAAGATAAATTACTCAAAACAATTTTGCATTTCCAACAATCAATACTACTAAAAAAATAATTAAAAATTGCACAAAATCCATATAAATTATGTCTTTTTTTATTTTTCTATAATTATGATTTTGACTGTACACAATTGATGAAAAATACAAAAGTAGATTGTTTCAAACTCATAGAAGGCAATATAATTATATTTTATATTTTAATATGTAAGTCAAATCCCTGGATTTTTATGTGGAAGCGTTACCGAAAACAGTGGATAGTATATTTTTATATTACAATACATTTTTCTACAAATATTGCTCATAATATAAAGGCTGTATCACACTTTCATACACAGCTAAGACTTGATTATAGATGGCATTTTAAAAAACAAATCACTGTTTAAATAACAACTGACGATCTCTTTTACTGATACTGACATTCAATTACTTACATAACCTCAATACCGTTTCATATAAACTGAAAGAAAGATAATATTAATATCTTTAAGCGAAGCCATTAGCCAATCACAGGTCAAATTGTTGTACATATTCCCGTTATCTTATTAAAAGTAACGTTTTTGAGTGCATAAAACAGAGTAGGTACATGCTATGTTCCAAAGTGTATGCGTCTAAAAACCTTTAGACATCTTGATATCACAAATCGAATCAAACTAGCAAAAGCACGTTTAACGCACAAAAGATGTCCGAAAACCGATTAAAAAAAAAAACAAACAAACGATACACTGTAACGACTGATACTTCCATCTAGTAGTAACTCGCGATGCCGTCAAGTCTTCATAATAATCTTTTGTTTATTTAGTGTCATGCAGCCAAATTTAATTGTGCATCTGCAACGATCAAATTTTAACAAAAACAAGTTACGATTGTCAATCTTAACGCCTCTCGAACTAATCATATTTTTGTACGGACCCGATTAAATTAATATTGATTATTTATATCCTATTCTTAAATATCCTACATTATATACAATTGAAAAACAGTTTACTCAAATATAATGACACTTTTATATTTATTTTATATAAAATATTGTACTAAAACATATAAATGTAAAATTTTAAAAGTTACACTATCGTGAAATTTGAAAGAAACAAAACAACAAAATCGTAGAGTGTTTCAACCAATCAGAGATTTTTATTTCTGATATATAAACGAAGCTGTGCAAACATTGCGAGTGAAAAAACTGGAAGGACATAAAAAATACGTTTCGATCACTCATCAATTGTCATCATACCCAACCTGTCCCACACCCAACGCAACTGTCATTTGATAATTATACATAACCTCAATGACAAATATACGATACTAGTCGACAAATGGAAAAAAATATTTTTTTTAACTTTTAAAAATCCTTCCAATTTCGATGTGTGCAACGCATACCCAACTCACCTAAATTTATACACGTGTTTAAAAAAATACGATACAAACATGATTGTAACGATTTAACGACCGCATATTCAAATTTTTGAGTCCACTCCACAGCGCTTCGACAGTTTCATTTGCGACGGCTGACGACATGCCATCAAAATTAAAATCATATTTGTTATTATAATAAAATTTACAAAACATAATCAAATATCTGTAATTTCGATTCGAAAAGAATAATAACAACTTTTGTTGAAAAATATGAGACCAATATTTTTATAACTAATAAAATTTAATAAGAACATCAACAACAACAAAAAATCATTACGATTGATTCTTATATTATTAAAATTTGATCATTTCGAGCAATTTCAGTTAGGTATATTTATAACGATTCTTCAAAATTCAATTTAATAATGTTTAAGGTATTGTTCTTCATAAATACTGGTGGCGGGGCGATGTGTAAGAGTTCTGTCTATCACTTAGAAACGACTGTATTAATTATTTATATACCTACAATTACAGATTGTAATCCAAAAATATTTATACATTTGTCGTATTGTTATTATATTACCAACAACAAACAAAACAATCCAACGATTGTTTAAAAAAATAATGACTGTCATCTGCCACTAGTTGTGAATTGTAACAAACAAAACAATGGAAGGATTATTTAACAATCGACTGTCATCTGTTACTAGTGATAAATTGCAAAACGCACTGTTAAATAATCTATTTTTCGAATTTTCAGATACACACGTTTTTTTTGCTCTTCTTTGTGTAAGTTCGCACGCAGTAGAAAAGTAATTTTGAGGTTAAAAAACCTAGCTATAAAATAATAATAATAATAACAGTTGGATATAAAATATTTTTGAATTATTAAATGTAAATTGTATAAAATTGAGACCTTTATTTCATATTACAAATTCAGCTAATTAGTAATCACATTTAGTATTTAATCCCAGCGTAATAAAGAATGTATGATGCAATAATACGTTAAAATACGATCCTTTCAAATAAACGTTTTATCAAGTGTCACAGAATATCAATTAAGCGTTCATTTGTTTACACCGATTACAGTTTTTTCAACTTAGCTCTAGTCCCTGAAACAAATCCACAAAAAAACAAGAACTACTCTGTACTCCTTACTGTGACGATAATAAACCAAAACTTAAAAATTTATATTTGAAATAGTAAAATCAAATACGACACTTCTTTTGTTTTAAAAACAAAATCGATTTAACACGTTCCAAAAAACGATTCGTAAACTGAAATTTTAATAGATCAACGTCCGATTACACAGGGACCGCAGTTACGTTGCAAATACTATATTTCTGGTATTATAATATCACTTTGCTAAATCATTTCATTATGTTAAAATAAATGGTGATATGCTGGTTGCTTTTTTTTTGTTTCGTAATCTAATTTAACCAAACCTTAAACTGGTTCACTTGGATTCGGTAGTTGATTTGGTGTCGGTGAAACTGGTTTAACAGTTGAACTATCTTTATCCACTCTGAAACAAATTGTTACGATTCATTTATCAAACTGCATTTTCAATTGAAAAAAAAAGAGTGACAGAAACAAAGAAACTTACATTGTCGATGACACTATAGTAGAACTATCTTTGTTTTGTTGAATATCGAGTTTGTTTTCTTCTACGGACATGTTTTTCATTATTACATTTTCCGATTCTTCTTCGACAGTACTTACGTCGACAGCGCCGCCCATCATGCCTTGGCTCGACAAAAAGTGATAATTATCTATTAACTCTTGATCTTTGTTGTTAGACTCCGTATGCTCCTTACTGCTAATATTTGCATTGGTATCGGCCGCTTCGATCGGTAACTGCGACGGGTTTTGTTTTTCGGTCACATCGCCATTACCGGTTTTCTCTTCATCGTCTTCTTTTTCTTCCTCTTTCGACTCAGTTCGTTTCGCCGCATCTTCTTTGGATAGTTCCTTAGTTTCAACCGTCGTCGAAGTCGAACTGAAATTCGTTTCGAAACTGTCGAAAGACGCCGAACTGAAGTCGGCCCAATTATCCTGTACCGCGCTGGCAGCTGTCGGCGCTGCCGGCTCGTTCGCAACTTCCCACGGATCGATAGCCGTCACAGGGGCAATCGCGCCTTCGCTGACGTTTTCGCTATTCATCCACGCTGCGACAAAACAACATAATTTCTTATCGAGAGTTGCCGTCGTCGATTTTTTTAAACAATTTGAATCGAAAACAGTAATTTGTTTATCACAGTGACTGCTGGTTAAATTCATAAAAAAACAAAAATAACTGACTTACGATCATTTGTGTCGACATCCATTTTAGCGATGGGCTGATCGTCGTCATCGCTGTTGCTACTGTGGGTCCATTCTCTTGCATTTTTATCGATCACAGTCTGGTACGTGCCTTCCTGCTCCCGATCTTCCCAGATGTCGTCTTCGGCGTCATCTAATGTGTTTATGTTTTGGGCACATACCTACAACAAAAACAATTGAAGCGCATTCAAAATGAACAACACCGTTTGAGAAAGCGAGGAAAATGGTGAACGAGTTTGCTCTCTTTTAAAATGAATCTTCCAGCTTTTTATGACAGGTTTTTTATTTTGTTTTAGGAACCAGCCTATAGCCGAGAGCACTGTAGCCTCTAGGATTCATTGTGCTAACCACCCGATCCAGTATTCTCGTTCCTCGTACTGGCTTGCACAAACCGTGACCGGTTATAAATCTATAATTTTCTTTTCCGAGACTTTCCGTACTTAAAATAAGACATACCTGATTGAAGAGTTCAGCTTGTCTGTCTAAATCACTGTCGCTAATGTTGAAATTCATACTGGTAAGTCTGTCGACGGAACTGTGCAACGGATCTTCTCCTTCGTTGAATTCTTCGTCGTGGTAACCGTAGCTTTCGATAAACTGCGATGCCATCGGCTGCATCTGATATTCCTGATAAACCTGAAAAAAAAAACAACATATAAAATACTGTAACAAAACCCCAGATGCTACGCCACTGTTTCCAACAGAACATTCCAGACTGAAGCGATTGTCTGTTTGTTATAACACAGTAGTGGAATAGTATCGAAGATTCCGGACGTTTCTATAGACAACGAGAACGCGTGCCGCTCTATATAAAGCCGCGAGTACAAGCGGTTTGAAATCAGTCATTCAGCGTCGTGTTGAGTCAGTCAATCGGTGATTTGTGAAAATAAATGGGAAATAAATAAAACAGTATTCTGTGAATATACCTGTTAAAATAAATATCCTTGTATTGTTAAGTGTTATAATTACCGTTTAAGTGTTTCATTGTTTAGAATTGACATTTTCGTTATTGTTATTATTGTGTTTATAATTATTATAATTAATTATTGTAAATAGACATTGTACATAAATCCTAATAAATAAATAATTTAATTCCGCCAACTTAAAAACAGTTTTGTTACAATACTTAATTCTGTTTTTAACAACTGAAGGAAGGTTTGGTTGAGGGTCAACCCTCAACCAAACCTTCCTTCAATTATTAACATTCATTGGGTCAACATTAACTGAAGACATTGCACTGTTTTTAACACACGGGTAGTTCCAAACTAACGGAAATGTATTTTTTCTTATTTGTTCGATTTTCTGCCAGTTCAGCGTTCTTAGGCTATTCATGATGTTCACTACAAAAAGAATTTAAACGGGAAAAAACAAAAGCATCACATACCTGTTGATGTAAAATGGCCGCTTGTGGGAACGGTATATCTCTGTAGTCTTCATGATTATCGTCTGCATTACACTGACTCGGATGGCTACCGCCCTAAAAACAAAACAAAAATTGTTGTAGCTCATTTGTTTTCGAGTATACCACATAATCATTTTTTTTTTTTTTTTGAAAACGCGTTTTATTCTTGAACAATTCCAGGCAGGCTCGGATTTCAGCCTAGGCCAAAAAGGCACCGGCCTAGGGGTCCAGCTGCCGAGGGGGCCCCGCCCAGGGCGGAAATGTAAATTATAGAAAAAAAGCCCAAACATGTTTCAAGATAGCCCAATTGTTTCTAAGATAGTTCAATTGGCGACCAATCAATTCAATTTCCGACCAATCCAATTCCATTTTTTTTTGGGCTTGGGGGGCCCCTAACTGTCAAGTGCCTAGGGGCCCTGGGTCTCTAAGTCCGAGCCTGATTTTAGGGTGCCCACAAATATTTGAAGGAAAAAAAATCCTTGCCCTTTCCAGTACCCAAAATACTATTTTCCCCTGAATTTTTTTCATTCTCGTAGTCAGTTTTTCTATACATAGTACAGCACTCAGCCGCTAGAGCTCAGTAAACTCGCTGTATGTTTGAATCAGAAAAATACTTATTTTTATTTTTCCCCCACTGACATTCCTTGACATTTCCATGATTTCTCTGACCTATCAAAAATTCCCTGACTTTTTTTTTTTATATAGTTATTTTTCCCTGACTTTTCCAGGTCTTTAGACACGTTGGTTCCTAAAGACTCTTTTAGGACAGTGATAAACAAATGCATTTATAATTACCAAAAACGTTTGATGCTTTTTGTTAATTTCATCCAACGCACCCGATACAAACGCCTCCCATGCAATTACGGTGTCATTGCTGACATTTTCTTTGATATAACTGCCCAGCGGTGACTTTTCACTTTGTTGTACGATATTATTGGCTATATTAACCAAGTGACCCATGTAACCTCGCCGGATACCATTAGATTTAGACCTGAAAAAAAATCAGTTTTTACTAATTATACCTTCTAAACCTAGAAGCTAATAGGTAGACGACCTCTAACGCGCATGACAGAAATTGGGCCATTAGCGTTCACGTGATTGGTCGACTGAAAACAATTGCAATCTACACGTCACTGCGGCCGTAATTACAAGTTTCGTTCACAGAGTATGTCCTATTTGTTCTAATGAATTTGTTCAAACTGTCAGTTTTTCAAAATAGAAATTGCAAAAAATTATCAAACTGTTAATCCATGTATCTTATATTTTACCTGGATTCCGCGCGCATACCGTGTTCACTGATGAACCGGCAACTAGGCAACAGTCTGTCTAGTGTCTATATCGTTTGTTACTGACTGCTGTTGGCTAGGTGGCAGGACACGGTATGCGCGCGCAACCACGTTCTTCTCTTTTTTCTTGCGGAATAAGTAATAACGATCTCTCGCATTTATTTCAAGAGATAGGTTCATTAAGAGGGAACGTTATGCCAATTGTCACAGTTATCTGGGTCTAGTACCAATACATATTTTCAATTGTTTATATGAACAAAATATAATATATAAAATTTTAATACTGAAAATGACAATGTTTTGTTATGTATTTCTGTAGTGTTAAGAACAAAACGACAACTTACTGTTTTTGTTCGTTGTCGTCCCACGCTTCCAGAATTCTTCCGAGTAATCTGCAATCTGTAAACAGCTGAAAATCAAAACAGAGCATTCAATGAAACCGATCGAATCTATTTTCGACAGGATCGCAGTTGACCTTGAATCCCATCGAAGATAAGTATAATGGTCCGGCTTCGACCAATCCAAAAATATCGGATTACTTACATGCGAAAACATAAGATTCTCATCCGTATCGTCGGGTTTATCATTTTTCTCACTCGTCGAATTAAGTGCGAACGCGATACACTGCTGAACTTGCGTATGTAAGAAATTGTTCCACGTATATTTGAAAAACATATCAAGAAGAACGTTCACCGTATCGAGACGTGTGATTTCCTTCCGCAGTTCTACCGATTCGGTAGCGATAAGAGCCGAAAGTAATCTGGTAACTTGCAAACGTGTATTACCCAGAGGCGGGTCCAAAACGCCCACTGTTGTTTTTACAGGCACTTTCTGTAACAACAAAAATAAACAATTGCATTGACGTAGTGAAAGTAGACACTCATATGTTTAGGCTGATCATACGTCATATTGCCAACCGGACAATACCGTTCTATGAGTCGTTGTTTTAGTTAAAAAAATAACTCGGGTCGCAGCGAAGAACCCTGCCGACAAAATAGTGTATTTGCAAATGCATGCATTTTGGTATTTAAACGTATCGTTTTCGTTTGTTTCTGGACAAAATAAAAAGCCTTAATACATCCTTTAAAACGATTAAAATTTTTCTCAATTTATCAATCCTAATTCTACCCGACAATTTTTGCTTTTCCGAACAACAATCTTTCTTCTGTGCGTCGAAGAAGTAAGGTCAGCCTCATTACGTTTGAACGGATCGTTACTTACTTTAGGTGGATCGATTAATATACAATGAAAATCTTTGAGTCTTGGAATGATAGCCGTTGTCGTGTTGTGGACGACTTTTTGTCTGTGTTCCTTTTGGGCGACGTCCTCTACTTGACCTCCGTACGTGTTAGTATCCATTAAAGGGCTAAAAATGTAATTCACAATTCTACTTCAGTGCAGAGTAATTTTAAATATAGACATCGATTTTAAATCGATCAATCGATTAATTCAACTACACTCACTTGTTTTGCTTAAAGTTTAACAATGCTATTAATACTTGTATTCCGCTAACAATACTAGTTTCTGACTTTTCAAGACCCAACATGTGGTCTAAGAGAAGCGTTATTGTGTCAACACTGAAAAAAACAAAAAACAAAACTTAATTATTGAAATATACCGTTAGCAATAACGCAGTCATGGAGGATAGAGAGAAAGGAGACTGATTTCGGTAGGCCGCAATGTGAAACGTGTCCCGAAAATCGATGATGGCCAGGGTTCGTAAAAGCTTTATGCGCGACGTTAAAGGCCCTGAGTCGCGTCGATTGTTGCGGCCTTCTTCATGGAATCAGTCTCCATGATTCTATTAACGAATCCACAACAGCTGTTAGTTAGCTCGATCGATTATTTTTTAACTCAGTTTATTTCTATTTTGCAAAAAAAAAACTCGGGTCGCAGTGCCAAACCCTGCCGACAATATAGTGTATTTGCTAGTACAGGCATTGTGGCTTTATTATGTGAACTTAAGTTTGTTTTTGTACAAAATAAAAAATTTAACCCCTTAATACATCCCTTAAAATAATATTTTTTTTTCTTAATTTCAATATTATTATCAATACAACCTCTGTATTAAATTAAATACACCCTTCTATAAGTAAAGCTCTATCCGCAAACTAGTGTTTTCATAAAATTTGAAAGTCCGGTCTTGTCGGGCCGATTTTATTGAAATTTTAGCAGCACATTTTGATCTTTACTAAAAGATTAAATTTCAATTTTGAAACAATTTTGAGAATTTTTTCGGTATTTTTGGGCCCATAAACACCGATTGGGCCCATTTTAAATAGGTTCCGTGTGGTGATAGATTCCAATGTGTCTACCAAATTTCGTTCAAATCAATTAAGTCTTTCGAGAGTTATGCTGCGAACACATAATATATAAATATATATATATAAACATTTCCAAAAATAGTGCCAAATTGTTCAGGAGGCTATGAAACGTCGAGAAATTTTGGTCCGACCCCTAGGTCCCGCCATCCGACCGACGCCAATAAATAAAACAAAACAAAAAGTAAAGTATTGGGTTGCTTGTTGTATTATTATTAGTAGTAATTCATCTTTTCAATTTACTATTTATAACCAGTCTGTAGCTCAGATCTAATTGCATGATCTATGCGAATGGGTAAATAATTATTAATCAACTCACGATTCGATTGCAGAAACGACTGGACTCTGAAACGTTCGGTCACTGCAATTGAACTGGACTTCTCTCGATCTGGCGATGACGTCGCTAAGTAACTGGGCAGCGTTCGATTGTCTGTAGGCATCTACAGACGGATCTATAAGGCAGACTAGAGACTGGACAATACGATGACTGTCGAGCCACTGAAACAATCGAAAAAAACAACTGAACATCGCACACTCCGAAATCGAGTCGCTACGACACGCGCGCATTGCATCAAGAAACGTTTAACGGAAATAACAAATCTTCATGGTTTCCGGGCTTGTAGGCCGTGGTCCGATGGTATTTCTACCTGCGACGTTTCGTCTACAACTGCGGTAGACATTCTCAAAGGCGATGTGGCAGCGGTCGAAGTGTCCTCCTTGGCGGCTCACAGGTCAGTGTGTCAGTGACTGGTGTCCTCCCTTCTTTTATGCCTAGTATGTATGCCAGTGTGTTCTCTGCTCGGTCGTAGTCCGAGAGACGGACTAAGACCGAGCAGAGAACACACTGGTACTAGGCATTAAAGAAGGGAGGACACCAGTCACTGACACACTGACCTGTGAGCCGCCAAGGAGGACACTTCGACCGCTGCCACATCGCCTTTGAGAATGTCTACCGCAGTTGTAGACGAAACGTCAGGTAGAAATACCACCGGACCACGGCCTACAAGCCCGGAAACCATGAAGACTTGGAACAATGCCGGCCGTGAAAGCTTGTACACCTGGAAATAACAAAAACAAAAAACGAAATTGACTTACATTTAGTACGTTCTCTCTTACGTCGGCGCAGTCTATGTTAGTTATAAACTTGAGCATTAAGTCCATTATTGCCGATGTACCGATATGCTTTACCAATAGCGGTACGCAATTCTCTTTCGTCTTCAAGAAGTCGAGCACCTGTAGACATGACATCTGGAAGGAATACCAGTTCTGGGATCGGAAGCGGTCGGTAAAAGGATAACGGTTATCGTTAAAAAAATTATAATAACATATATTATAAAAAAATTTTTTCGTTGGAGAGCAGCCAATTATATAATTGTTTCGAAACATATTGGAAAAAATCATTTTACCAACCAGTGGTCACAGTCAGGACTCAGGATTCTAACCTGAACCTTTCCACTTTCGCGGCGGAATGAGCTTACAATACTCAACCGTGACAAGATTGCTAAATTAATATTCTCCTTATATGCTTCAGAGTCAATAGATTTTCACTACATGCGAGTGTCAATTCATATAAATTATAAGCTCATTCCGCCGCGAAAGTGGAAAGGTTTAGGTTAGAATCCTGACTGTGACCACTGGTTGGTAAAATGATTTTTTCCAATATGTTTCGAAACAATTATATAATTGGCTGCTCTCCAACGAAAAAAAAATTTTCAATTGCATTTCAGCCGTATAAAACTATTATTTAACATATATTATTTACAATCAACATACAGGGTGTAAACTGTTTTACCGAACATAGGGCCAATAACATTGCGAACATTTACAATTTTGTAGTAGGCTATGGGCTATAAAATCTAATGTAAATTATTGAAATACAGTAATGCTGGACTTTGCACTGCCTATTGGCAATTGAATCGAACTACATATTTCACGTAACATATTTACAGCTAAAATTAAGTTTTTAATAAAACTAAATATTAGTAAAAAAAATTTTTTAGAGCCAAGCTTTTATTTAAATGCACTAAAAAGGAAAAAATAATTTTTAATAATTTAGGTTCATAATTATAAAAGCGTGGGTCGTGAACTCTATGATAGTTGATTAGTCACGATCCACGCTTTTATAATTATGAACCTAAATTATTAAAAATTATTTTTTCCTTTTTAGTGCATTTAAATAAAAGCTTGTCTCTAAAAAGTTTTTTTTTACTAATATTTTATTTTGTTTCTTTCAAATTTTTACCCCCCTTTGACACCCGTAGGGGTTGAATTTCGAAAAATCTTTTCTTAGTGGATGCTTACGTCAGAAAAGGAACCAACATTTCAAGTTTCTAGCTTCAGCGATTTGGCCTGGGCGTTGATTAGTCAAAAAAAAAACCTACATTTCCGTTTGAACCCCTTAGGAGTTGCATTTATTTCTAAAAATGATTTATTCATGTACTGTCATCGGGAATACATATGTGTACACAATTTCAAATCGATCGGATACGTGGAAGTCGTTCAAAATTGACTTGCAAGATTTGACCTAAACAAACACACAAACATACATTGCAAGTTAAATAAAAGCTTGTAAAAAACAATTGCTCACCTGCTCGCCTCTCTGCGACATCAACAAGCTGAGCGTTTTACTAAAGAACGACGCAAGCAGCGGATTAAGTGGTGGATCGGATTCAATGAAGACATAAAGTTTCTCTAATATTTTCTCGTCTAACAATTTCTCATTTAAAACAGGAACATCGCATGTTAAAAGTTCACAAGCAATATTTGAATATTTGTAGCGGGTTCTCTCATCTAATTCGGGAGACGGTTCCACGGTCGTAAGCGTCACCAATTCATCCAATACATCGGGGCGAACCAAACTGCAAATGGCACAAATATTAATCGATTATTATTATATTGTGTTTTAAAGACCACCAACAGCTAAGGTTATTCGGGCCTAGCACCAATTCATATTTTCAATTCATTATTTCTTTTTAATAATAAATTGAAAATCCAATTGACACTTTTACCAGCTCTCGGGCTAGAACCCGGGAACTGGGGACTTGTCATAGAGGAACCATAGCAACGCCATGTAAACAACAGCACTGCTATACGCTCGGCTATTCTCAAGCCCTCGATTATTATTATTTTTAACTAACATGTTATAGTAAATTGTATTTCTAGTGTCGTAATGGGGTTTATTACTAACGAGTTGTGATAGTATGTAGAAATGAGCGATATCGAGTTTTTACAGTCATAACTCGAATTTTTGTTAACTCGAACAAAATTGGAAGTAAGAATATTTTTTATTTTATTGTACAGCATCCCCCAGGGGGAACATTGGAATGTAGTTGTTCTCGCAATTGCATTCCAATGTTCTTTGAGAATTGGCGTTCCCAGGAGCGCGAGCTCGTACCAGTCGGTTTGTGTATGCCGGCTGGCAGATTTTAATACACAAATGAATTTTTAATTGTTGTGTTGAAGACGCTAATGACTTGAGTTGTCGACGCATCTATAATCTACAATAATAATAATACTGTACAGCATTTTAGTTATTATTAATAAAACGTATTTCAAAGGAATAAGTCCATAAATTATTATCCACGCAAATACATCGTTTTTTAGAATATAATTACTTACAATTCAAGCAATTTTTTGTTTTGTGATTTGCATTCCTGCAGAATATCTTCCACATCCATCAGTTCCCGCAAAGTGACATCCTTAAAACAAATGAACGATTAATAAATAATAAAAAAAATATATAGTACTCGCAGGTTTTTATCTGGAAACATCTTCAAATAAAATATGTAGCTAGTTCTGATATTGGTTGCAGTTTGAGTCTTGCCTAAGAGATGGCACCGTAATAGTAGCAATACGTTGACTGTGACGTCAGCGTCTCAATGTAAGATCTTACGGATTCATCCCAGTCCGAGACACATTGTTTTCAGAGAAGAGGCGGGCGTAAAGATGTTTATACATCAAAAAGTATTTTAAAAAAAACTATACTTACTTCTTTATTTAAAACTGCTTCGATTTTGGGTGACGACGTGGTGTTGTATTTCCAAAACATTTTGTTATGCTAAACAAAAATTACAAAAAAATAATTGATTTTCAATGTAAAACCGTATTTTTACTTCCCACCTCTACTATGGTAGGGAAGTAATGGATTTAGTCCGAAACAAATATTTCGAGATTTTAACAGATTTTCACGTTTTGAGACCCTAGCAATCGTTTAATTTACTTTTTAAAATGCAAGAACCCTGAAATATTTTTTATCTGTAATGCATTAACTTTTTTCAAAACGGTTTTATTCATAAGAAATATCTCAACGCCGGGATTCAAATCCTAATCCTCAATTTTCGTTAGAAGTGATTTATTTTTCTTATGAATAAAACAAGCTTTTAAAAAGTTCATGCGTAATAAAAAAAACGATGATTGTTCCAGATGACGTGAAACGTTGAAATTTGCAGGTTCCGCCAGCTGACCAAACGCTGATAGCGTATGTGCTGTATGCTGTATATAATAGGCAATTACACTAAAGATATTTTTTATAGTGGCGTTAATTTGATTTCAATTAATGAAACCAACGTAAAAAAGGATTAAACAAAAAAAAAAAGATCTTTATGACCAATTGTAATAAGACTTTAATTTTGAAAATATGGCTCAAAACCAGTACAAGATATAGTGAATTTTAATGGAGAAATATCGCAAATATATTTTTTTCTCTACTAAACACAGTTTTATGCTCAGAAAGTGTTTTCGGGTTTACTAAATATCAATGATGTGTTATATAGGATTTATTTAAATAGGGACAGACTGGGATATACGCGTGATTATTTCTATTTGCTAAATATTAATCTTACTTCAAAATCGAAATTTAAAATTTTGAACATAATTTTTGTTGTATATTTTGACTGTTAAATACAGATTATTTACGTTTTGTTATAATACCTATTTTGAATATAGCCACTCGAATTACAACTACAAAAATGAGTAGAGCTTTTTCAAAATTTAAAAAAAAATCACCTTTCTGATTTTTAAAAGCAAATCTAACTTTTTCGTAAAACTACATAATGATTTTAGATGTCACTTACTGGAATATAAAATTTAAAAAATCGGGGCATTAATACAGAAAAATCAGCTATTTCGTTTCGATTACATCAATTTTGCAAACAACCTTATATCTTTTTATTTTTGAAGGAAAAGTAGGTAGGTATAACAATATAACATAACTAAAGCATGGGAGAAATACAAACATTTAATGTATATCTTTCGAAATACTCTTTTAGATTCTAAAACAGATAAATTATGATAAAAAATACCTTTTAAAAACTAAAAAGACCTGACAAAGAACATCTGACTTTTGTAATGACAGATCATTTTCTGAAAATTTCACATACCTTATCACAAAATCGCCTTGGTTAGGATGACAGAAAGTATTTTTTTTCTTCTTATTTGCACACAAATTTTTTTAATAAAATATAAATTTTCATATTACGTTATATTAAATGCACACAATTCATTTTTCCTTTCACGATATTTTAGCAAATAAAAGAATGATTGAATAAAAAAAACATTTTACATCCATTTGGCATTACACAAATGGCGTTTTATAGTATTTGATACTATAGCGACAATTTCTTAAAAATCTTGGTATACTTTTTGGTTTAATTCTGTTTTAATTGATACTTACTTAAAATAAACGAACTTAAAACAATTATTTATTTATATTTTTAAAATCAAATTCAAAGTCGTTGATTAAAAATTTCATTCAAAAAAAATTGTTTTTTCGGCAAAATTCTTATTAATCAAGTAGAGATTATTCCAAAGAAATGTATTAATAACGAATGAGCTGAAAACACGCTTGGTTTCATGGTTCCCACATCACCTAATACAGGGCTTATACTGTGATTTTAATTATTTTTAAATTTCCTCAAAAAGGCATAGAGCTTCCTTATCCAATTTAATTCACAAATAAATTAATACATCGAATTAATCACGAAATTTTTATTTTAAAACACTCACAACAATTGTGCTAGCGGACATTTTTATCCGTCACAATAACATAGCTCTAATAAGATTTTCAATAAATGCGTTACAGTTTATAATTTATTTCGATTTATATAATGAAAAATCATCTTGGTTAACAGGAACAGCTCTACCATTAATAACAACTTGGGGTCCTTGGTAATATCGAAGCAGTAAGCTGGCGCCTCTTTTTAAATTATTTGTACGGGACAAATGCGACCAGCAATCGACCCAAGATGTATAAACTGGCATGTTCGGCGGTTGACCAGCTACTAGGCTACAATAAAAAATATAAATCAGATAATAACCCAATCTATTAACATATATAATTTCCTTATTTGTGTCTGTCAGTCTGGATGTCTGTCTTTCCGCGCTCTCCAGACTCCAGAAGGCCCCCTTGATCTAGGAAGCTGAAACTTAACGCATACTCTTAGTAAAGGGCACGGGACAGAACCTAAAGGAGCCGGATTTTCGATTTTTTTCCCCGGGAACAGAAATAGGGAGGTTTTTCGAAACAGCTTTTAACTTCCATATTATCTGTAAGAATGTATTTAGAAACAATTGATTTGTTTATTGTAATTGTTTCACAACAATCACTATAATTGTTGTAATTTTATTATTTCAAATAGCCATACTTCTACCTGGCGAAAATAGGGTTATGCTATTATTTTATAAATATCGAACGATCGAATATCGCTATAGAACTCTTAAAAAAACATACCCTGATCCTGAAACAGCCATACAATTTGCTACGACTTGGAATGGATACGTCAATGTACTGGCAATGAACTAAAACAAACGATAAATATTTTATTCGGCCATCGACAAAATCAAAAACAATTGACAAAAATACGACATACATTTGGTACATGCATTAAATTGAAGAAATGGTGAAGTTTCTGATTTGCAATTCTTCTAAACTGTGCAAAAAAATTCATTTTGAATAGATTTTTGGTTTCCAATATTTACATTTGATTTTTGTTTTAGAAAATAATGAACGTATATTATCAAAATCCCACTTACAGACATAGTTGCAGCCGAATAAGTTTTCAATTCTTTATCTTCGATTAAATAGATGTTGACGGCGAACGCAAGAGAACTTGCCAGAGTAAGCGATAGCAAGTCACCTACAAGCCTTGGCACAAGTCCGTTAAAAAATCCTCCGATCCCATTTTCACGATAAACTTCTCGAATGGAACTTCCTATTCCTCTGGAAGGATTCAAAATTAAAAAAAAACATATTAACAATAACATAGGCTAACCATAAATCCCTTGAAGCCCAAACGAGATTGCTCGGTTTCTGATACGACTTTCAGCTTTGATTCCAGATTTAAGAATGTCATTTGTTTTCAGTTAAACAAATGATATCCTCAAATTCAGATTTAAGAATGTCATTTGTTTTCAGTTTAAAACAAATGACATCCTTAAATCTAGATTTAGAGCTGAAATTTGTATCAGAAACCCAGGAGTAGAAAAAATCATTTTCTCTAAAAAAAAATCTGTAACCTCACTACGCATTGTTATTAATAAATGAGTATTAAATGCATGAAACATTTTTCACCTACTCTGAAATAAATTACACGAAAAGTTAAGTAAATAATGGAACATGCTTACGTATATTTAGCTTCTCCGCCAACAAACTGTGCCATCATACGAATCGCAATCACATGAAACGGGTGGCTAACGATAATTGCAGCCGAACGTGTAACGGCGTCTCTAGTCAAAGTTTGAATAAATTTTTCTCGTTCGCGTTCACGTTTTTTTTCATCGTTAATCCCGTCATCGTCTTGGTCGTCTTCAATGCCTTCGTTGAGTGTAGTGCTTTCTAAAACTTTTTGACTAGCAAAAGCGCCCAAACAATTCCCACATAATTTTGGCACAAGACCTCGATAACATCCAGAAATACCATCTATGCTCTTAATATGTCTTACTGTAAAAATACGATGATAAAATTATAGACGCTTGACAACTTTGATCATAAGCGTAAAATATTACAGAATAGTTGTATAAATATTACCGTATTCAAATATATTCGGCAGTTTTAAAACCGGTTTCCCGAAAAGTGATTTGGATGGTTTTGGCGGAAAAGGTTCATAACCGATCTAAATAGGAAAAAAATTTGTAAACAAGTCCAGCAATTTTCATTATTTAAAAAAATTGATAAAAGTGCACTTGTCTAACCTGTATTAAAATTTTGCCATATTCCAAAGGATGTGCTACTGTATTTACAATTATTCGAACTGCGTATTGCGACCAATCTTCATTTTTTGACATGTTTTTTTTGAGTGTTAAAAATACCTTTTAAAAATTTATTTTACTTGTCAAAACATCAACAACTAAAAACAATTGCAATTTTCACAAAAAGGGAAGCTCTGCAATGGCGCTACGAAAAAAATTTTTTTAGAATGAGAAATTAGGGAATTGTAATAAAACAAATTGACGTACCTATACCTACTATTTCTAAGTAAAAATATTGTTTATAATCAATATTACTAATCTGCTGTTGTTTTCGATAAAAAAAAATACTCACAAAAAGATTGAGAATATAAGAACCCACGAATTTAACTCGAAAGCGACATATCGACTTGAAATTATAGATTTTCGTTTTATCGCTTTTCTGAATTGGAAGATAGTTAAATTATCTAATCGATACTTTTAAATCATTTCAGAATTTTAATTTATAAATTTATGTCTCCTGCCCCTAGAAAAAAAATGTTGTGGATACACTGACAGATTTATTTTTACTTTTTAGATCCAACGCGGCGAATGTTTAAACTAAAGTTTCTCGTATGTTTGATAGATGTCACTATGGATGTCACATCGGATTTCCGTTATTTAGCCGGTATATTAGAAATGTTGTTGAAATGGTAAAACGAACATGGAGCGAATTTTCATTTTTCTTGTTGAAATCTTGTACACTTGTGCAGTCTTGTGTGTTGTAAATAATGTGATACATAAAAAATATTGTTTGACTCGTAAAAGTAAAATAACTGAATTGGTTGCCTTCTTTTATATTTCAAATGTTTAATAAATAAGTGGTTATAATTAATAAGTGATTATAAATATAACTTTTACATTATTCGAAAACTTTGGCGGGATTAAATTAAAGTTATTACTGAATCTTATAATTTATTGTGTGTTGATTTATAACAAAAATACGGAATCAGAATCATCATTTGGCCTATGAATATTTATATAAAAATTCTGTGCCTTTGGCTAAACGCCGCTAAACTGAAGACACCATGTAAAAAGGTATTGTTGATTTAATTTATATTATTGTTTTATAATTAAAATGTTCTTTTTCTCAATCTTCTTTGGGGAAAACCAAAGTTAAGGAACAGTTTTCTTTAATGAAAGGGAAAACCCGGAGAGTTCGAATTTTACTTCTTTGGGGAAAACGATAAACATATTGCGCAAATAATATCTATATTTATATCAAAGAAGTAGTTTTCTTTAATCAAAGATTTATATTGTGGACATTTTTTTTTCGATTTGATAAATAAGCAGGAAAAAAATTATTTTAGGTTTAATGGGTTAAAAACAAAAATCTTTAATTAATATTCCATTGTGTATAATATTATATTCTTATTATTTTTTGCATTTAAATACTATAAATACAATTTAAATTATATAACAATTCATTATGTACAACATTAATTTTTAAATAGGACAATTTTTTTAATGTGCAAATATAGATACTATCCTAAAAATGTACATAAATATAAAGGCACTGTAGTGTTGAAATTTATAAAATGCAATTCGCTATTAAAAATACTAATAAAATTATAAATAGGGCTCCACAAATCTCGCCAAACATTATTAATTTTCAACCAAGAAGTTGGACCGTTAAAAAAATTAATTCCGAGGGGTTAATTTTCCCGAGAAACAAGTGTACACGAGTATTTCGAACGATTTCCGAGACTTTTGAAAAAGTCTCGAGACGTACGAAACATTTCAGAGACTTCCGAAAAATTCCCAACAAAAATTGTAAATAGAATTCCCGGGAACCTTTCGATTAATCCACTTTTTTTGTTGGATTGAATAAAACATTTAACAATATTTGTCGAGCTTAGATTATTAAAGAATTTACCTATTTTACTTATATTTTCAATTGAAAAATGAGCTACAATTGTTTATTAAAAAATAAAAAAGCACATAAACGGTATAAAGCGCCCTTAACATTTTTATCTACTGCTATATTTTCAAAACACAAAAAGTGTTGATTAATAATAATTTTTCATAAAACGAAAATAAAGAAAATCTTTTTTTTAAATATTATGACACTGTGTAATGTTAAAAGTTATATTATATATAAGTATAAAATAGTTCATACCGCTAATATTTCGATAACAATTATATCTAGCCGCTTTGTGCACTTATAAAAATATAAATTAATTTTTGCTAAAATATTATTTAACACATTCATAGTTGCCCATTTATTGATAAATTATTAATATATCATAGTTTCGAAGTAGAAAAATTTTCGCGCTATTGGGATCTGTCAAATGGGAGGGGCTTTAAAAACATGGCGGAGTTAAAGGAAAAATTTCAATAGTTACTATGGTTTTATAGCTTAAAAAAATATAATATATAATTTTTTAATTCATAAAATACATTTCTTTACATTTCATTAGAAAATAATTTGTTGTAAAGTAAGTTTTACAGGGCAATAACTGGTGTTTAATGACATCATATTAGAAAACGTCGCGGAT
Organism: Mongoloraphidia duomilia; assembly: GCA_039654895.1. Classification (NCBI taxonomy): domain Eukaryota; kingdom Metazoa; phylum Arthropoda; class Insecta; order Raphidioptera; family Raphidiidae; genus Mongoloraphidia; species Mongoloraphidia duomilia. The sequence continues at coordinate 905,872 of CM077518.1, forward strand.
TCCATTTTTGATAAACTTTTTGTTTATTTTTGTAATAAACAATTTTTTCCTTATTCAAGTCAAATTTTCTACCACCAGATGTCATATGCCCATTTGACAGATCTCAATCGGCTGATTTTAATGTCTAGGCCATGGCAGTGTATATATATATTTTTTAATTTTATAATTATATAAGAAAATATATCATTCGAGAGGTGGGGGGCATAGCTCCCCGAAACCACGACTTCTTCATCATTTTTTTTTTTTTTTGTGAAAAAATAGCTTTAGATAAAACGAACTCCAATATTTGGGCCTTTACATTATTAAATGTGTCAAATATAAACTAAACATAAAAAAATCTAATAAATATTAAAAAAAGTTCACTAAATTTTATTCGGACGACAAAATTATCGAACCAAATAAAGATATTTTTTATGTCTAAAAATCGCACCCCTATTTCGAAACTTATTTTAATAATTTATAAAATACATATACCTTGTTTTTCATCACTAACACTGGAAAGTCTAGACGGTGAAAACTGATAAATATTTTTAAAATAATAATTTTTCCTTCCGGGAATCATTTATTACAGCAACTTTTCAAACGAAAATATATATCTTTGTTTCTTGTGGTTTTGGAAAATAATCAGCTGCAACTTCAAAAACAAAAGATTTTTTCATTAACACTACCTAAAAAGAACCAAGACGTTTTGATTTATTTTTTTTTAAACAGTCATTTTTTAAAGACCTTATATTTTGATGGCTACGAGACTTTTTTACAGCTAAATTTTGACAAAAATAAAAAACTCGTTTGATTAAAAAATATATAATATATTTAAAAAAAAGAACGCTCAAATTGATTAGATTTTTGATTAATTCAAAAATATTTTCGCTTGGAATCGTGCGGATAATAAAAACAATTATTGAACACAACATTTTAAACAGCGTTTTGGCAGTTTGCCACTTTTAAAAAAATAAAGTCACCATTATTTAGTTCATATTTTTAACGGACGGAGATGGACGACCAAGTGGAAATGTTCATTCATAATTTAAATACCTTAAATTTTATTTATTTGAGGTCTCAAATATCATTGGACACTTTAAATACTCCCTTTGCGTAAATAAGCTGAGCAATTTTGGAGGTTATAGGTCTCCAATATCAACAACTCCGTTGATCTTTTGTTTTGAAACAAATGTTAATTACCGAATTATCTAATAAAATTACACTTAATTTAGCGAGCTTTGTAAATTTGCTCTGTAATTATCTGTTAACAAACAAAAAAGGCTAATTTTTTGTTTGGTATACTTACATTTCTTACATGGATTCTATTTCTACCATAAGTTAGACAAAATATAAGAACAGCGTTCGATTATTACTGCGCTTTAGCGGAATATATTGACACTAATACGGTGCTGGATTAATGAGCTATTTTCCTTATAGTAGTTCCTTCAATTATCCACGAGAGGCAGCACTTGTGGTAGGTACAAACATTATTTATTCCTCATTAGTATCGTGTCATTTTAATGGTAAACTTAATTATTTAATAACTTGATAATTAAGCTATACTACTAAAATGACACGACACTAAATGAGGAATAAATAATGATGTACCTACCACAAGTGCTGCTTCTCGTGGATAATTGAAAGAACTACTCTCAGGAAAATGGCTCATTAAATTTTGTATTTATTATCGAAATACACATCGTTCAATAATAGATATAACTTTTGACATTTAAATAACAAATAAATGTTGACCATACTATTGTTCTCAAATAATTCCGCCAGAGTGTGCTGGTAACAAAGACGTAACTTCTTTCTATAAAATCTCATATTTTTCGACGTTTGGCTACAGCGCAAATTTACAAATTAAAAAAATGTTCTTCCGGTAACAGCGCCATTTATTTTATAATATTGATTTAACGGTTTAAAAAAAATGTCTTTATTTTTTTAAATAAAGATATCTGTTAATGTATAGTAAATGCTCACGTCTAAAAATTCAAAAACTTCATTTATATAAATCAATAATTTCTTTCATCGCTGATGCCGAGCCAAAACCGAGCGCTAAAAGACCGAAAACAACGACCAGAACGTTTTTCCATACGCGCCAATTGTACGGTCCGAATCCTTGATCCCAGTACGTAACCGTTTCAATAAATACAGGGAATAATAAACCGAGAATTGAAAAACAAAACGCTCCAATTAGACCGATGAACGGTGCAATTGTTGGTACAATTATGGCTAGAATTACACTAAGGGCTACTAAAACAGTTCTCAGAATGTAGTTGGCGATGAGCGGATGACTTGGGAACCGTTCTTTAATTCCGTTCCATACGATTTCGAAGCACACGTAGAATTGAAGTCCGTACGTGCAGAATACTGCCAGAGCGATCAGGATGATTGCGGTTTGTGCTGGACTGAAAAAGAAAAACAAACGATTTAAATTAAAAATGGTGGACCGCAGATTTTAGACGCTCGAAAACCGAGGTCTCGTCGACAAATTATGTAAAGAAATTAAAGCCCTTGAATATAGATAATATTGTTTGACCAGCAAAAAGAACGCCAGTCAAAATCATGTGCATAGCAGTATACGGGCTCTTATTTAGGGTAAGCGGCACGAAAACAAACAAACTACTTGTAGCTAATTCAGACAATAGGTGTTTAAAACGCTCGTGTAGATTGTGAACAACCTGCTCCGCCTATCATAAACAATCGAATGCTTACATTTCTTTTGTTGGTAGATTTAACGTAATTGTATCTGCAGTCAATTCTCCGTAACGTGAATAGCCAAGAAAACCTAACAGAATGTAAATCAGAGTCACGCCGGACATTCCTTGATTTAATACTCCGCAGATGCCGACGAAATGGCGCGGTGTCTTCATATTATTCTCTAAAGGCATTACCTGAAATTAAAAAAGTATTAAAATTTTAATTTAGTTTTAAAAATTGCATTGTCAGCGGTTTCACTCTGCTGGTCTCATAATGGGTTGCAGAAAGCGTTGTCAAAAAATTTGATTTGACATTAGATTGTGATAATATATTATGGTTTTTATACATGCAGGAACAGTCTAATGTCGCTGTGAAACTTCCTGTCATGTAGAACTAATAGATTAAGAGACACACAGAATTAATCTATAATAGGTTATGGGCCCATAACCTATTAGATTAATTCTCAAGTACTTAATCACTGTGTGTCTTTTAATTTAATAAGAACATTAGATTGTACTCACGCAAAAACAAATGATCTACATAGAAAAAATTTGTTATTATTTGAAGTTACGACTTCGGTTAAATGAGAATTTTCGTACTACTTTTTAAGTAAATTACGATGCTGAAAACAGATTCGCTACAGGTTTTAAGAAGATTTAATAATACGAATTTTTAGAATACTCACAACTCCAATAGCTTCCATAGCAAAAATAGTAATACTGAAAAACTGTGGCCAGTTTGAGAGTGGCGCCACCTCCTCGATAACGACTTTATCATCGTGGGGCGTTACTAAATAATAAATAGTAATTCCCAATCCTGTGCACATAAATACGTTGGCAGCCATTGAAACTGGAGCCAGATATTTCAAATTCGGAATCCACGATAACAGAATTAAGGGGATCAGGAATGCAGCGATCAGAATTCGCAAATCGATGTTATAGTCCTTGATGTGTAACTGGAACACCTGACAAATAAACCATACTAGTTAAAATATAATCATTTATCTCAATGTGCTATTATAAATGTCCCTTTGTTTTTTGAATTTACATTGGTCGGTCGGAAGAATTAAGCAAATGTAGGTATTGGAGCATTTTATTTATTTATATATATATATTAATGACAAACTAACGTTAAAATCGAACAAAATATACAACACAATAATTAACAACACACAAACACCCAATATTCATTAATCGTCCATTTCATTTACCTACTAAATAAATATTAAAATTTCGAAATTTAAATCAGTACTCCACAATCCACTACATAATACGCATGTGCTTAATATTATAACGTGTTAAGGATACTCAATGTATAATTTTTAAAAAAATTTAACCACACCTGAAGATAGCAACTCGTTGCTGAAACGCGTCGTGTTAAAACACAGGAAGTCACAAGACGGACATCAAAAAATACAAGGTATTTCTAATACTTCATAATATTTATTTATATTGCTGTAAACTGTAGGCAAGTGGAGCTATTGGAAATCAAATCGATATCGGATATGTGAAGATTTGAAAGAACACTAACCTGTTCAAAGCTTTTCGCAATGATTACTGTGTACACACTGCATGTGCCAAAATAAGTGACGAACAAACCGACGAGGATTGCGATCCGAGCCGGATTTGCGAACTTTCTGCCCCATTTTGGTCCGTTCGCGAACGCCGTTTCAGCAACGTCTGCAAAACTCATCGACGTCACCCTGGCCCGTTTGTACAATTCATGCGCACAAGTGACCTGAAAAACAAAAACAGAACAATTTATCTTGTTTTTTACCCTCCCAACGAAAAAAGAGGGGTATTATAAGTTTGAAGCCTTTGTCTGTCTGTATGTGTGTATCTGTTTGTGGCATTGTAGCTCCCAAACGGATGGACCGATTTCAATGCGGTTTTGTTTGTTTGAAAGCTGGTATTTGCGAGATAGTTCTTAGCCATGTTTGATTAAAATCGGTTCAGCCGTTTCCAAGATTTTCATCTCTCATCACAGTTTGTATAGAAATCTCGGTCAGTAATACAGCTAGAAACTTCGAGTTTGAGCTCAAATATTCAGTTTTTAATTAGTTTAAAAAGTATGAAATAATAATTGAATAAAAAATTTTTTAAAATCCCCGATGCAAAAAAGTAAATCTTTAAAAAGTGAGAAAATAATAAATATCTACTATATCTAGCCCGATGCACTGTCTATTTCTTCATTTAGAAGAAATATTTAATTCATAAATGCGCCGAGGACCGCTAAGATACTGGTATTTTTTGAAAATTTTTATTGGAAGAGCAGCCAATTATATAATTGATTCCTGCAAATATCGGAAAAAATCATTTTGACAACCATAGTCACAGTCAGGACTCTAACCTGAACCTTTCCACTATTGCGGCGGAATGAGCTTACATTACTCACCCGTGACATGATTACCAATCTAACAAGAGAATGTTTGATTGGTAATTGTCATTTTACAGTGGCTCCCGACGCATTTATGAATTAAAAAACGAAGAAATAGACGGTGCATCGGGCCAGATATAGTAGATATTAATTATACTCGTATTTTTTAAGGATTTACTTTTTTCGTCGGGGTTTTTTAATTTTTTAAACAAATGACGGTAAAAGTAATGAAAAGAGACAGTACTGTCGTCTGTCATAATTAATAGTGTTAATACTTACAACTACATATGAACAATGTGTGCAAATAATAGCTACGAAAATGGTAGCGAAAACGCCAATGTATAAACCAGAATTCTTGAAGGCAATCGGCATGGACAAGATGCCTGTACCAAGGCATGCTTTTAGAAGATGTGTTAAGGTATCACAGTCTCTGGAAACAAAACAAAATTTCATAATCATAAACCGTATTTCGATACCTAAAAATCAAAAGAAATTAAAAATATACTGCCAGTGATCAGAAAATGTCTCTAATGTTATTACGGAACATTGATCAGCTGTTCGTCGTCCGCCATTTGCTTGGCAAGGATTTAGTCCAGTGTTATACGGGCGCTACACGATACTACGAACGTTAACCCGAATGTTGGACCAAACGTTTGAGTCAATTGAGTTCGACAGTTGGTGTGCCAAATGTTTCTGCTGCACGGTGTGTCGAATGTTAAAGCATAAGAATGTTTTCCTTCGAACGTTGGAGAAATTTCTTTGACTAGAGTCAAAAATCATGGTCCAACGCGAAAGTTAGACGCTCTACATTTGTAGACCTCGCGCGGCGAAAGATGAAGCCACCGCGTCATAGCAACGTGAATGCATTGCGCCCGCCTTCTAGCTTGCTAATGGCTGTTTATTGTCATGAATAGCAGTTTGCCAAAATTGTACCTAACGTTATAAAACCCAATGTGCAGTTTTATGTACATGGCACTGTCTGCGGACAAACAGGCGTTCACTAGCATATTATTGATGACGTGCCTGGCTTCACCTCTCACCGCGGGCACTCTAGCTCGTAAGCTTGACAGTCGGCCACACGATGCGACGAACCAACGTTGGAAGGTGTTCGTAGACGACCATCGTGTAGCGCTGGCATTACATTCTAGATCCTTTCTCCAAATTGATTTATCGAACGTATTCTTTAGAGTTTAGGGAGATGTGATTGTAATTAATACAGACAAATAAAATAGAAATGTATGTCTGTGATTCTACAATTTTCAGCTTTTAAATACTTTTTCCGTTTGTTATCTCGATTAAACCAAATCTAAGGTTCATTTTTTTTTGTTTGTATGAGCTGATATAACTCAAAAACTACTGAAGCTATTGACATGAAATTTACAAGAGACATAGATAGTGACCCTGGGGTCCACTTAGTCTATGTTTCTTTGTGATATCTCTCAAACAGTTCCAAAAGTACCTAATACCTATGATGATGACCAGGGATGTAGGTATTGGATTCCGGGAAGCGGTTGATCTGCAGGTATAACCTAAAAAATGTTCGATAAAACTCCACAAGGCGCCATCTATGGTGCAGTAGCAGAACTTGAATTTCGGAGATTACGACAGCTAATTGACGGGCGAAATCGGACGGAACCGTTAACTATAAAGAGACTCACGTGGTAGGATTTGCTAATGTTCTTTCTTGAAATGGATCGAATGCATCTTTGTTTAACGGATCTCCTGCTTCAGGATCTTTACGTGTCACTTCGTATCTGAAATAAATATACAGACAATCTATTAGATTGGTTAAAACAAATTTTCTTACAAACTGCGATCAACAAGGAGTATTCATATAGCCATTCTGTTGTAAATTGTTCGAGTAACAATTGAAGAGCGCGTTTCGGACATGTTTTTTTTCTAAAAACAAATGATACAAGTCATAATTCGTTTCTTTTTTTGTTGACAATAAAAGCAATGTATCGACAAAATTAAATTATACAAAAAACTAAACTGCTATTTTGCAAAATATATTAAAAATGGTAATAATGTCTACAAGAATTATTTCTTCCATATATGGCGATACATACTTCACTTGTTTTAATATTTGACATACTTAGAACTTCATTGTGTCAAACATTTTCTAGCACACAATTTAATTTACTAATTTGACGTCACAGCGTTTGTCGATTCGAATCTGTTAATTTGGTCATTAATTGTTAAACAAAGAAATAGGAGGAAACATTTTAACTAAAAGTAATTAGTTCACGTAAATCTGAATTTATTTTTAACCCTTCAGTGGATACTGGGATCACCCAAGAGTCTATTTCCAGTGGCGTAACTATTTATGTGCTATGAGTGCGATGGCACATGGGCTCAGCCCTCCAACGGGCGTCAAAAAAATATATAATAATATTTTTGAAGTGAAAACTTCCTTAGGTGCGCTTTGCCTGGGCTACAGTGATGTGAAACGCACCCGACGGTGACAATCGCGGCTACTCGGCTCAAACACAAACGCGTATTTGCAATATGCTGGTAATAAGTGTGTAGTTCATAAGTGTGCTAATAGATGACACTAAACACTTAATACGAGTCAAAAGTAATTTGTAGTTCACAAGTGCGCTAACAGATGACACTAAAAACTTAATACGAGTAAAAAGTCACAAGTGCGCTAACAGATGACACTAAAACCTAATATTATCGTTAAGGTATTATATTCATTAAATTTAATTGTATAGGCCGATTTTAATATATTTATGATTAAACTGTGTGATTAAAAAATTATATATATATATATTTTAAAATTAGAAAATCTGAAGTCTAGTCATAAGCACACACCCATTTTTTTTTAAATTTTGTGCAACATTTTCAGGACTGCTTTACTCGCACAAGGGCGTCAAATGGTCTATAGTTACGCCACTGTGTATTTCCCATTGCATTCGAAAGAGACAGTATTGATGCAATTTACACGAGAGTTGCGAACGACGAAGCGAACGAAATTCATTCATCAACGCACACTTGAAATTCAAAAAATAAATTCGGATTTTTTGATTTGTCTATATTTATGAATAAATTCCGTCCGGCTCGACTTGTTTGCGATTCTCGTGCAGAAGATTTTTCAAGACATGCTGGCTGGCCCGGATTTCAGCCTAGGCCAACAAGACACCGGCCTAGGGGTTCAGCCGCCGAGGGGGCCCCGGCCAGGGCGGAGATGGAAATTAAAGAAAAAAAAAGCCCAAAAATTTTGTAAGATAATCTAATTGGCGACTTTTTTTTGCTAAATTTCCATCCAATTCCATTTTTCCACCTTTTTTTTGGGCTTGGGGGGCCCAACTGTCAAGTGCCTAGGGGCCCTGGGTCTTTAAGTCCGGGCCTGCATGCTGGAAAAACGGTCTCTTTCCATTGCAAAAATAGACAACGCTGCAGGGTTAAAATACGTTTTATTATAATATAAGAAAGAAACATTGGACAAAATAGAAGTTCTGAAGCCACATTTTTGTTATAATAAACATTCAAATGGAAAAAATGGTTGAAATATTTTCATATTTACGTTCAATAATAATTTATGAACGGTGATAAAAACATGAAAATATTAAAAACCTTTTTGCCATACCCACTACAAAATAGCAACTTTCGATGTATGTATTAATAGAGGCCATTAATGACCCATTTAACAGACTAGTGCAGAAAATAACGGTTGCCATAGCAACTTCTGTTTATTCGCTCTATACGCCTGCGTGCGCCTGTCATTACTTACTTGCACGAACTTCGCGGCACACTGGAAGAAAAGATGGCGGCGCAAATGAACTGTCAAAATTTTTTGAAAATTACGTGAAACGTAGATATTTTGTAGTGGGTATGGCAAAAAATACCATATATGTCTCGTACGTAATGGTATCACGGCCCGTGTGACTGTAAAAACTCGCTATCGCTCGTTTTTACATACTGTCATCACTCGCAGTAATATGCCCCATTACGTATCTAGACATACAATCTTACTATTTTTAAATCCCCTGTTAGTTTAAGTGAAAAATTACGTAAGATTATGTAGTAGTTTAATTGGATGAGATTTTTTTATTTATGTATTTAAAATTCTTTTTACGTACAAAATCGTTTTTAACGATATCGGTTATAACGAACAATCGATTATAACGGCAAAAATATATACTTGAACCTTCTAGAATCTAGAGGTCTAGAGTTTAAAAATTAGTAAAAAACTTATATTACGATCATATTTATTTTTTTATTGTAGGCCCTAAACTTGGTCCTAGAAGTGTTTAAGCATGCCTTTCTTTTACACCCTAACTACATTATTTGTGAGATTCTTTTTAAAGCTGTGCCTTGCAGTCGTTAACGTAGCCAGCACATTAATCCCAACGCGTTGTATTTATATACGCTTATCTATTTAAAAACCATTTTTCTGGCTCCGCTAGCGACGTTAGATCACAGCTTCTCTCAATGAGGACGACAGATTACTGTTTAGTAAATACATAAATAAAAATTCGCGCCAGTAAAGCAAAAGAAATGAAAAAGAAAAAAGAACTAGTGCCTTTCTTTTTTTCGATCGGTCGTCAACTTCGAAATCGTCCAATCCAATAACAATTGGACTTCTTTTGGACTTATAAAATCTACCTCACGTTCCAATCTATAAGGACAAAAATTAACATTTATCCTGCAATTAAAATCATCGTCCTTTTCAACAAAATTATGAACTTGTTTGAACCATCGACTTAAAAGACCGCCACTCACGGTTCAACGCCGCAGTAAAATTTCGTTGGATACGACAAAATCGAACGCGATCGTGTATGTTCGCCGTCCGACCAAGTCGATGCGATGTAACCACAAACAAACAAACATGTTGGTCTGCAATAGTACTGTTGGTTGGATCGTTTATTTGATCCTGTATTGTGACTTTCGATTCGATCGTGTGATTTTTGATGCGTTTCTTGCACATTTTTCTTTTATTTTACCGTTTGAAAGCAAAACTCGCACTGCATTTTCCAAGATCATTCGATTTCCAACAAAATTGTACTGCAATCGCATTCGACAAAATCTTACTGCAGCATTGGATCGTGAGTGGCGAGTTTAAAGAACTGGACTGTTAGACCATTGGACATTGGAAAAGAGGCCGATAAAGTTGAAACATAGGTGACATTTTCTTATTATCTCTTTACCGTCATCTACGTATTGAGACCAACGAAAGAACTCCGATCAAGAGAGAGAGAGAGAGAGAGCTAGATTGTAGATTATAGCTCAATCTGCAATCTCTCTCTCTCTCTTGACCGCAGTTATTTCGCTGGTCAAACAGTCTAGTTCATTATGTCGATGATTTGGACTGATTGCAACATATTTTTTATAACAAGGATTCCTACGTCAGACTGTTTACTATTTTTTTAATTGTGTTAATTTACTGAACAAACACAGTTTTCTATTAAAAGATTTTAGTTTGCGAGCAAAAATATTACGCAAATAACTTTTTCAGCTGGATACACTTTGTTACACTAGGTCGCACTAGTATAAACTCTCACCAAGAACCGTGTTTGACTGGTCAGTGTAGAGCGCAATGCTACAGTGTATCGTGTTCGGCTAGTGTAACATCCAGTGTTACACTTTTACCACCGTCGCAGGGAAGTCGTGTAAAGAAAGTGCAACATGACAGAGTAATGGCCTACACGAAGAGCGTGTACACTACTCAGCACTGAGACGATGCTAGTGTTACACTCGTGCAAAACTACGCGCCACTAGTGTAAAAAAGTGCATATCAGCTGAAAATTTTATGAATTTGCTTGACTTATTCAGAAGTGTCAGGATGGCCACAAGTACCTGAAAAAGAAAAAGTCTGATTTTTTCAGGTTTACAAGAGCCCATTGTGCTTCCCCGATAACTAACTAGGTCGTGAACAGCCCTGGGACTTCGTGAGAAAGCACTCAGTTCATTCGTGATGGGATCGCTCTTGGTATGCAAATATTTGATCCCCAAAGGTCTGAGGCGAGTAATGAGGTATAATACTGACGAGTAGTGACGGTATGTTAAAACGAACGATAGCTATCGCTCGTTTTTACATACTGTCACAAGTCGTCAGTAATAAATCCCTTTACGACACTAGAAATACAATCTGCTATTTCAGGTTTGTGGCTATCCTAAAGTACTAAGTACTTATTTCGCAATGAAGAGTGTTATAGAAAAACAAAATAAAAAAAAGAGAGGAAAAAAAAGAAAAAGAAAACCATTAAGTAAATAAATTATTAAATCGTTATTTACATAAAACAAGCAGTTAAACAAAAAAATATAAAAAACATTTATTTGACATCACGTGGTTTAAGGTATAGAATTATCAAAAGACGTCAATTTTGTATGCTAATATTTTCGGAGAATTTAATTCAAATTAGATTTTTTAAGGTTATAAAAACTTGCATGATTTGTTATGTAAAAATGACATCACACATTTAATATCGGATGATTTGTTTACATTTACTAAATAAAACTAATTTTAGACATTATTTTGTTAATAATGATTAATCAAAAATAAACCATTTACCAAGTTGATGTCAAATGCTTTTTTGGTCAAGAAATAGAAATTTAGAATAGATTTTGATGCACAAAAATAAACAACATTTTCCTCTAAAACACTTAACACCCTTTGCAGGGCCGTTGCGCCTCGGGCAAAGACGATTTTCCGTCCCCGTTTCAATTATGCGTCCTACAATTGCTTCTGATATTTAAAACAGTTAAAATTCAAGTTTGCCGCCCCGAACAAATGCCCTTTTCACCATTAGGCAAACACATATCTGGTTTTAGAGGACATATTATTTATTTTTAAACATCCGGAGGGATTATGTTTTAATGAAAATGAAAAAAAATTAACTTACCTTCCGTTAACTTTAATGTCCGACCCATCTTTAGGTAAAAATGTTTCCATTTCAACGGATGCAGCGGGCACACCGTTTGATTCCTTTAAAACAAAAAGACAACGACATTTTATTAAACTGACTTGTTATATAATCGATTTTTATTAAAAACTAGCGGCTTAGTCCGGCTTCGCTCGGGTGCTATGAATTTATGATTTATTATTTGAAATCGGTTCAGTAATTTTTGAGATTACCCCCGATTTTTATCCGGGCGAATCCGGGCCGGCCAGTTATAGCCTATGTTCTAAGGCAAAGTATTGCCTATCGAACAGTGAAAAAAAATTTGAAATCCCGGATGAAACCGGGTCGTCCAGTTTCAATTATACATCTAAACCTTCCTCGTGAATCAATCTATCTAATCGTGAAAGCCAGAACAAAATCCGTTCAGTAGTTACGGAGAAAATCGGACAGACAGACGTGGCGGGGGACTTTGTTTTATATTATGTAGTGACAACTAATACATTTATACAGTCCCCTCAAAAAAGGCCGAGTTAGATTATCTCACTGATATGTATATATGGATAGCTAACACCGCGTAGTCCCCCACTCCTATCTATTCGTCTGACATCTTGTTGGGATCATTTCCCGGGCATAAATTAAGTAATTTTTTTTTTAATAAAAAAATCAACATACCTTTGCGGAGCTGACCATGATGAACAATTGTGTTGACGGTCAAATTTAAAATTATTTATAAATAATAACAGAGATAACCGACATATGCGTCGGTGTAGCTAATTGATTAATTATTTCCGTCTTCTCCTTTTCTGTAACAATAAAAAAACATGTATTAATTTTAGCATTCAAATGTTACAGTACAAACGATTATTATAAATTAATACAAATTTTAACCTCAAATTATTCAGTGTGTTATTTAATCAGTTGGATCCAGGGCCGGCCCTAGGATGACTAGCGCCCCGAGAAACTTCATCAAGAATATGGCGTAAAATTAAAATAATAAAAAACCACTAACAGCCAGGAATATCTGGACCTAGCACCAATTCATATTTCAGATTTTTAGAGCTTTTTGAATAGATTATAAATGTGTTTTTATTTTATCAAAATTGTAGGTTTTAGCAAACGGGGGGCAAATAAAAAAAAATTTTGTACCTATTCTTGTGGGGTTTCGTTGAAAAGGGCCTTTTGAGTAGATTATAAATGTGTTTTTATTTTATCAAAATTGTAGGTTTTAGCAAACGAAGGGCAAATGAAAAAAATTTTGTTCCTATTCTTATGGGGTTTCGTTGAAAAGGGCTATTTGAATAGATTATGAATGTGATTTTATTTTATCAAAATTGTAGGTTTTCGCAAACGGGGGGCAAATAAAAAAAATGTTGTACCTATTCTTGTGGGGTATCGTTCAAAGGGCCTTTTGAGTAAATTATGAATGTGTTTTTATTTTATCAAAATTGTAGGTTTTAGCAAACGGGGGGCAAATAAAAAAAAAATTTTTGTACATATTCTTGTGGGGTTTCGTTGAAACGGGCATTTTGAGTAGATTATAAATGTGTTTTTATTTTATCAAAATTGTAGGTTTTAGCGAACGGGGAGCAAAACAATTTTTTTTGTACCTATTCGTGTGTGGTATCGTTGAAAAGGGCCTTTTGACAATTTAAAGTGGACCATAGCCGACCCTCTGGAGCCATCACTGCCTGACACTATCACCTACAGTTGTGCCTATGACTCCGTTACTTTTTCTATGATAATAGTCCGGTTTTATTTATTGTAAATTATAGACGCGTCGACAAATTAGGTCATTAGCGTCTTGATTACATTACATAACAACTCGCTTAAAACTAAATGACATCACAAAACATCCATGATCGGAGTCGTGATTGAACCCACGACAGTCTGATCCAGAGGCCGCGACGCTAACCACTGGACCACACTGTCCTCGATAATAGTCCGGGACTGCAAGCGAACTGTCCGGGGCTTTTGACCGATAAGTTTTAGTTTTGAAAATATTACTATGGCAACCCTAGACGCAAACGATAGATATATATTGCAAATTATAGACGCTCGACAACAGAGGTCAGAAGCATCTGTATAGACACAAGTGAATTCGCGAGTAAACTGGTTAGGTATTTTTAAAAATAGAAATTGATAAACAGAAATATGTCTACACATATTTTTTTTTTAAATCAGAGGACTTTGGATGTACGCAGTATTATAATTAATTACTATATTTAGAATATTATTTCTATTTTAAGATCCGCTCTTGTGACACTTTCAGTACAATTTTTTTTATCAAAACTCACTCGATTTGTCCAGTTTTCCGGTTAAAAATAGACTTTATTCTTCGAAATGATATTTTTTTACGTCACCAGAAATGTGTCGCCGAAATTTTGATAACAAAATATTTTGACGTGATTTATATTTATATATAGTTACAAGCTTTTGGCTTGAAGTTAAAAAAATCTGATAAAAATTGTATTTTCACGAATGAATATTATTATGTAGGTCAAGACATGGTCATCAACAGATTGTAGAAAAAATCGGTTTATCCACATTTTTGCGCGTGATTTAACATTTAGGGATTTCCAGCTATAGTATTTTTATCAATAATTAACAAAAGGTTAAAAACCGGACCGTGTAGTTCACACTACACATTACAGAAGTGAGACTTACGCCAAATCTATATACGTCCGGCAAATGGCGATCTGGAATTCCAGTTTGTATAAATTCGGCCGGCATTCCAGATATCTAGATTTTGCGTAAGTTTCACTTCTGTAGTGTGTAGTGTGAACTACAGTTTTTCTATTTTTAACGTTTTGTTAATTGATAAAAAAAATGGAGGACAGTGTGGTCCAGTGGTTAGCGTAATGGCGTCTGGATCAGCCTGTCGTGAGTTCGAATCCCGTCGACGCTAATGACCTCAGTTGTCAAGCGTCTATAATTTACAATTCATTCATTCGAATCCCGCCTTCGCTCAAGGATGTTTTGTGATGTCATTTAGTTTTAAGTGAGACTTGTTATTTAATGTAATCAAGACGCTAATGTTGTCGATGCGTCTATAATTTACAACAAATAAAGAAATAGATAAAAAAAATGTATAGGTAGACCTGAATTTACTTAGTCCGCCACTGATTTAGAGACTATAAAAGAGGACATGAACCTTCGACATCGATCTGGGAATTTCATATTTCCTGAAATGTGACTGCGATATTATAATCGATATAAATACTGTACAAAGGTTAGTTGTTTATTTATTCTCTATTTTTATGCATTGTTACAACCGTCTAGGAAAATAACAAAATAAATATTAGTAAAAAAAACTTTTTAGAGACAAGCTTTTATTTAAATGCACTAAAAGGGAAAAAATAATTTTTAATAATTTAGGTTCATAATTATAAAAGCGTGGGTCGTGAACTCTATGATAGTTTATTAGTCACGACCCACGCTTTTATAATTATGAACCTAAATTTTTAAAATTATTTTTTCCTTTTTAGTGCATTTAAATAAAAGCTTGTCTCTAAAAAGTTTTTTTTTACTAATATTTATTTTGTTTATTTTAGTCTTTCAAAACTTTACCCCCGTAGGGGTTGAATTTCGAAAAATTCTTTCTTAGTGATGATTACGTCAGAAAAGGAACCCACTGTCCAAATTTCAAGTTTCTAGCTTTAGCAATTTGGCCTGGTCGTTGATTAGTCAAAAAAAACCCTACATACCCGTTTGAACCCCTTGGGGGTTGAATTTAATTCTAAAAACGATTTATTCATGTATTGTCATCGGGAATACATAATATGTGTACAAAATTTCAAATCGATCGGATACGTGGAAGTCGTTCAAAATTGACTTGCAAGATTTGACCTAAACAAACACACAAACTAACATACATTGCAAGTTACATAAAAGCTTGTAAAAATGATTTCCTGCCCAACTTGAGAGATCCTAAGACAGAAGTCCAAAAAACTGACAAAATTAATTTTCCGGAGTCAAACTTTTTAAAAACGCTTGCATTTTTTTGTCACGAGCGCTTAGTCTATTTTTTACTATAATCAAAGTTCAGATTGCAAGGTCACTGTTATAATTTTTTTTATTTTTTATGCGTGATTTACAACGATGTTGATAAAAGGTATTTTTTTTCTTGTTATCTCATCGAAAAAGTATAACTTATGAAAAATTAGATTTATTACTTTATGCTAAATCAAATAATTTACCGAGTCGTTGTGACGTTATTATAGAGCTAGTGACAATTTTTGGTGTTATTTATTCAAGGCCTTATTTTTGTAAAAATGTTGAGGGAGGCATATTAAAATGCCCCGAGTAAGGGATTTTGCTAGATAGCGGTATGGGAGGGATGCAGACGGCCCCCAACATGCAACAAAAAAATGGTTACAATTATTATTGCTTCAAGGCTGAAATTGTTTGTATAGCTTGTCGGTGGCCCAATAATGTCATTATAATATTTGCAGATCGATTGATCAGTATTAAAGGGGTGGCAGATCACCCTAAACGTGTCATGTACCCGACGGAAATTTATATTATTAGTTCAAGGTTTAAATTTTAATATTATGTTGTTACGCCGACTGTTTTAAGCATATATTTCAATTGTTTATATATTAAATAGATTTATACGGCTGTTTTGCAATTGAAAATTTACACTACATGAATAGCTCTCGCTACTACGATGATTCACATCTACAACCTAGCTATAATTAATAACACACGCATGTAGTAAAAATCAATTGATTCCGAAGCATATAAGGAGAATGTTAGATTAGTAATCATGACACGGTTGAGTAATTGCTCATTCCGCCGCTATAGTGGAAAGGTTAGAATCCTGACTGTGACTATGGTTCTCAAAATGATTTTTTCCGATATGTTTGGAATCAATTATATAATTGGCTGCTTTCCAACAAAAATTTTCAATTGTAAATCAGCCGTAAAAAATCTATTAATTTAGCATAAGTTGATCGGAAATTTCTCTGAAATGTAGACATAAATTGTTTATTTATGTACATTTATTATGTATGAAAAGTCAAGGAAAAAACTAAAAAATCGCCTAGAAAACCGGGAAAAGTTAAGAAAATTTGATCTGGAGAAAAAGTGGTCACTCTGATAGAAATTCTTTGTGGCATTAAAAAAAATTGTCAAAAATTAATTGAAATTAAATAATTAATAGGTACATACCTCTCAACACAATTAAAAACTACAGAATTAAAACTGAAAATATTAAAAACAAATTAAAATTTATTGTAAAACAATATCAGTATTGCATTTTGCAATTTAAATTATTATTCAATTAATTAATTAATCGATGTTATGAACGATCTTCACCAAATAACAATCAAAACAAATATTGTGAAGATTTATAATCCAAATCGCGCGCTTAAAACTTGCGTACTGATTCGCGATGTTCTTAAAATGAACTGATGTTTAAAAATCCCATTGGTTGTCGAAAAGACAGTTGACTGACAGAAGATAACATCTTTTTAAACTTTATTTTGTATTATTTATGTACTGATAATGATTATACCGCAGTTCATACTTATACAAGGTGTTTCAGAATAAGGTTCCGATACTTGAGGATCTTATTTCTCGGATGATTTTAAGAAAAATGTAGTCCATTACACATCTAGATATACAGGGTGCTGAATTGCTTTGCGGGTCGATTTAACCCGTAAAATCAAACTTTTGCGATTTCCTGCTTCCCTAATTATTTTTGAAAAAATATCTTCGAATAAAAAGTTTTAGAACATAAAATTCTGCATCTAAATCATTAAACAAAATTAATTTTGCATGCTTTGTAACGGCAGAAATTTGATATGAAAATGCCAAAATTAACTCAAAAACAGATAGCGATAGCCATGGAACTTAAACAAAATGATGACGTTCTAGCTGTCAAAGTTCCATGGCTATCGCTATCTGTTTTTGAGGTAATTTTGATATTTTCATATCAAATTTCTGCCGTTTTACAAAGCACGTTTTTTTTGTTAAAAAGTTTTTTATTTTTTACTTTTTAGTGTCAAAATTAACATTTACCTAGAATCACACGCCATTACTTACTTTTATTAAAATATCAGCCGAACTACTGAACCAATTTTGATGAAATTTCTATGGGACCAATCTGAAAGTATATCCTTTCAAATAAAAAAAAATTTCAAAATCGGTTCATAAACGACGAAGTTATCCGCGAACATACATAACCACATAAAAAATATATACGGTCGAATTGAGAAACTTCCTTTTTTTGAAGTCGGTTAAAAAATATAAATGTAGCATTTTTTCACTTGCGCCCATTTGTTTTTAATCGTCGATTAATGTATAATCAAAAACATTGTAATAACTCATTTCTAGTAAAGCTTTTAACCGGGTCGTGCAATTTATATTTTAAATTGTGCAAAGATAATTTTGATAACAGAAGGTTAAAACGATAGTCTTTTAAAAAAAGCACAAATAAACAACTAATCAACATAATAATATTATTGTTATATTATACTTCGATTTTATTCATTACCTTGATGCTATCCTTCTGTTATTTTTTCACTTATTCTATGATAATGCACTTTTTTTGCATACAAGGATAGCTGATATTGTAATGACGCTCGATAACATGCATACGAGGATGCGTTTAATTTTTTTTCTTGTTATTTTCGAATTTTTAACAATTCTGCGGAACCAATGAGCCAATTTTCTGAGAGTAGTTCCTTCAATTATCCACGACAGGCAGTACTTGTGGTAGGAAAAAACATTATTTATTCCCCATTAGTGTCGTGTCATTTTAGTGGTATAACTTAATTATTAAATTAATAATAATTAAATTAATTAAATAATTAAGTTATACCACTAAAATGACACGACACTAATGGGGAACAAATAATGTTTGTACCTACCACAAGTGCTGCCTCTCGTGGATAATTGAAAGAACTACTCTCAGGAAAATGGCTCATAAAAAAAGTAATTTTTTTGAAATATTTTAAAGTTCTGTTTTGACATAAAATTTATGATCAAAATTTTGTGACAGCGCAAAATGGAAATATTAGAAAATACTTATATTTTTAGGGTTCCGGACCAGAAAGGAACCTTATTGTTGTACCAACGATGTCTGTTTGTCTGTCACAGGCCTCGACGTTTGATTTCTTTGCTTGTCTAATCTTATAAATTTAATATTGACACAATTCCGATATTTCAAGAACATAACAACATTTGATCTGAATTTTATATTGATTTATTCATTAATCAAAAGTCAAACAATTATCTTTTAGGATAAACACTTGGGTAGACTTTGATTAGCTCTTCAATTATTTCAACACGTGATTCGACTGTCAACAGTGGTTGGCAAACGTGAGAATTGAGATTAGATATTCACAAAGAGAAGAAAAATAAAAGTATCAAAGCTTCGTTCACATTATTATCGATTTTATTTCTGTTTATTATTTATGCGATGCGATTAAAATACTCAAATTACTTCAAATAACCCTCAGAACAAAGATAGCTATAGAAAGAGCACATCACGTCACTTGTGAAGCCACAACTATACACCAAAGTACGACGTGCCAGGTACATTATGATCATTCGTTGATTATATTCCGTAGTGTTAATGACTCTTTATAATTTGATAAATTTGTGTTTTATTGGGAAAAAATGGCGTCGTGTTGTGTGCCTGGATGTTTACAATCATGTACATAAGAAATCTGTACTGCTGATAGATCAAAAATCGTGAAGCCAACATACGTGCGGGTTTATATTTCTGTCTTTTTTTATGGGAACCCAGCTGGCAGGTTCCTGATTGGCTACTTTCATAGACAAAGACAGAACTTTTAAAAGAGAGCAGCTGTATACTATTGACCACTGTGGCACTGAGGTTTTACGTCAATGGCATCCATGACATATTTCTTTGTCTTTTCAGTTCATGGAATACTTCAGTTGATAGTGATATTATTATGCCCAAAAAGATCCGAAACCTGTGTTTACTTCTTATATCACTATGAATTTCAAGGAATATGAGTAAAAAACTGTTTTTAACAAAATTAAACTAGGTTACGTTATAATGACAACAGCTGTCAAGCGTTTTGTTTACATTTTGTTCAGATGGAACGTCCGTACATCGACCAATGACATCATCGGAATAAATGCGGAATAACTTCGTCAAAAGAGACACAGATATATTTTTGCTCCCTTTGTGGACTTCACTCACGCACATTGAGTAAATGGACAATCCGCAGTATATAATTAAAGTATATGTTTACAATAAAGGTTCCAAAGCGCTTATGAAAAATCATTGTGTTTAAAATGGAGTTGAAATCATGTGACCTCTCAGTGTGTCTTGTTGTTCCCCGCACGTCTCAACTGACTTCAGTTGTGCATATCTATACAAGCTGTGATATGCTCCTTCTAGAGATATCTTTGTTCTGAGGAGTAACCTAATCCTTAACGGACATGGCATTTCCATGGTTTCTCTACTACGAGTCCCCAGTTTCTAGATTATAATTCGAGAACTGGTATAGTCCGGTTCCAAAATGTAAGATAGTGAGTCATGCATAGTTCGTAACAAAGTTAATGGAGCGGAAAAGCAATGTAAGGCATACGCGTATCATGCATATATAAAAACTGTGCCGCTTATATGAGTAGTGAAGTAAGTGCATGACTCACTATCTTAATTTTGGAACTTGACTATAAATTGGAAATTGGATATTTTATTTAACCTAAAATGGAATGTTATTCGTTTGACACGGTGATGTGTATGTTTATTATACAGGGTGCTTTTTGCGGGTAATATAGGGATTTAACCCGTAAAATCAAACTTTTGCGATTTCCTGCTTCCCTATTTATTTTAGGAAAAATATCTTCGAATAAAAGTTTTAGAATATAAAATTCTTCATCTGAATCATTAAACAAAATTAGTTTTGCATGCTTTGTGACGGCAGAAATTTGATATGAAAATGTCAAAATTATTTCAAAAACAGATAGCGATAGCCATGGAACTTGAACAAAATGATTAGAAATTATTCTGACGGCTAGAACGTCATCATTTTGTTTATGTTCCATGGCTATCGCTATCTGTTTTTGAGTTAATTTTGACATTTTCATATCAAATTTCTGTCGTCACAAAGCATGCAAAACTAATTTTGTTTAATGATTCAGATGAAGAATTTTATATTCTAAAACTTTTATTCGAAGATATTTTTCCTAAAATAATTAGGGAAGCAGGAAATTGCAAAAGTTTGATTTTACGGGTTAAATCCCTATTACCCGCAAAACGATTCAGCACCCTGTATAAGAAATTATTACGAAATATTAAATTCAAAATTGGTACTAGGTCGAAATAATGTTGAATGTTGATGGCCTTAAAAAAAGTAAATGGCGTCTAGACCTAATTGTACATTTTAATCGCGATGTTATTTTGATCACGCTGTTTATTGGTTGCTGCGTTTCGTTACCATAGCAACCCGTCACTTAATCGTGTGATTAAAATGTACGATAAACTGGCCAGAGATGTTTTTGGCCCGCCATTAATTTTACTAATGGCTTTTTTGAACCACACAGTGTAAACAATTTGTTTGTACACAATGACGTCACAACGGTTGCAATCGTCAACTTGCAGTATTTTTATATGGTTTCAAATTTCAATAAATAAAGCCATAATATTACATGTATCCACAAAATGATTAGAAGTAATGTAGAAGATAGAGTGGTTTATACAATGTGCGCAGGTAGAAAATTTTTCCAAGGGGCTAATGAAAAATTTTCTATAGTTACCATATAAACAAATCTTGTCTTCTTAAAATAAATGCACTGTATAATTATCGCGAACAAAAGATTCAGTAGATTTTGTTTCAAAACAAATTTGCATTTGTGTATTGTTTGACGTGTGTCACGTGTGACGTGACACATATTTTATCTTTTCGTATATTTTGTTTTGTTAATTGATGTACGCGCAAGATCGAACAAAAAAACAAAAAAACATCGGTAACCAAACAATTTCTCTTTGTGGAAAAATACTGAATAATTATAAATCTGTACTTAAATAAAAATAAACCACTTGAAAAATATCTAAAACAATATTTTGTTGCTAACGAGCCTGTAAACGTCATTTTTTATTATGTCATTAGAAAGATCCCCGTTTAACTTAAATAATTCCGTTGGATTTTTTTGTCCAGCACTTAAAACGGCTTCACAATACATTTTTGAAATTGGTTAAAGTGACCACACCTTTATTTTTCCTTTCGAGCGTCTGACGTCACATGCTCCGCATATCACGACTTACTCTACTGTCAAAGACGATATATTGATTTTGGGTGAAGATAGAAAAAAAGTTTAAATACAAAAATTGTATAAATTTTAATGGTGTATAACCTAAAAATATTTTCAATTATACAGTTAAGCGTGGCAGACCAAAGTTATGTTTTTTTTAACCTAGCACCCTGTTTTTATTTGTTTTTTCAATTCTGCACCTAAATGTGAATAGAAATTGTAAGGGAAGTCATATTCGAAAATTCAGTAATTTTTGAGTTATTCAAGTTTTTTAGAAATTTTTGACACGTGCAGACCTTTACTTAAAATTCAACATAGCTAAAACAAAAACCTTTATCAAACTGAAATTTTAAGGATCACTAGATAATAGACGGACAAACCAATGTCTGTCCTAAAAAAGTGAATTTATTATACAGGGTGTTCAAAATAATTTACTTCTTTTACCTAACTTCAATCCCAGCATATTTTTTTATCCCTTTTTAATAGAACATCGTGTATATGAATTAAAACACAATAATAATGCTTTATTTTTAAGTCATGTATTACACCTGTTCTATGGCCCATAAGTTATGGGACATCCTGTATAGCGATATAATTTCATAAATTTCACTCTGTCTGACACGTGACCGTATTATAATGTATAGGACATCCGTAGGTAAAACTTGTTTTGTTATTAATAGAAGATCGGATAGTAAGGTCTTCTAATCCCACATTTTTAGTAAGCGGTATTACGTAATTACAATAGCAACTCGTACTTAAAGCACTACGTTCATACGCCGCTCACTTCAGATCAGGGATCCCATGATCCGATCTCTATAATTATTAACAAGAAAACAATAACTCCTACATCTAGCAAAAACCTAATAGGTAATGCAGTAACCTGTAACAGAACTTTGCAGACATTGTTATTAAGAAATTTATTGCGGTTAAAACTTTCTTAATACCTAGTGAGAACAAAAGAAAATATCTATTATAGTATAAAAAACTTTTTAAAAACAAGCTTTCATTGAAATAGGTACTAAAAAGGAAAACAATATTTAATAATTTAGGTTCATAATTATAAAAGCGTAGGTCGTGAGTCGTGACTAACCCACGCTTTCATAATTATGAAACTAAATTATTAAATATTATTTTTTAGTAGGTACATTTTAATAAATACTTGTTTTTAAAAAGTTTTTTTTTACTAATATCGTTAATATGTTATTTTGTTGTTAGTCTTTCGAAATTGTTGCAATAGAAGCATCAATTTATTAAAATTAATTATTTATTTCTAAAAACGATTGATTCATGTATTGTCATCGGGAATAGGTACATATTAGTACAAAATTTCAAATCGATCGGATACGTGAAAGTCATTCAAAATTGACTTGCAAGATTTGCCCCAAACATACTAACACACTAACAGATGAAGTTGCATAAAAGCTTGTAAAAAGATTAGTATATAGTTAAAATCGTCATTGATCTTTAATAAACAAACTAGTATAAGCCATTTTTTACAAGTTTTTATTTAACTTACAATGTATGTTAGTTAGCTTGTTTGTTTGTTTAGGTCAAAACTTGGAAGTCAATTTTGAACGACTTCCATGTATCCGATCGATTTGAAATTTTGTACACATATGTATTCCCGATTACAATACATGAATCAATCGTTTTTAGAAATAAATTCAACCCGTAAGGGGTTCAAACGGGGATGTAGGGTTTTGTTGACTAATCAACGCCCAGGCCAAATCGCTGAAGCTAGAAACTTGAAATTTGGACAGTTGGTTCTTTTTCTGACGTAAGCACACACTAAGAAAGGATTTTTCGAAATTTAACCCCTAGGGGTGTCAAAGGGGGGTAAATTTTGAAAAACTAAAATGAACAAAATAAAATATTAGTAATAAAAAACTTTTTAGAGACAAGCTTTTATTGAAATGTACTAAAAAAGAAAAAACAATATTTAATAATTTTGGTTCATAATGATTATAAAAGCGGGGGGTTGCGACTAATAAACTATCATAGAGATTACAACCCCCGCTTTTATAATAATTATGAACCAAAATTATTAAATATTATTTTTTTCTTTTTAGTACATTTCAATAAAATCTTGTCTCTAAAAAGTTTTTTTAACTAATATTTCATTCCTGACAACAGTTCCAAAGGTTTTATACATATTATTGTCTATGCACATTGAAAATTCCGAGAATTTGCAGGCCTTTGTGTTCTGCACACGTGTCGAAATATATAAATACGTTTATACACAGAAAGTAAATAAAAAAAGAAGAAAAATATGGTCACAATAATAATTATATTGTGGCAGGTAGTCTTTAAATAGAATAAGTTGACCATGGCCTTTTTGATTCTTGAGTCCCTCAAGCGGCCTACTCATTTTTAACCGACATCAAAAAAAGGAGGTGGTTCTCAATTCGTTGTATTTTTTTTATGTTTGTTACCTCATAACTCAGTCATTTATAAACCGATTTTGAAATTTTATTTGAAAGGCTACACTTTCAGATTGGTCCCATAGAAATTTCATCAAAATCGGTTCAGTAGTTCGGCTGATTTTAATAAAAGTCAGTAACGGCGTGTGATTCTTTAAGGTAAATGTCACTTTTTGACATGTCAGACAGCGTAAGAAAGTCGGTTTAATAAAAGTGAGTAACGGCGTGTGATTCTTTCAAGGTAAATGTCACTTTTTGACACTAAAAAGTAAAAAATAAAAAACTTTTTAACAAAAAAAAAACCTCCTTCAAAAAACCACTAAAAAGAGGAAAATAATGAAATTTTGAGGTCTGTGCCAATTTAATAAAATATGAAGTTGGTTAAAAAGAAGATAAACACTATACTGTACTTTTTAACCGACTTCATATTTTTTTTTTTTTTTGTTAAAAAGTTTTTTTTAAAAGTGTAAAATGATCCTTCTAAAGTTTGTTACGCCAGGCGTGTCTCGATTTGAATGATTGTATATTATAGACGCTCGACATCTGAGGTTATCAGCGTCAGATATGAATCTCGGCATTACAGAAATCCAATCAAAAGCACGCTTAAAATCAACCAGGATGAGAATCTCGAGATTTTAGGATATGAAAGGCCTATAGTAATAATATACGAAGCTATTGGTTCATTTTTTAAAATTGCATGACAGTCGATAGTAGTGATGCGCGATACAAGATGTTTTAGTCGATTGTCTCGATTGTTCAAATATCTCGATGACTCTCGATGGTTGTCACCTGGACTCGATTGTTGTTGTTTCATAGTTCACCGAGACCGAGTCGCATAGTTCTGAATCGTACACTGTCGAAAGCCACATAATATATACAATCGTTCATCACTCAACAACTGTGATCGAGTCGATGGTCGATTGTGCAGTAATCGTGTAATACGAATTCAATAGTGAAGAGATCACAGAGTAGTGAGTATCGACTGAACAGTGAACAATCAACGAATCGCGTGAACGTCAGTCGACTAGCATATAACTGTGAATCGCGATTATATGTGTTCTCATTCGCTGCTATTGCTATAACCTATGTGGCAAATAATCGACTTGAACAATCGAACATTTCGATTGTAGAATCAAACTCCGAGTCAATTGTTATTATGAACGATTAATAATAATAATAATAAATGTCTTTATTGTACGTATTTAAAAATACAGAATTGCGTCAAATAGATATTTTACAGATACTCTGTTAATTTATAAAAATTATTTTCTAAGAGAAAATTTTTTATTTGACATTTAAAGTGTTTGACATCGTTTGTGTCTCTTATATTTTTAGGCAACTTATTGTACACTCGAATCACGGCATTGTGTACTCCTCGACGTGCCACTTCTAAATTTGGTTTATCAATTCTAAGAGAATGTTTGTTCCTGGTGTTATGGATTGGCAAATTTATTTTAAACAGGTCCGGATTTGTTTTTATAAACATGACACTTTTTAAAATGTACATGTCCGTCACTGTTAAAATCTTAAAGTTTTTAAATATGGGTCGACAGTGCGTACAATTGTTTCGATTGTAAAAACATCTCGTATCGCCCATCACTAGTCGATAGCTGCCTATGTTATCATGCTAAGTCAATCGCAAAAAAATGTCAGTTGTGCAGCCGCTTTCACATATTTGGGTTGGTTGAACGGTTAGTACTTGTCGCTTGTCTAAAGTGTCAATCATTCAAATAACAATGCACTCACATCATGACTACGATTTTTATAGGTCATACGCAAGGTTAGTAGAGTATAGGTTGCCTCATTCCGATAGATAGTAGTGGGGGGATGACGTCACTCAGAATATACCATGCTTGCTCACTTCAATAGAAAAGATCAGACGATGGACGTTGCTAATTTTTGGAAATAAAAATCACAGTAACCATGGTAGTGTGATATGTTTTTTCAATACCTAATAGAAACATGATTCTTCTGTTAGTGAAAAAATATGATAAGTTGTCAATTTTGCGATAGCTGTTAAGTGTTATGGTGTTTTGTGGTTATTTTTAATATTTTGTGAATATAAAAGATAAAATAATTAATTTACCAATTTGTTAGTTAATTTTATTCGCTTCTTAAATTTAAAAAATAGGTAATTAACAAGATCTTTTATTTCTTGAGCATTATTTAATTTTTTGTTTGTTTATATTATAGATATTAAAACCTAAATTTTGTATTAAAAATAAAAATTATCCTATTTTTTAACATCTATTCTTCTATTTATTGTCTTCTGCCAATTTTAAGAAAAAAATCTGCACGAAGCACCTAATATAAATAAGCATAATCTTCAACAATTTTTGTACTTGATTTAAACTAAATTCTAGCTGACGTCATTCCCGCGCTTACGCTGATTGGTCAGATGGAATGAGGCAACCTGTACTCTAATAACCTTGGGTCATACGCAAAAAAAAATTTGTCGCGAATTTTTTGCGTCTTTTGTTTTAACGCAATGTATTTTTATTAATAAATCAAATCGATTTATCAAATCGGTAACATCAATATTTATGCGTAGTGATTGTTGACATTAATTGACCCTGTTTTTATGTGTAATGTAATTTGAACGACCTTTTGATCCCTTATTTTTCTGACAGATGCATTGCATCACTTTTTACGTTGGGTTCACATCAGAGCCGGAATAAGGATTGCTGTATTTCGATTTTTGAAAAAATTAAAAAATGTCTCAGATATTTTTCTTAATTTAATCGTATGCATCATTAACCCCTGGGGAGCTATTGTGTAACTTCTGTGAATATGTTCATTTTCACATTTTCATTTCACGTGAGAATTTACACTCGATTGTGTAACATATGAATTCACTCGTGAAATCACTTGGCCACAACGTAGGGATTTTATTTTTTGTTGGATATTTTCACTTTAAAAATACAAATTAATACGGATATGAGGTTATATTATGCGGTGTTTGACAGATAAATAACAATGAACATAAGGAGAATCAAAAATTGATGAAGTATATAAATAAAGTGAACTTTGTAATTTAATTTATCGATATTATATTATATATTCATAATGTGTCTTTGCGTATAATTATGTTCAAAAAATTAAAGAGAAATTTATTTTCAAATTTATGTACTTATTATAAATAAATATATAAATTCATAATGTGTCTTTGCCTATAATTATGTTTAAAAAATTAAGATATTTCAAATTTGTGTATTATCGTTTATTGCATTTCCTTTATTATCTAGGTATCTATAAGAACAAAGCTGTCATGTTAAGGTATTTTTATATGTGTCCTTTTTCAATTTATTCTCTGTCTCACTCTTATTTCACGTTTCACTGACAAATTCGATGGTGAATAATGTCACGTGAAAAAGTTCACTTTTCACTTGTGTGAAAATACACAATCGCGTGAGCAAACTCACATGAGTGAAATCACTAAAAACGACTTACACAATAGGTACCCTGGACCCTGACTGCAGGGTCTAGTCGCTTGCCATCAAGATGGGGTATTCAATCAATCAGAATGGACCCTGACTGCAGGGTCTAGTCGCTTGTCATCAAGATGAGGTATTCAATCAATCAGAATGGACCCTGACTGCAGGGTCTAGTCGCTTGTCATCAAGATGGGTATTCAATCAATCAGAATGGACCCTAACTGCAGGGTCTAGTCGCTTGTCTGACCACGTCTTTCAGTTGCACATTTTATCGCACCATGAGTCTAGAATTACACATAAAATGCAACTCTAATAAACTCAGTACGCCTTAATATTTACGTGTAACGTTCTAAGTAATTCTTATAGGCTATTTATATAATTAACATGTAATTGTTATCAACATTGAAACGCATAAAATTATAATATTTGTTATCTGTGGTCGTAGAGAATAATCTCTTATGTCGGAATGTTGGTAAAGTAAGATAAAATATCGGGTGAGTTCAGCTCTGTTTTACCGCACAGTGTGCTACGTCTTTTTACCCGACTACAGAAAATGGAGGGTCATGATTTTTAACCGACTTCAAAAAAGGAGGTGGTTCTCAATTCGGTTGTATTTTTTTATGTTTGTTACCTCAGAACTCCTCTATTTATAAACCTCGAAGTTGGTCCCATATAAATTTTACTTAAATCAGTTCAGTAGTTCGGCTGATTTTAATAAAAGTGAGTAGCGGCGTGTGATTCCTTTAAGGTAAATATCACTTTTTGACACATCACACAGCGTACGTAATCGGTTTAATAAAAGTGAGTAACGGCGTGTGATTACTTTAACTATAAAAAGTAAAAAATAAAAAACTTTTTAACAAAAAAAAGCCACAAAAAAGAGGAAAATAATAAAATTTTTAGGACGGCGCCAATTTAATAAAATATGAAGTCGGTTAAAAAGTAGATATTATTTTTCATACCCACTATAAAATAGCTACTTTATACATGCGGATCAGAGCGAATAAACAAAAATCACTATGGAAACTGTTTATTTTCCACACTAGTGTGTTTTGAAAACACTTTTAACACACCTGTCTGTTAACTGACCAATTCCATGCATACATACACGCATGTAAAATAGCTATTTTATAGTGGGTTTGGCAAAAATGTACATAAAAAATTATTGCAGAACGTTGTTCATTTATCTAATAAACAATGTATAGCATCATTACATTGTCGGGTCTAATTAACCTAATTATATTAGAGTTGACAATACAATTTTTACTAATAATACTAATAAATGCACTTCCGCGGTACTACAACTGATTATATATCGCGGAAAATTGCTCACGCAAAGGAGGGTTATGTGTTGATGATATCATTCAGGAAGTTGTACACATTTTTCATATCAATTTTAAATCGACTTTTTTGTTCGATAAAAATGCGATTTTTGTCAAAATGAAGATAAACGCCATTTTGGTTCAAATGTTGTTCTGACTCTGAGTAAACATAAGTCGGGGTCGAAAGATTTTGTCATAAATAACAACTTTTCCTATTGCGTCACAATGATTTATGGTAGAGGAACAGAAATATCGCTTCATTAAAAGTAAGTTAAACTATTAATTAATTAATAATTATAGGCTATAGCTCAGCTTTATGATTTATTATTGCTGTTGAAATATAAAAATCAAACCACGGGAAGGATTTGATGCATCGACAACACTAGAAAAATATTCATTATTGTGTTTTAAAAACCACCAACAGCTAAGGTTATTTGGGCCTAGCACCATTTCATATTTTCAATTCATTATTTTTTTTAATAATAAATTGAAAATCCAATTGACACTTTTACCAGCTCTCGGGCTAGAACCCGGGAACTGGGGACTTGTTATAGAGGAACCATAGCAACGCCATGTAAACAACATCATTGCTATTCGATCAATCAGAATGGACCCTGACTGCAGGGCCTAGTCGCTTGTAGTGGAACGCACCATTTACTATATGAGAGATTTGTTGCTCTTGATTACGTCATATTTCGCTGCCAAATCAAGATCCACCCGGGCGACGCCGGGCCGGAAAGCTAGTTTGATTATAAAAGCCATCTTAAATTTAAAATTCGGCACAACGGCGACCTTTCTTAGTCACCAATCACCGCATCCTTTGGCCCGTCGCCCATACTGATTGCATGATGGATTTTCTGTCTGCGGAAGACTAGAAAGAATGCTTTGAAAGATAATAATAGTTCAACAAAGTGTGACAGCAGAACACTGTAATGTCTGCTGTCTCTTTTTAACTTGCGTCAAGTGTAACAGCATCATCAATACAATGTTGGTGACAATATTAATTCCTCTGCATGTAGATTGTAGATGTCGCCTAGCAATTCGACGTGGGGGCTGTTTATTTTTACCATTTCATTGTAACGACTTTAAGGCAACGGTCTTCGGTCTTGTCAAAAAATTTAAACTCAAAAGTCTCATTTCTGGAGCCGTCCCACATTTTAGAAGTCAAACTTCTTTAGCCGCGATGAGAGTAATTTCGTTTAACAGCTTAAAGAAAAAATGAGGTATATAGACTGTGTGCAGGGGGGCGGAGTTATAATAATATCAATGCGAGCGCTTGTTGTGAGATCCACTGTAAACTCGTAACTCTAATTGTTCGTAATTGTCAGTGAGCACTGTTGTTTAAAAAGTCAAGTAAGTGAAACCATGATTTTGCTTTTCAACTTATTTGGAAATTATTACTATAAATCTGATAAATTTGACACTTTTAAACCCGGTCCGCAAGATTATACAGGCGCCATGGTTTGAGGTTATGCTGTCGTCTGTCAATATAAACCATAGACATATATGTAGGTACATCTCTATGTCCGATATGAATTAATTAGCTATTTCTTATTATACGTCAAAATTGAAGAAGAAAAAAACTTAAAATAAATAATTTTAATGTGTATACATATACTTTTGCTTTACTGTACGCTTGTATGTATACTCTCTCTTCCCGTGCCCGAGCGCGCGGAAGCCGAGAGAGAAGTGCCGCAGTGGTGGGGAGAACAGCAGCGAAGGAGCGGACCAGAAATTTCGTTGCATATTTCCCCTCACGCGGCTGTTCACTGCCCGACATAAGATGTTTCACATCAAAAACGAAATTCATTCACTAAACGTACATTTCTAAATAATCTTGAATGAATATAGTAAAAATTACTACTAAAATAAATTTTCATAATTTAATCGAATCGTAAAAAAAACCGGATCTCAGCCTTAAGCTCGTTAACTATTTAAGAGTGTTAAGTAACACCGGTAAAAGTGACACAGGTAAAATTGGAACTTCACGTGTGACCTTGGCAAAATTAACATACAAAAACTATCTTATTTAAAACATTACGTCTTCACATAATTTATACCTATTTTTAATTTTACTTTAAATTAATTAATTAATAATTTATACTTTTGACTGTATCTACGTTACCTCAAAACTCTAGAACCACTGAACCGATTTGAAAAATTCTTTCACTGTTTTTAAATCCATACTTCTTGACAAGTTACGTAGGCAGTGGCGGACTAGGGGAGGGGGCGACTTGCCCCGGGCCTCTGATCCTGGGGGGCCTCCAAATCTCGAGAAACCCTTCTTAATCAAATCCCAAACAAGGCCAAAATATGATTAGTAAGTAAGAGGCAGTTTGGAGTCCCCGTACGTATACAAAATATAAACGTAGGTAGGTCGTTTATTATAAATATTTGATTTTTCTTGTCAGCCACTACATCTATATTATTAATTTTTTACGAAATTTACGCTACAAATACATCAATTTCTAAACAGAGCGGAGGACTCATTTAGTTCTGCCGCCCCGAGCCGCTTAGTCCGCCACTGAACGTAGGCTGTATTAAATTATTGCGCTACGACAAAAAGGGGATAAGCAGTGAGCACAATCTCATGATTATTTATTTCTGAAGTGAAACTTCTATATTGAGGGTTATTTAGTTCGTGAGGCAAAAAAACGAAAAATATTGGTTCGAGCTTACACTGTGCTTTTTGACACAGACACAGTTTACAGTAAAATTGTTGTAGGCGGTACGGAACCCTCGTGGCGCGAGTTCTACTCGCACTTGACGGGTTTTTGAAGCTATGCTTCTATAGGCGCGTTAGACGATTTCTAGGAGGGGAAAAACTTATGGTTTCGCGTCACGTCACCGACATGCTCATGTTAAAAGTATATCTACTGTCCGATCCTTTTGAAAATTAATATCTGAGAGTTTTATAGGACACAAAAAAATAAAATGGCGTCAGATTTCAAAATGGCGGCCATATGTACTTTTGTAAAAATTATCCGATCTTTTTGAAAATTGATATCTGAGAGTTTTATAGGACACAAAAAAATAAAATGGCGTCAGATTTCAAAATGGCGGCCATATGTACTTTTGTAAAAATTATCCGATCTTTTTGAAAATTGATATCTGAGAGTTTATAGGACACAAAAAAATAAAATGGCGTCAGATTTCAAAATGGCGGCCATACCTATGTACTTTTGTAAAAATTATCCGATATTTTTGAAAATTGTCCTATTTAAGAGTTTTATAGGACACAAAAAAATAAAATTGCATCAGATTCCAAAATGGCGGTCAGATAATAACTTTTCAATTGTATTGTCTATAGCTTTGATAAATTCGGTTTTATGTACCTACAATGCGTAAAAAGCATAGCTTCTGTCGGGTGTCCCAAGAAACCTCTTGACTTTTTTTGTACAGCGAACACCGATTCGAACGAAATTCATTCATCAGCGTAAATTTTAAATCTTGAGTAAACTCGTAAAAAACGGCGAGGCCGTCGTCGAGCAGAACTAATTTACTAAAAGTGGAAGCATTAGGTTAGGTTAGTGTTACAATTTAACAAAAAAATCTGGGCGTGCGTAACAAAAACGCAGCGCTTTAAATAAAAAAACATCAGATATATATTTTTTGTAGATACAAGTTGTACAAAATGAGTGGATGTCTATATAATTATTTGGCGCCAAATGCGACATCCAAACCAGTGTCTCTCAACTGGTGAACACCGTGAACCAACGGATCTCAGAATTATTCAGTTTAAAAAAAGGCAAGTGTGTGTGCCTCACCCACGTAAGCGCAAGGTTGAAGTTATACTGCTTTCGTCTTCATCAGCCATACGAATATAAAAAAATCAAGCCGTGAGGTGCGTCATTTATTAGGACTAAAGTGCGACCCTTGAGGTCCACACGACGAACTTCCCAGTTTGATAAATATTTAATAATAATAATTAAATTAGATATTACACAGAAAAGTAATCATTTTAATCATTAAAACATAATTATTATTTATTTTTAACAATAATTAAAAAAAAAATGGCTGAACCGATTTTTATAAAATTTATGTCGGATCAAAATGACGTTAACACGCCTCGATTGACACCCTTACGAAGTCGATATAATTTTTTATTCTCGAGATATTGTGTAAAATCTACTTTTTTGGGAGTTTATTTGGTTAAGAAAAAAGAACGGCTGAACCGATTTTGAAAAAATTTCTTTCAGATCATATTTACGTTATTACGCGTCGATTGGCACTCTACGTAATCGATATCATTTTTCATTCTCGAGATTTCGTCTTAGAAAGAAATGGTCACATACGTACGTACGTACGTACATACATACGTACACACACACATACACACAGAGACATCTTTCTAAAAATAGTGTAGTGACCTTGAAACATAAAAATTTGTTATACATTTTGATTTCGATTTTCGGACCCATTATACAATAACTTCCAATGGGAAATAAATTAATAATTATGTACTATGCATTTTTCATTTTTGAAGTGAAAACTTCTTTAGGCGCGTTGAGCGATTTTTGGCGGGGGAAAATCTTATGTGTTCGCGTCACCGACATGCTATGGGCTAGCCGCTAGAATGTGTCTGTCACAACTGTGGCCGCGCGCATATACAATAAAAACGGCACGTCATTCAGTTGTACCGATGGCGATGATAGCAGCGTCGTATGTGGCGCACTGTTCGTAAAGTCAGAACATAACTGTACTGTTGTCGTGGTTTAAACTCTGATAAAAGCAGCTAAATAAACAAATCAAAGAACACTGCGGTGTTGAGAAACGCTGGTTTAATATAACTAAGCTTTTTTATGACATACTTTGCGATACTTGCTGTAAGTTTAGAAATAAAATATGCGACGTTTTGCCAGTAATTAGACCAATAAATAGCACGTGTTTAAATAACGAACGCTTTTGTTTTTGAAATATTCGTTGTTGCCAACAAAATAATAATTAATTTTCAAACGTACTTGAATTTATTCCGCGTTTATTGAATATTTCTAAAACCATTACATTTCAAAATTATTGTCATAAAAATACACTGTAAGAAATGAGAAGGCCGATTACATAGATTATCGATGGTCCATTTGTAGCCAGCGATTAATCTGGTAATAGACACACAAAGAGACAATGGCGTCGCAAACAGGCATCGCCTGCACATCGCGTAGATTCCATAAAAACACATTGCGCATGCGTGGTTACCAATTTTACATTAATTTGTTTTGTATTCATCCATTTTATATATGTAACTATACATTTTATTTTGTAATTTTTACACACTTTATTGGAATATTACACAAATTATGCAATTTTAATTTACTTTATGTAAAAATCACAAATCTGTTTTAACTTTACAGTAAAAGCCCAAGTTTTTATGAAGTTTTCTGTGTAAAAATGAATAATAATGTAAAATCACTTAGAAAGTCGAGCGAATTCTACCTTAATTTTCAAAGTATTTTTACATCCATTTTTTACAGTGTAGAAAATCTATACGTCTTTTAGTATAACGTTTATTAATCTTATTGATCAGCAAAATTTGTCTTGGCCTTGGTCTTGCAAAAAAGCAAGTGTTTTTATTTTTATTCATTTTATCAAAATTGTAGGTTTTAGAGTTTAAAGTTACAATTTTTAAACCTATTTTGTTACCAGGTCTATCTTATTTATTTATTGTAGATTATTGTGTGCCTTGACACGCACTTGGCCGTTTATTTAACTTTTATTTTTTTACACTACTTTATTTTATTTATTGTAGATTATAGACGCGTCGACATCTCAGGTCATTAGAGTCTTTCAACTACACTAAATAACAACTATCTTAAAACTAAATAACATCACAAAACATCAATGAGCGCAGGTGGGATTCGAACCCACGGCAGTCCAGTCCAGAGGTTGCGGCACTAAGCACTAACCACTAGGCTATACTGCTCTCTTTTTACACTACTATACGTATACATTTCGAAATGTTCACCCCCCAGGGGCGACATTGGAATGTTGCTATCGCAAATTGCATTTTAATGTTCTTTGGGAATTAGCGCTCCCAGGGACCCGAGCTCGTACCAGTCGGCTGGCGGATTCTAATACACAAATGGATTATTTGTTGTGTTGAAGACGCTAATGACCTGAGTTGTCGACGCGTCTATAATCCACAATTAATTAATTCGAAATGTTCATTTTCGTATAGTTAAATTAGTGCCCTAATAGATTGTATAGAATCGGTATTCTTTCACTTCAGAAAAAATACAAAAACTTTAACTTGCGTTTCACCTACTGCTCTAAATAAAAATCATATAACGAACTAATGACAGCTAGGACAGCGACATGCCTGTCCTAAATTACATCAGCTCGCATCTCGTTTGTTAACAAAAAAGCATCGGATGCGTAGAGTTAATTGACTCGAAAAAGATGGACGCATTTCTGAACGTGGATCACCCAGACAGACGCTACGCCAGACAAAGTTCATTAATAATTACACGTTCTGAATCAATGTGCTTGCTTTTGTTTTTACGCTGGCCAGTAATATCGCTACAAAATTGCATCATATATAGATGAACATAATTTTTATTGGAGGCCCACGTTTTTGCGTTCATTGATCTTTGTTTGACGGCCTAAAAGCGGTTATCTCAAACTAGCCTTTATCAGCGGCTTTGCTCGCGTTAATGTCGGTTTTTATTTAAAAAAAAGTGGGTGTGTGTTTATGACCACACGACAGAATTGAAAACTTGATTATATGCAAAACATACATAATATTATTTTATTATTATAATACGTATTAATAAAAACGTAATTCTTGAAACGATGCACTCCTTGTTTGACAGTAAACGTGGTCACCGACCCGAGCGCGCTTGATGTCGAGTGGAGCCGAGTAAACCCGATTCAGCGTCACCGACCCGAGCGTGACGGTTCACTTTCGTTCACTATTCAGAAAGAACGCAAAGTGCGTCTAAAGAAGCACTTCTCAAAAACTGAGTAGTGCGTTAATTTTGAGCAGGATATATACCTGAAATTTCTTTATTTTGAAAGTCTGTTTTCCCGGGTTCTAGCCCGAGAGCTGGTAAAAGTGTCAATTGGATATTCAATTTATTATTAAAAAAAAAACAATGAACTGAAAATATGAATTGGTGCTAGGTCCAAATAACCTTAGCTGTTGGTGGTCTTAAAAAAAATGGGTGTGTGCTTATGACCACACGACAGAAGTGAAAACTTCAGATTTTTTAATTTTTGGTGTCATCTATTACAGCGCATTTATGAACTAAAAATAATTTATTACTAAAATATTAAATTTTTTTTTTAATTAATTCCACCTTGGTTTCAAAAAAAATATAATTATTGTTAAAGAAAGAATATAACAAAAATAAAAAAATATATAAATAAATATCTTGTAGAATTTAGAAAAAAAAATCGCCAAAAATCCTACGCTGCCATCAGGTCTCGAACCCAGGTTCCTATGCATAGAACGCAGAGACATAACCAACTGCGCTATGAATGGAAGTGTGTAGACGGCCGTTTTTATGATATAAGTATGTTGAAAATCAGCTCGTTGAAGGTCAGCTTGCGAACGGCCATCTTGCGAATTCTTACGGTTTTTTGCGAACGCTTCACGTTATTTCAGTACCCAGGCAAAAAGTGCCTAACGCTCCTAAGGAAGATTTCACTTAAAAAAATGAAAGTCTGTTAAAAATCAATCTACAAAAACGACGAAAAATTCTACATAAACGATTTTGTTTTTTGGGCTACGAGATATAATAATCTCTCTTTACAGCGCAAAGTAGTATTTTTGGATCGGTTCCAACTATAAAGACCGCGTGTTCAAAATACGCGCATGCGCAGAAAAGCCGGCGTCCCGACGCACGCATGTACGTCTATCTACGGTGACGACGTCTATATAAAAACGTGGCCGCTGTCTGTTCAAATAATGTGCGAGCTCGACAGTTCCGATGAACCGATTGTTTACTCATCGATTCATTAACTAAAAATGTGTCACAGATTCTGTTTCGATCCCACGATGTTTTGATAGATAGCTTATAGACGCTCAACAACTGAGGTCATCAAATGTTTTCAAAACATATACGGGGTGTCCAAGCGAAGCATGAAATGCATGGGGATTTCCTAAACGGTAAGAGACAGAGATTTGGTTAAATAAGAGAAAATGTGCAGAATCTCCAGTGCTACTACCACTCAAACTTTCCATATTTTGCTTGGCTTGCGACGGACAGTTGAAAAGCGAGATTTTCCTATTTTCGTTTTTGAAGTGAAAATTCCTTAGGCGCACTTTGCCTGGGCTGTAAACAACAGTGATGTGAAACACACCCGACGGTGACAATCGGGGCTACTCGGCTCAAACACGAACACGTATTTGCAATATGCTGGTAATAGTGTGCAGTTCATAAGTGTGTTAATAGATGGCACTAAAAACTTAATACGAGTAAAGGCATTTGTAGTTCACAAGCGCGCTAACAGATGACACTAAAACATATATTTTGTAGTGTGACGAACTCGTCGCAGACTTGTAATCGACGATGGAAGGTTGTGGAAAATGATAAATAGATCGATCAAAATGTCCAAACACCGATGTATAAAATAAAGACGCAGAAATCAAATAATATGTATATTTAATGATGTTAATATATATCAACCACAATTCGTAATAAATAAATCTTGTCTTGTGTCAACTTTAGGTGTTGAAGTTGGAATTAAATTAACTGTAATTTAAGCGCTCACTTGTAAAGCAAAGACCCAATATTTGTGGATAATGGTCGGATAAATATCTCGCCACAATTAGGGCTGCTTGTTTAGCGTACGTGTATCAAATTTGACTGGTTAAATTTGTAATAATTTTTAATTTTAAAAGATTTTTCAAGTGAATTTGCAAGCATAAAAGTCGGCACAATGACAAGTTACATAATTTGATTAAGAATTTGGTAATCAGTTAAAAATCTATAATTTAACTCAGAGGCGGCGAAGTAGGAAACGAATTTAATTTTATTAAATTTTCACCGTAACAACTGAGTTGTTACAGTAGTTCACAAGTGTGCTAACAGATGGCACAAAAACTTATTTATTTATTATTCGGAGGTTAGAAGAAGATATGTTCACTTTGTTAAGGGACTTTTTATGAAGATTTTAAATCTCTTCATTTCATATATTCTTAATCTCGATCTATCTCTTATCGTTTAGGAAATCCCCATGCATTTCACGCTTATCTTGGACACCCAGTATAAACAAACCAATTTTTGGAGTTCCGCACCAAAATTAAAAAAAATGGAGCCTACTTTGTTATCCGTCCGTTTGTCTGTCTTTTTATTTTAAAATTTGTGTTCCCTCGAATTAAATTTTTTACTTATTTTGTGCGCCAAATTTCCGTTTAGAAATGATGTAGTTACGGAACTCATTTGCCATTTTTCCTCATCAACTTCCGATAGTTCAATCATCCACAGGTTAGTTGCTCTTAATTAAATTCTTACACAAAATATGCGTATTTTTTACCGGAAAACACTTATTGTTCTTATCAGCGAATTTTATTTTTTCTATTTCCGTAAAATGTTTGGTTGAAAAAATATAAGTATAATAATTTCCGATGAAACAATCGCGCTTTGTCGATATAAAACAAAACACAGTGCGTAGGTAAATCGAAAACACGTGAATATCAACACAATAATTACTTTGTTTAGACTTTAGATATACTCCATGCTTTAGAGTTTAGATGATGCAAAACAACGTTTTGTTGATATAAAACAAAACACGATCAGGTGTCAGTTCTCCCAAGAATTGATAGGTTATATTAGATAATTATACATGGAATATAGTTTGTTTAGATAATGCAAAATATAAAACAAAACACAGTCTAGGTAAATCGAAAACAACTGAAAATCGTAAATCATGCTCTCATTTCTCTCAAGAATTGCAAGTCAAGTAGATGACGCAATATTTTCACCAATGACGAAGCTAAAATTCAGTGGGTTTGAACGGCGCGTCATGGCAACCCTCGTAAACAAATGACGACCTACGCTGCAGAGTGTCCAACGTGCGAATAAAAGGGGTGACGAGCAATTTAGCATAATCAGTGACAGAATGATTTCATTTGTTTTTATATAGATAGAATTCTTGGAACGTGACCGAGCAGCTTTAAAAATACGTTTTCAGTTTCGAGTAGTTATGTAATTAATTATAATAACTGATAGAATGTACGTACTCATTTGCCGCCCACAAAATATCTGTGCCCACAAAACAAAAACGCGTATAACGACTATTTTCTATACAAGCGACTAGACCCTGCAGTCAGGGTCCATTCTGATTAGTCGAATAGCCCATCTTGATGTCGTTTGACACACACACACCTAAACGAACGTAACAACTAACTAGTGAACTCTGTATACTAATATGGATAGCTGATAGCGATTAAAAAATGGGTTTTGTATGTGGAGAATGTTCAAATACATGTTCTTCAAGACAAGGCATTAATGTTCACAAAATTAGAATGAAAACTCCAGATAAGGCTTGTAATCTAATTCTTTTTATAAAAGTCGATCAATTTTCTGACATTACAAAATAAAACTTAATTAAAATTTATTTTTCTATTCCAATTTCTCAAGAACACTGTTAGTGTATAAATTTCGGACATCCTAATATCTCAAATAATAATAATAAATTAGGTTTTACTTTGAAATGTCAGAAAATTGATCGACTTTTATAGAAAGAATTAGATTACAAGCCTTACCTGAAGTTTTCATTCTAATTTTGTGAACATTAATGCCTTGTCTTGAAGAATATGTGTTTGAACATTCTCCACATACAAAACCCATTTTTAAATCGCTATCAACTATCCATATTAGTATACAGAGTTCACTAGTTAGTTGTTACGTTCGTTTCGGTGTGTCTGTGTGTGTGTCAAACTACAACAAAATAGGGTATTCGACCAATCAGAATGGACCCTGACTGCACGGCCTAGTCGCTTGTCGCTGACAAGACTGGGTCAGAAAATTGAGTTACTGGGTTTAGTCAGTAGTCACTGGGCCCGTGCAATCCGTGCTTAATAAGAAAATATAAGTTTTAATTCGAATTGGGTGAACGAAACAAATACAGGTTAATGCGAACGAAAACCGATCGATTACGTTGTATTAATAAATAAACATACCTTGATAATACCGACCTCTGTATACAGGGTGTACCCAAAAGTTAAGTCCAGACCTATGAATGTCCTGCGTAATAAAAACGAAACGAGACAAATAGTAGATTGTATTTCTAGTGTCGTACAAAAAACGGAAAATTAGGCATAGAGCTGTATTATTGTACGAAACCCTCGATGCGCGAGTCCGACTCGCACTTGACCGGTTTTTTTTTAAATTGTGTTTTAAAGACCACCAACAGCTAAGGTTCAATTCATATTTTCAATTCATTATTTTTTTTTTAATAATAAATTGAAAATCCAATTGACATTTTTACCAGCTCTCGGGCTAGAACCCGGGAACTTGTAATAGAGGAACCATAGCAACGCCATGTAAACAACAGCACTGCTACACGCTCGGCCATGCTCAAGCCCACCGGTTTTTTTAAACATTTTGTGACTGCTCTCGGGCTAGAACCCGGGAACTGGGGACTTGTAATAGAGGAACCATAGCAACGCCATGTAAACAACAGCACCGCTACACGCTCGGCCATGCTCAACTCCACCGGTTTTTTTAAAGTTTTGTGGCTAGGTATACGTATACATATATTATCTATAATCACTTTAAAAAATTAAATCAACAAATTTTTTTACGAAAAATGTTACATAAGCTACTTGACCTTGTGATTACAGGTTGTGTTTTAAAAACACATATGGTAACACGGTTAATAAAACAAATTTGAATTAACGCGATTTTGATAACGCAGTAATAAAATTCAAAATTGATTTTTTTTAAATTCAAACTCAAATTGGGCAATGCCCCGTATTTATAAAATAACAATGTCTTCATTAAAAAACATACGGAGAGATTCAATTGTTTCTTACGTTCTCTTTAATTAATATTCTGGATCAAATAAATTATTTTTTTGACTAAGCTATAATCATGGGCCAGGGTGGACACCGCTACAAAACTCATTGGCCCACCCTAGAAAAATCGGCAGTATTGAAGAAATATACCACTTTCATTATTTTTATCTTGAGAAAAAGATTGAAACCTTGCGGTGGCTGATCAGCTAGACGGTTGTCCCCCCTAGGAAAAATCCCTAACTTCGCCAATGGCTATAATTTTCTAAAAAAATGCATTTTAGTCAGTGATTTTAAGTCCGTACAACATAATGTAAAATTAATGTTTTTTTTTCGGACAAAACCCCTTGTTTATGTAGTTTCTTCCGGTATATTTTATTTTTTACTTCCGATATTTGAATTGACAAAACAAACAGTTTTGCAACATAAAATAATACTGACCCCGTTAAAATCAGAAGACGATCGGAAACCTTCAATTTTTTTACATATAAAGCAAAACACACGCGCCACGTGTTTCAGCCATTTGCAAGGACATAATATTTAAATCAGATTCAAATTAGAAACGTCTGTTCAACATCACTTGAAAAAAAAATAACGCCATATGTTAAAATCAAAAGTTTTTTCAAAAATAACTTACCATGTATACAAAAAAAATCAAAAATCGTCAGCTCAGTTTTAAGCAAATTAAAAACACTTTATAAAAAAACCGATTAAAAAAATATATAAAAAATGTTTTTATTACAAAATTTTTAACGTGGCGCTAACCAAAAATTAAAAAGTGTTTCACTTGTAACCGAACGCACCGCGAAACTTGAACTAATGTGCTATTCGGGTCCGTCAAACCGCATCGCTTCGCTTTAGAAAGAAACAAAAGAAAAAACATGTGTGTAACATATTTCAGGGAATCGATTCACTAAACATGCTGCTATAAAACGAAACCGCTTGTGCAAATATTAGTAAAAAAAATTTTTTAGAGGCAAGCTTTTATTTAAATGCACTAAAAAGGAAAAAATAATTTTTAATAATTTCACGACCCACGCTTTTATAATTATGAACCTATAATGATTAAAAATTATTTTTTCCTTTTTAGTGAATTTAAATAAAAGCTTGTCTCAAAAAAATTTTTTACTAATATTTATTTTTTGTTCATTTTAGTCTTTCAAAATTTACCCCCCTTTGACACCCGTAGGGGCTGAATTTCGAAAAATCCTTTCTTAATGGATGCTTACGTCAGAAAAGGAACCAACTGTCCAAATTTCAAGTTTCTAGCTTCAGCGATTTGGCCTGGGTGTTGATTAGTCAAAAAAACCCTACATCCTCGTTTTAACCCCTTAGGGGTTGAATTTATTTCTAAAAACGATTTATTCATGTATTGTCTTCGGAAATACATATGTGTACAAAATTTCAAATCGATCGGATACGTGGAAGTCGTTCAAAATTGACTTCCAAGTTTTGACCTAAACAAACAAACACACAAACAAACATACATTGCAAGTTAAATAAAAGCTTGTAAAAATAATTACATCTATATGAATTCATAATCAAAATCAACCCACCACTCGGTGTGTCTGTTATTTTTTTAATATTGAAGGAATTATTGGACGGGCAGCACATTTAGTTTTCTGATGGAACCAGGCCCCAGGATAAGTTTTGAAATCGTCAGATGCTCGTGGTCCGTGGACGAGTGATCGACAGACAAAGGGTCTGGAGATGATTTGCTACCTGCAAATACAATATCTGTTAAAAAGGGTGTTCTGCGGAGGAATTTGCTTCGACGCCCCCGCACTGAGTTGCAGAATGCAGAGATGTATTGTACAGGCAGCAAATCTTTTTCTAGACTTTGCCATACCGATACTCGTTCTCGACGGTCCGATGGTTTAAAACTTGCCCTTGTTTCATCATAGACCGAGAGCTAGTAACAATTTTTTGGTGTTATTTATTCAAGGCCTTATTTTTGTGAAGATGTTGAGGGAGGCATATTAAAGTGCCCTGCGTAAAGGATTTTGCTAGATAGCGGTATGGGAGGGATGCAGACCGCCCGCAACATGTAACAAAAAAAATGGTCACAATTATTATTGCTTCAAGGCTGAAATTGTTTGTATAGCTTGTCGGTGACCCAATTATGCCATTATAATATTTGCAGATCGATTGGTCAGTATTAAAGGGGTGGCAGATCACCCTAAACGTGTCATGTACCCGACGAAATTTATGTAATTAGTTCAAGGTTCAAATTTTAATATGTTGTTACGGCGACTGTTTTAAGCATACGAGCATATTTCAATTTGCAGAACAAAATGTCAGTATTAACCCCCCATCTTAGAGGGAAACTTGCTCGCCTATATGTGTTTATATCGTTCTGCAAGGGGGTTAATCCCGACATTTTGTTCTGCAAATTGAAATATATGCTTAAAACAGTCGCCGTAAAAACATATTAAAATTTGAACCTTGAACTAATAATATAAATTTCATCGGGTATATTACACGTTTAGGGTGATCTGCCACCCCTTTAATACTGACCAATCGATCTGCAAATATTATAATGGCATTATTGGGTCACCGACAAGCTATACAAACAATTTTAGCCTTGAAGCAAAAATAATTGTGACCATTTTTTTTGTTACATGTTAGGGGCGGTCTGCATACTTCCCATACCGGTATCTAGCAAAATCCCTTATTCAGGACACTTTAATATGCCTCCCTCAACATCTTCACAAAAATAAGGCCTTGAATAAATAACACCAAAAAATTGTCACTAGCTATCGGTCTAAAACATTTCCATTCAACATTTAAATAATTACAAATAGTCCAAATAAATATTATTTAGGGGCTGCGCACCCTAAATATTTATTTATCTCAAATCGCGTTACCTCGCAAAGAATCTGTAGATTAAACTAGTTATTTGAACGAGTCACTATTGAATTTGAACGGTTTTATGTCGTGCGATGATATCTAGCGTACTCTGTCTCACACACACACTCGCGCACTCACACACACTTCTTCAGGTAGCGCCAACACACACACACACACAAAATGTATGTACTAAAAATGATGTAACATCTGCATCAGGTGAAATAAGTCCCCACTTGTGTCTACACAACAAATACATTAAAATTTCAAAGCACACTCACAAAAAAGTGCACGGTCATAAGTAAGAATTTGCATACCACTGATATAATAAAATGTAAACGAGACATCTGTATGTAATATTAATTAATTAATTAATTGTAGATTATAGACGCGTCGACAACTCAGGTCATTAGCGTCTTCAACACAACAAATAATCCATTTGTGTATCAGAATCCACCAGCCGGCATACACAAACCGACTGGTGCGAGCTCGGGTCCCTGGGAGCGCTAATTCCCAAAGAACATTGGAATGCAATTTGCGATAGCAACCACATTCCTATGTCCCCTTTGGGGGGTGTCTGTAATATTGTTTTCAAGTATATGGTTGTAGACAGGAGAACGTTTTTACAGAATTTTTGTCTGTCTGTACCGACATCACTCGAAAACTGCTGGACCCAAGGGTCTCAGAACAAATAATCTGTTCCGAAAATTTTTACCCGGCTACGC
Source organism: Mongoloraphidia duomilia (assembly GCA_039654895.1). Classification (NCBI taxonomy): domain Eukaryota; kingdom Metazoa; phylum Arthropoda; class Insecta; order Raphidioptera; family Raphidiidae; genus Mongoloraphidia; species Mongoloraphidia duomilia. Next base: position 950,718 of record CM077518.1, read on the forward strand.
TTGAATTAAGACCGGCATTAATTATTAAACCTTGATGATTTTTAAGATTTCTTACTTTTCAGGTGTTTTTTACAAGCTTTTATTTAACTTGCAATGTATGTTAGTTTGTTTGTGTGTTTGTTTAGGTCAAAACTTGCAAGTCAATTTTGAACGACTTCCACGTAACCGATCGATTTGAAATTTTGTACACATATGTATTCCCGATGACAATACATGAATCAATCGTTTTTAGAAATAAATTCAACCCGTAATGGGTTCAAACGGGGATGTAGAGTTTTGTTGACTAATCAACGCCCAGGCCAAATCGCTGAAGCTAGAAACTTGAAATTTGGACAGTTGGTTCCTTTTCTGACGTAAGCATCCACTAAGAAAGGATTTTTCGAAATTCAACCCCTACAGGTGTCAAAGGGGGGTAAAATTTTGAAAGACTAAAATGAACAAAATAAATATTAGTAAAAAAAAACTTAGACAAGCTTTTATTTAAATGCACTAAAATGGAAAAAATAATTTTTAATAATTTTAGGTTCATAATTATAAAAGCGTGGGTCGTGACTAATAAACTATCGTAGAGTTTACGACCCACGCTTTTATAATTATGAACCTAAATTATTAAAAATTATTTTTTCCTTTTTAGTGCATTTAAAATAAAAACTTGTCTCTAAAATGTTTTTTTTTACTAATATTTTTTAAATTATAAATTGTAATTCGCATTTATAATATCAGTAAAGATTTGTGAATCCTCTGCCATAGACAGTCTATGGTATTTGCACTATGTGCTAGTGGCGTCGCGAGTTGCAGGTTTATCTATTAACTCTGTTTAAAAAAAAACCAGCTATCGCGGACTATTTGGAAATAGATTGAAAGTAATAAAGCAGCAGCTGACCGTACAAATAAAATACTAACATACTTACCAGCTTGTTTCAACTTTAATTTATTCTCAATCAAAACTCAAAAAAAAACATAACATCGTTTACATATTTACAAAAACATTTAACATTTATACACATTTTTTTCTTTATTTTTCATTTTAAAAAACGGACATCGGATACATTCTAACACAGTCCAAAATAATCTTGTAGATTGTCGACTAGTCATAATTTTCATCTTCGATCTTATTTCTTACCCTTTTTACCTTTTCCTTTTTTTCCTCCTGCGTCGCCATTACCTTTGCAATCATCGGCGCTGTACTGAGTATCGACCGACTGATATTTAACCGGCGGTTTTCTTATCGGAGCTTTCGGAGTTCTCAATTCCAATTCGAGATTATTCTTCTTATCCTCGCCGTCTGCTTTCTTGCCGATCTTCAACACGAACACGTCTCTATTAAAGTCTGAAATTTCCGCCTCTTGCATCCCGTCTGCATTTTCGTGAGGCGGCACGCATCTGATACATTGTTGCGGTCCACTAGCCGCCGCTTTTTTACCTTTACCGCCGCCCGCACCGCCCGGACAACCGTCAACGCGGAACGACATTTCCGGTGGCTTGTTACCTGAAGCTCCCGGAGGCATGTTGATATTGGTATTGATGTACGCTTGTTTCGAGCCGCCGTTCTCACCATTCTTAGCCGGCGCACCACATACACAACAATCGTCGCTATCGTCCTTCTTTTTATCCTTAATAACTCTGATCACGAGCGCGTTGCCGTTCAATTCGGCGCCGATCTCCTGATAGCAACGGTCGTCCGGCGGTTCTTCGACTTTCGCTCCTCCAGCTCCTTTCCCGGTCTCCTTGTCTTCCTCGCCAGGTTTCTTCGACTTCTTGTACTTGTACATTGAACGACCTTGGTTGTCCTTGAACAGCACAGTTTTGTCTTCCATGTTCATTTGAAATTGAGTGACAATCACGCTTCCGAAACAGGACAGTCGTACAAAAGCTGTGATGTCCCCGACATTTTCGTTCGCCTCGTTGTGTATTTGGAACAGCTGTTTGATTATTTTTCCAGGCGGCGGTTTGGCCGGATTCATTTCGATAGCCATTAGAATTTCATTGAATTCGTTAGTTATCGGGATGAACGTCGTGCCGACGGTAACCTTTTCAGGATTGGCTGTGTCACCACCACGTGGCACTTGTTTTAATACAGTGACATCGATTTTGAAATCTTTGATGGCTTCAGTCGATTGATCTGGCGACAGGGCGAACAAGCACGATTTGCCGCTTTTAAAAACGGCACCGTCCGAAGAAAATTCATTTCTTACGGGCGTAAAATCGGCTTCGCAAACCTGAAGCGGTGTGTTGTTGAGAAATTGAAAATGAACGCATGTTTCACCTGAAAGAGTGTTCTCGTCGAGTTTTCCTTCAGCTGCGAGGTTGACATCGTCGACAAGAAATTCCAATAAATATAAATAATTTGACACGTTTACTGCTGCAGCCATTTTGAATTCTTATATTTTGATATATAAAACACTATAATTTTATTGTAACATACTAAAATATCTTTTAATTCGGTACTTGAAAAATTTTTACTGATTTCAATTTAAATTGCCAAAAAAGTGTTGATATTGTCAAAAAAACAAAAAAATTTGATGAACTTGCCAACGCCAACTGCGTTCTTTTCAAACGATCACAGATTCCCTACATATTTTCTTTCGGGGAATACTCTCTTCGGAAATTTGTACAAATCTGGCAACTTCTGCCTCGGGAATATTTCGTCAAACCAATTGCACATATCGCTTTTGAAAGGCTGGTCCACCCTTAAAATATACAAAACAGTTATAATTTCCTAAATTCTAATTTTCATCTAAAAATGTTACGTCATCAAAAATTTACTCAATGGAAAAATAATATCAAATATTTTTAAAACATCAGGGTCGGGTTTGGGGCGGTGAAAACGCATCGAGCGTTGTTTTGGAGGGAGGTGTATAAAAAAATTCGACTGATGACCAGTCCTATACTTCCCACCTAGTAAATATTTTCAAAAAATAAACACTCGTTTTTTTATTCTTTGACTAGGCCCAAATAACCTTAGCTGTTGGTGGTCTTTAAAACACAATTTAATTTTTATTCTTTGAAAAAAGCATGGCCCTCTTTTTTGTTTGGTGATCTACTGATGGCTAACTTAATATAGCAAAAATCATGGTTACCTTGATTTACGTACAATTTTCTTTTTTTAGTAAAATATTTTTTTTCTCGAAAACTATACATTTTAGAGAAAAAAAATATCTACATTTTTTTCATATTATAACATCTAGAATTCATTTATATATTTTTTTACCTATGTTAATACGTGACATTGAGAACGTTTTTTTGAATATCTCAGGATCCACTGAACCGATTTGACTCAAAATCTAATCAGATCTAAGTTAAAGACTGATAAACACAATAGAACAATCGGCATGCCCGTATGTTGTTCCGTTCTTGAGATATCGAAGGCGAAAAATTGACCACATACACACACACATACACACACACACACACACACATACAGACATCAGTCTGAAAATGATCTTAAACGATTGCTAGGGTCTCAAAACGTGAAAATCTGTTAAAAAATCGAAATATTTTTTTCGGACTAAATCCATTACTTCCCTACCAATAGTAGAGGTGGGAAGTAAAAATTAAAAAATAACAGTCCGGTTGACAACACATACTAAATTTAGTCAAAATTAAGCTAGAAAAAATATTTGCGTTTAGATTTTCACGTGCATGTAGATAAAGTATACGATTATTTAATAGTTATAACGATGTTGTTAACTTGTTACAGTGATTTAACATGATAATAAATGTAAATAAATTCAACAAATAATAATGATCTGCAAACAGATAGAGAGATTCTCCTGTCTACTTGCTAAGTTTTAGCACTTTAACTTAACGCTAGTTCGCTTTACTGGATAAATATTATTACAGCATAATATAAATCAACAATACAGCGCTAATTAGTGATGCAAAAGCACCTCAGCCTCTAACCTTTGGGACTCAAGTAATCGGGTACTAAGTGATTCATCAGGCTGCAGGCGCATCACGAATAGGGTTGCCACTTGCCAGGTCCAAAAATAACAAGCCGTGAGGTGGGTCGTTTATTAGGACTAAAGTGCGACCCTTGAGGTCCACACGACGAACTTCCCAGTTTGATAAATATTTAATAATAATAATTAAATTAGATATTACACAGAAAAGTAATCATTTTAATCATTAAAACATAATTATTATTTATTTTTAACAATAATTTAAAAAAAACGGCTGAACCGATTTTTATAAAATTTATGTCGGATCAAAATGACGTTAACACGCCTCGATTGACATCCTTAGGAAGTCGATATAATTTTTTATTCGCGAGATATTGTGTAAAATCTACTTTTTTGGAGTCTATTTGGTTAAGAAAAAAGAACGGCTGAACCGATTTTGAAAAAATTTCTTTCAGATCATATTTACGTTAATACGCGTCGATTGGCACCCTAACGTAGTCGATATCATTTTTCATTCTCGAGATTTCATCTTAAAAAGAAATGGACACATACGTACGTACGTACATTATACGTACACACACACAGAGAGAGACATCTTTCTAAAAATAGTGTAGTGACCTTGAAACATAAAAATTTGTTAGTATACATTTTGATTTCGATTTTCGGACCCATTACAATAACTTCCAATGGGAAGTTAAAAAAGCCGAACTCGGCGTTATATTTAGCCGGATATTTTGCCCTAAAAGCCGGAATGTCTATTTTAAATAGAAATAGAGTCAGTTGGGTATTTCCAATCGTTTATTAATAATCAATTACAGTCAGTTTTTTGCGAGATCAACCTTCAACGTGCTTAACATAAAAAAAAAACAATCGGTAAACAGACATTACGTCTCCTTATTCCTCTTTAACATACTTTTCCTCCGGATAAATTTTATAAAAATCGGTCCATTCGTTTTTTTAATTTATTGTTAAAAATAAATAATAATTATGTTTTAATGATTACTTTTTTATGTAATTTCTAATTTAATTATTTATATTCAATATTCATCAAACTGGGAAGTTCGTCGTGTGGACCTCAAGGGTCGCACTTGTAAGTCCCAATTAAAAGTAACTTTAGTCCTAATAAACGACCCGCCTCACGGCTTGTTTTATTTTTCAATTTCCAATAATAACCACTAAAGTATATAATACTTGTTCATCTCTTAAACTTAGGCGACAAACAATTTCTAATTAATGATATAATTTGAAATGTTCAAAATAACCTTTTTTTTTCAAAAGTTGCGTCAAAACCTCGGTCAAAACTTACTTTTGCATTTCGGCCATTCGCTGTTCTTTCGTCATTTTAGAAAGACTGTTGACAGACGGTTCTTGTTGATATCTTTTGGTAGCCATTTTGTCAGTCGTCGTAATGTTATCAGGCAGACATGTTTTTTTCTTTGAAACTTTATGTGTTTCATCCTCGTCCGACTCCAACGTCTCGTCGCCTTTCCACCAAAATGGCGGTTTAAACTTACAAGCGGGTTCGTTATTGGACATTTCTGGTGTTTTGTTTAAAGTGTTATTCAAATGTTTTAAATCTGTTATCGGATAACCGGTTCCTCTTAAACGTGCTTCGTCTATACACCTCGTTTCAAAACTCGATGGTCTTGGAAATACGGCCTGTTTACCTAAAATATTTTAAGAACTATTTTTTATCGCGCTTTGACGTTTTATAATTAACTTATAATTTAATTTGATGTTCCGAAAGAACGTTTTAAATGAACGGTTTAAAAAACTGATTTACAGTATTTATTTTCAGACTTGTAATCAACATAACGATTGATTTTTCTAAACAGTTCGTTAACCAAGTACGAATTTTCTTCAGGTTTGCAAACCCAGTTGCCATAGCTTCGAGCTGACCATTTTTTAAGAATAAGCGGATTCATTGGTTCTTCAGGTTTCTTGATAGGCGCGCTACAAATAAAAACGGATATTTTGACTCGTTCAAAAGTGACATTGAAGCTAGTTCCAAATTATTTTAGAGCAGGCCTCAAACACTCGACAAAGAGGTCTGAAAAGTATATTGCACTTGAATTAAAAATTGTGTTTTAAAGACCACCAACAGCTAAGGTTATTTGGGCCTAGCACCAATTCATATTGTTACGGATCACCCTGTATATGAACGGCGGGCAACCGTTCTGAGAAACGGGGGTTTGCTTACCGAACAACTCGTACCTTCACGAAAGTTCTAGAGAATACGAGCACACACTGGGTTTAGGCAACGCAGGTATATAAACAGCGAGTGTGTCGTATTGAAGCAGTCAGTGAATGGTGAGTCGTGCCATCAAGTGGATCAGTGATATATAAATATTAATCAATCACCGGAGATCAGTCAATCAGTGAAGTACTTCACTGTCATCTATTCGTGAAAACCGTATGAAAACGGTTGAATAGTTTACAAATTGAGGGCAGAATTTACCTTTGGCTTTCATCGCGATTTTTGTAGAAAACTGGAAGCAAGAATTTTCCTAGCGTGGGTTGAGTTTGTCTTGGAAAAGAACCCGGAGTAAAAACTTGATCAGAGCGATACCCGGCTGGAATTTTACTAATTATGTAATCATCTGGTTCACGCTCCTCCACGTATTGCATTTTGTTATCAAATGTGGAACTGTTATGAAATTAAAAGAAATACAAAAAGAAAAAGCTTGAACACCGACCGTCACTGTCAGATAAAAGTGTCCATTTGATTACCATGGAAACAAAATCACTACCTAATATGAATTCCAACGCCTGCTACTTGTCTTTTGAAGTTTTCGCTAAGTTGAATTTTTCCATGGATTTTTCTTAAAATAAAACCACTGATCTCTTATCTTAGTAGTCTGGATAGGGCATAACATACACTGCCCTAGCACTGGTCTTCCAAGTTGGGCAGGAAATCCTCTTTTTGTAAAACAGTTGTATATTTTGTATATTTTTTTTACTGAGGAATAAATTTGAAATTTGAATTAATCCCGATTGGCCGATTGTCTAAATCTAATCCAGAATTGAAATATGTGTTTTAAAGACCACCAACAGCTAAGGTTATTTGGGCCTAGCACCAATTCATATTTTCAATTCATTATTTTTTTTAATATTAAATTGAAAATCCAATTGACACTTTTACCAGCTCTCGGGCTAGAACCCGGGAACTGGGGACTTTTAATAGAGGAACCATAGCAACGCCATGTAAACAACAGCATTGCTACACTCTCGGCCATTCTCAAGCCCTGCACGATTGTTGAATCATCGGTTCACTATTTACAGTGACTGTCCTGAAGCAGTGTGGTAAACAGAATCACCGCATTTTTTTGAACTCCCGCGATTGCAATTGTAGCTCTACAAACGAAATAAAAAACTTTTTAACAAAAAAAACCTCCTTCAAAAAGGCACTAAAAAGAGGAAAATAATGAAATTTTGAGGTCTGTGCCAATTAAAATATGAAGTTGGTTAAAAAGAAGATATTAATCACTATATACTATACTTTTTAACCGACTTCATATTTTAATTGGCACAGACCTCAAAATTTCATTATTTTCCTCTTTTTAGTGCCTTTTGGAAGGATGTTTTTTTTTTGTTAAAAAGTTTTTTATTTTTTACTTTATAGTGTTAAAAAGTAACATTTACCTTAAAGAATCACACGCCGTTACTTACTTTTATTAAAAAAATCAGCCGAACTACTGAACCGATTTTGATGAAATTTCTATGGGACCAATTTGAAAGTATATCCTTTCAAATAAAAAAAATTTTCAAAATCGGTTCATAAACGACGAAGTTATCCGCGAAAATACATAAAACATAACCACATAAAAAATATATACGGTCGAATTGTGAAACCTCTTTTTTTTGAAGTCGGTTAAAAAAATAAGGTGAGAAACTTAGAAGAAAAATGATAATCGTATATTTACTATAAAACATGGGCGTTCTATTATAAACAATGCTTTACATTCCATTTCTAAAATTGTCGAGCGTCTATAATTTACAAACATACATTCATTCATTTCATTTCTAAAATATTGCCAATAACAACTCCTAATATAAATCATTCTAATTAAAACAAACAAACTTGGTTTAACTCTTGGAGTCACAATTTTTTTCTGGGCATCATCCTAGCGACAGGGGCGCAAACGCCGGAGGACGCAATCGGTATTGAGTAAAAAAATATATTAAAGGGCGACAAATCAGAATCTTGCCCTGCACGACGCCGGTACTGTTTCTGGGCTTTCAAAAAATGTTTCAGAGCATTTTTGTTTTTTCAGAGGACATACGAAATTTTTAGCTTTATATAAACTGTTAAATCCATACTTCATAATTTTTTTTATCTAATCAAAAATTGCACATACTTTGGACTCAAATTTCATTTTAATGAATAAATCAAAAACTAATCTAATTATTAACAATTTTTATTGATCGAAAAATTTTTTCGTTGGAGAGCAGCCAATTATTGGAAAAAAGCTCATTCCGCCACGAAAGTGGAAAGGTTCAGGTTAGAATCCTGACTGTGACCACTGGTTGGTAAAATGATTTTTTCCAATATGTTTCGAAACAATTATATAATTGGCTGCTCTCCAACGAAAAAATTTTTCAATTGCATTTCAGCCATATAAAACTATTACTTATCTTAATTTTTAGTGATGTAAAAATACGGCATTAAACTTTTTTGTGAATTAAACCCATGGTATAATACCCTATTTTTTCAGTATAAAACGGTTTTTTATTTTTTCACACTACGGTTACGGTGCAATATTCAGTATTGCCAACTGCATAATAGGAAAAGTTCCTGTTCTCATTTTGGTAATAAACCGTTTTAAACGGTGTTAAACGTTTTATACGTGCTGTATAAAATAGTAAAATAAGCAGTATTTATATCTAGTATAAAACTGGGGTATGTTAATTTTTTACATACCGTATAATACCGTTTTATACCAGGGTATTATACGCATTTACATCACGAACAATTTTAACATTGGAAATGTTTATGTTCGTATATGGGGGCAGAGTTACGATTTTTCGTTCAAGGCCAAAAGACAACGGTGTCGCGATCAAGTGAGGAGCAATCATGCAAAATTGAACGAGTGCAATTTTTTCGAAATGTGTTTTATATCATGTCTAGTTAATTGAGAGGTATTTGCGACGATCTGCGGTGTTATTTTTGAGCAAATGTTAATAAATACTGTAGAAAAATCTATTTAAAAGTTAAGTAATCAAGCAAAAGTGAACGCGTATATAACAGAAGAATAATAGGGTTATTCCTGACAAAACTAAACAGTGCATTGATAAATATTGTGTGTATAATAAACAGTTAATTATGTTTCATATATGCTGTTATCATTTGCAATGTCCTCGATGGTTGCAAGGATTGCGAAATCTGTGAATTTTATTTACTGAAAATACAAAAAAGATTAAAAAGAAAGACATCTGAAAAAATAAATTCTTATAGAACGGTTTTAGATCTTTAACTGTGGGCAGGTAGGTGACTCAAAGAGTTAATGAAATAAACTTTGTCTTACAGTAATATCAAATATTTTTATTTATTACTTAAAAAAAACACTTGAATTTTAGTCAAATACGTAAATAACTATTTAAAATGCATAATTATAATTTTAAAAAAATACTTGGAATATAAATTGAACAATCGGAAATACATGACAAGACTGTCTTCGGCAAAATATAGTACCTATGTTTTTATAAATTATTCTACTAAAATGAAATGAAAATAGTATAGGCTAATTGTAATTCTGACTAGAAAGTGAATTACAAAATCAATGTGTTGATTGACAACTAAAAAAAAAAACTTCTATCATTTTGTTTTCTTATAGTCTTACGGCGAAACAAGTGTTACTCAGTAGCGGAGCCCGCCGGAACTACATGTTGGCAGAACTGACAAAACGGCAAACGCTTGTCGGCAATACAGAACTCTTCCGACACAACTGCATGTTTGTTGATCAAATTCTCGAACTGTCTTAACTTGGTTCTAGAAGTTTTAGGCTCCTAGAACTGCTAGAACCAGGTTCAAATAGTCCGAACAGTTTCGTAGATTATGGACGATGGAGGCTTCCTTGTTATGGACGCTTGACAACAGAGGTTATAAAGCCGAAGTGTTCTGTATTGCCAACAAGGGTTTTAGCAGTTGTCAACAAAGTACAAACACATCTAAAAGTGGATGTGCAACAATGCGCCACTCGATAAAATTATTTATTAATTTCTCCGACAAAATGATTAATTTCAAATCCACCAAAATGCCGAGGGGCTCCAATTTTCAGTTACTGAGTTACACCACTGATATTATTTGTAAAAATTATAGGTACCGTAAATATAAGCATTTTATACAAGTTTCATTTGTTTGGAAAACAATTTCACATATTCGAAGAAGAAAACAAAATGAACAACGGTTACAAAAAAAACAAGTTGATTATTTTTCAGTTTTTAGCGTACAGGGGGGTGATCTAGGATTATATATTTGCACCATAGATTCATTAAAATAAAAGAATAACTACAGTTGCACTACAAGATTTTCAATGAAATCACGAGTCAAAATTTCACGATTATTATTTTTAGTGAACACTCAAAATAAATAGTCAATATAATTCGAATTTCTGATATAAAACAAATTAAATAATAATACACATTGGCCGGAAAGATTTGTATGAACAACCAGCAAAAAAATCGAATATGTATTACATTTAAAATTGCTTTACAGTAGATTTCTTAAAAACAAAAATGTCTAACAATAAAAAAAGATTACTTTTAAAGGACGAAATCTTAAATTCTATTTTTAATCCAGAGAAAGTTTTAAGAGTAATCGATAGCGGAAGTTCCTCCTGCACTCTTCATCTCAAATCCTTTACCATCGCCTAAAGGCAAAGGATTTGAGATCAAGAGTGCAGGGGGTAACTTCCGCTATCGAATACTCTTAAGTATCTTTAAAAAAAATGTTAACATCTCGTCAAAAAAGACCACCGATATGTTACTCTTTTTTCCCTTGCTTCCGAGATTTCAACTGTAAAACAATTTACCGTGTGGGGATTTTCAAAACTGGACGCAGCTAGTTCTGTTAATAGGATAAAAACGGAATACATAAAATGTTTCGGATCGGGCGCGGACTGACCAGGGGCGCTAGGCGCTGGAGCGTTCCGGACCCCTGGAGTTTAAGACGGCCCGAGCCCTCACATTTCTCAATTCCAACAAATAACAAATTACTCAGGTTCCTCCCTAGGGCTCGTACCAATATACATCTCTAAAAAAATATAGCCAGTTCCAGGTTATGTTTGCGATCTCCCAAATCGCTCATTTGTGTTAGTTAACTAACAAAACATAGCTGTTAAAGGTATTTCCATCTCTCTTCTGCTAGTTGCGTATTCTGTATGCGTGTCACCCAAAAAGTATCTTCATAACAAAGATAGAGATACATGCCAACAGCTATCTCTGTCGGTTTGACTCATGACTTCTGTAGCGTTATCAAACTACTTTATTATATTGTATTATGTCTGCATTTAGTAGTAGAAAGAGAAACATAGGTGTTATCCAATGCAAATATGCTTCAGGTACCGAATTTAATAGAGAATAGTTTTTTAATTATTACGTTGGATCGAAAATCAGCTTCTATCTCATTTTAACTACAATAAAAAGTAGTTATTTCTTTATCTCTCTTATGAATTGAAGATCTCCACACGGTTTATATTGTAATCAAATTATTAAAATTATATTTTTGAGTTGACTATAAATCCAGTTTTCGAATCACAGCGTGTTCCAAAAATATTTTTATTAAAACATTTTATTAAGCAATCCCAAAATGCATCACATGTTAATTCTCAACACATTACATAATATATAATATTTATGGATTAAGTTTAATCCTTTTCAGTATTTTTTTATAGAAAAAACACATTTTTATCAAATTTGGCATTTTTAAAGAGATTCTATAACTATCTCCATCTTAGAAACATTTTATATTATATTAATATAACTACACATTTTTACAGTGATTTTTTTATATATAAGAGTCGACTCTGAAATACAGTAGAACCACGTTTATCTGAGTTCACGATTTATCGACATTACGACTAATTTTTACTCCACGTATTAACCGAGCTTTCGCGCGTAAGAGCTCGGGTTATTCGAGCTTCTAATTTGATCGACATAAATATTTTAATGAGTAAAATGTTGCTATAGTATCCGAGTTTTTTTTATTATCCGCGTTCCACAATAGCTCGTATAATCGAGGTTTTACTGTACTTCGTTTAATTAATAAGTTTTATATTATTTTGATCTGTTGGCTAATTGGTTACGTTTTAGCCACGCCTCTCTCAGTTGTATAAGCGATTAAAATTTTACATTTTTTCCGATACCAATTCTCGGCTAGAATTTAAGAGCGTCAGTTCGTAAGTTCTCTCAATTTTATATTAATCTGATATTTTTACTTCACATTGTTCATTGGGCTTGAGAATAGCCGAGCGTGTAGCAATGCTGTTGTTTACATGGCGTTGCTATGGTTCCTCAATTACAAGTCCCCAGTTCCCGGGTTCAAGTGTCTGTGTGTGTGTTTTAAAGACCACCAACAGCTAAGGTTATTTGGGCCTAGCACCAATTCACATTTTCAATTCATTATTTTTTTTTTTAATAATAAATTGAAAATCCAATTGACACTCTTACCAGCTCTCGGGCTAGAACCCGGGAACTGGAGACTTGTAATAGAGGAACCATAGCAACGCCATGTAAACAACAGCATTGCTACACGCTCGGTCATTCTCAAGCCCGGTTCAAGTGTCAATTGGATTTTCAATTTATTATTAAAAAAAAATAATGAATTTGAAAATATGAATTGGTGCTAGGCCCAAATAACCTTAGCTGTTAGTGCTCTTTAAAACACAATTTTCTGACTCCTGCTGGCATAGGTGGCAGGACACGGTATGCGTTTGCAACCATATTTTTTCTCTCTTTTTCTTGCAGAACAAGCAATAACGATCGCTTACTCTTATTGCGTATTGAGTAAATGTCAGAAAATAGCACTGCCATCTCTTGGAAGAACTTATGAACTGAAACCCATTGAAATTCTAACCTCGAAATTATTATGTTAATGTTGTTAGATTATATAATACACACAAATTTTATATACAAGACAAAATATTGTGACAACGATATTGTCAACAATTTCTTGAACTACAACAATGTTTTTCTAACAATAGCAGTACGGAGTTAATAAAAGTATTTCAAATAAATTAATTATATTAATATCAAACGGCATTTAGAAAACCAAGCATTATATAAGATATTTTATTATTTCAATAAAATTATTAAAATGTTCCGCCAAAATCAATCACATCTTCCAAAAAAGCTGTTTTTTAAAAAAAGTAAAATTTGCATAGTCTTCGAATGTGTTTTTTTTTTTTAATCAATCGTTGCGAATCATGGAAGTACTGAACCTGATATTTACTATGAGCGAAGCTGTGCTGTGCTGCCAGTAAAGGAGTGAGCGGCCGCACGGCACAGCTCACTCATAGTAGATAGCTGGCCCCGTGGAAGTATGACAGTTCCATCACAAACTAGAGATAACGATCGTTACCCAAGTAGAATGGAGTATCTGGGTACTTATCGGAGTATACTTGTTGAGTATCGGTTAATCGATAACTGAATATTTAAATCAGATACTCGATTCCAACGAGTTTAGCCATCTCTAATATAAAAAACATTACGTAGTAAATTTAAATGAAAATTGGAATGTCTTTTTGTTATTCTTTACAAATATTTAACATAATATCATTTTTAAGCACGTTTTAGTGCAGTTTTGCACCATTTAAAAAATGCACCCTTTTTATTGCATTATTGGACACTATTATAATATTATCATTAAAGATGGATGACTTACTCTAACAGTCTCTTGTTATAGAAATATGTTCATTAAAAACAAAATTTATTTGGAAACAACTTTTTCTTTTTCAATAAAAATATTATTACCATACTAATTTTTCTGGTAGGATAGGCACCTGTACGTAACATATAGCGGTATGTTATATGCAATATAATCCAGCATGTTCGAGATAATTATCAACTTTAAATAAACGCGCAGGTTTTTTTGTGCGAAATTTTATATTGTTTATACGTCATTTTGCCCTTTAAAGCTGTTTAAAGCGAAAACACATTTTCCATAATTTTTGTAATCTTAAAGACGCCATTTTGATAACCTCAGTCGCAATTATTTTTGATAAGTTTGGTACATAGTATCCTTACCCGATATTATGCTTTCGATAATTTTGCGAAAAAACGAGTTTTAAAGAAAACAACAAGATGGTCGATCTGCGCAGTAAAAGCAGTTGGGAGAGTTATCAGTGGTAGAATATGGACTCGTCCAGCACAAAAGACGCGTGTCAGGTCCGTTGTGTGTCACGCGCTACCCCTTTAAACAGCATATGGACTCGCCCGGCACTAAACTCGTTTGTGCGCATGTATGACGCTAGTGTCTTCTCTAAACAACTCTATCTCGATTCTCGAACTTCAGTTAAAAAATACTCTTTTTGAAGTGAAAACTTAGGCGCGCTTTGCCTGGGCAGTTAACAACAGCCATGTGAAACGCACCCGACGGTGACAATCGGGGCTACTCGGCTCAAACACGAACACGTGTTTGCAATATGCTGGTAATAGTGTGTAGTTCATAAGTGTACTAATAGATGTCACTAAAACTTAATACGAGTAAAAAGTCATTTGTAGGTCACAAGTGCGCTAACAGATGACACTAAAGCATATATTTTGTAGTTCACAAGTGCGCTAACAGATGACACTAAAACTTAATATTATCGTTAAGGTATTGTATTCATTAAATTTAATTGTATAGGCCGATTTTAATATATTTATGATTAAACTGTGTGATTAAAAAATTATATATATATTTTAAAATTAGAAAATCTGAAGTTTTCACTTCTGTCGTGTGGTCATAAGTTCACACCCATTTTTTTTTTGCTGTTGGCCAATTTTGGATATAACGTGCCGCTATCTGTAACGCAAAGCTACTTAAAATTATCTTGAGATTTGTTTATTTATATTTGTCGGACAGAATTAGAAAAATATTTGTAGAAATTCAGAAATAATAAAAGGTTAATGAGTTAAAACAAATCTACCGTTATTTTTATTTAAAATCAGCGTTAACACAAAAAAAAACGAAAACACAATATTTTTGTAGTACTTTAAAATTTTAAATAATAAATTAATAAAAGTGTGAAATTGTTGGAAAACATTTATTAACCGATAGGTAACTAAACAGAAAACAAAAAAATATCGCGTTTTATTGCAAAAATATAATAATTTTCAGTTCGTTTTTTATAAACACTAAAAAAAATTTGTACTGAAATGCATATACTGTGTTAGTAGAGTTGGATTACTCTTAGAATGACACAGTGACGTCATTAGCCTATCAACCGTTACCCTCTCTGCTGCTCTCTATTGGTTTTTATAGCCCGGTTACTCTTAGAATGTCACGAGCGTATTGGCGGCAAAGCACCGCCCTCACTTAGCGACCTCTAGCAACGGACTGTCTGCTTGACAACCGTTACCCTCTCTGCTGCTCTCTAATGGTTTTTATAGCCCGGTTACTCTTAGAATGTCATGAGCGTATTGGCGGCAAAGCACCGCCCTCACTTAGCGACCTCTAGCAACGGACTGTCTGCTTGACAACCGTTACCCTTTCTGCTGCTCTCTAATGGCTTTTACCATAAACGGCGTGTATGAGTTCAAATAGGCGGAGACCGGAACAATAGTCATCGTTGAGTGATGACGTCACAGTGTCATCCTTGTGTCTATACTATAAAAATGATTGAATGAAACAGAATAATTATTTTAGATCTATTTCTGAACTGTCGATTCTGAACGGTTTAACCGGAGCATATTCGACTAGAGGCGTCTTTAATTCATCCTGGGTATCTATTTTGATTCTAATCTTATTAATATCTGTCACTAAAGTGGTTGGTGGACAAGGTGGCCTTGGAATGTCTCCATTTTGTGGCGACGAAGTAGGTGTTTGCATCGGCGACGAATACGGAACGTATATCCGCAGGACGTCCGGGCTCGGCGCATGCGAAGGACCGGGAGTTGCTCTCGGAGTCGAATGTGCCGAAGGTACTCGTTGAATGCTACCGGTAGGGCCTCCACTCGTTGAACCAGCCGAAACGGCTGAGCCCTCCGACATGTTACTATGAGTGTCCAAACTGTTGTCGTGCGCGTGGGATCGAGTCGCTGTTGAAAATACAGACAGATCGGCCGTTGAAGTTACACTAGTATCGGCTAAAGATCTTTTAGAACCGCCGTGGTGACAGTCTAACAGTGAACTGGCATCGTCCATGCTTGGGTCAAATGAAAATTTTGAACCTATAAACATTCGACGTTTTATAATGATTTGTGCTATCAAACGGTGCCGGATACACATTTAATCTACTTTTGCACATATGAGAATAATAGTTCCGCCATTAACAAACGCTTAGTGAATATTTTTACCACCAGAGGCATGCAATTCGCCTAACTTATACATTTCTAAGAAAACGCACATTTAAATGTAGTTAGTTTGGGCAGGGTTCTGTATTTTTTTTTTGTCATGTTCTTAGATATACACTAACTTCGACTTGCTCATATAAAGCTTTTTATGAAACATGCAGAAACACAAGTTTGTAAAAAAAAGATATAACGATGTTTGACGTTAATTGATTAAATTACGTACATACGTCATTACTATGAGAGAGGTAGACCTCGCGCGGCGAAAGATGAAGCCACCGCGTCTTAGTAACGTGAATGCATTGCGCCCGCCTTTTAGCTTGCTATTGGCTGTTTTGGAGATCCAATAGCAGTTTGCCAAAATTGTACCTAACGTCATAAAACCCAATGTGCAGTTTTGTGTACATGGCACTGTCTACGGGCAAGCAGGCGTTCACTAGCATATTATTGATGACGTGCCTGGCTTCATCTCTCACCGCAGGCACCCTAAAACAAATTATATGCCTCTGGTGGTAAAAATATGAACTAGGCTTTTAAAAAAATTAACGACTATTATTCTGTACACAAAGATTCTACATACGAAAGCGTTACCAGTAAAGATTTTCCAAAGCAATTGTTTTTTCAAAATTTCTTGTTACCTTTTTATATTTTTACAGAAAGTATATTCTTAGGCAAGTTTTTATTTTATTACAAAATTACAAACTGAACTTTAAACAATTAAATCAAACTTAAAAAAAATTGGTTATTTGTATGTTGTAGAAGTTTTTCTTATTTTCGAACTGACATATAAATATTTGATATTGTTTTCAGTTTCTCTTTTCTGAGCATAAGCTTGGTTTTTGTTTTGTTTGGAAAAGGCAGGAAGTGTGTAGCTTTTCTTGGAAGTGCAAAGGTAACTGGGATCTTCAGGTTCTATCTTCAAAGAGTTTCTTCTAAACGACTCTGTGCAAAAGAAGACATTTTGTGAAAGAACATTTAAAACAGCGGCAGACTGTAAAAAATGAACGTAAAGCATTCCACGCGCATCTAAAATGCGCTGTGCCACTATTCTTTTTTTTAAATGCGATGCTCAGTTATTTCAAGTCTAACGTTACTTTTTTAAATATCTTGAATGTATAGGACAAAGGCGCTCATTAGGGCGTCATTTTCGGGGGGTTGGTGTCCATTAGGGCCACATTATTGATAGGTCGGGATCTATTGGCGCAATACTTCCTACGGAGGCTCTACTGAATAGTGTTCGTGTAATAGTCTGTAACGTACCACCCCCTACAAGCTCATTTTAAGTTGCACGTGAAATAACTGACAGATCCTACTTTACACGATATGTACCTACTTAAGATATTTAGTAAACAAAACAAACAAAAAAAATGGATGCGTGTACTTTGTACGCGCGTTAGAAGTTATACTTCTTTGGCGTGATTAAGAACTAATTTTTAATTTGCATGCAAATAATTTATTGAAATATAAAATAATAAAAGGAATGGGGTGAATTTATTTATATGGTAACTATAGAAATCATTAATGCTGCAACTTCATGGTGTTAAATTTTTGTGACGCGATGCGCGCGCATCGTAAAAATTCACTCTCATCATTTTTTCATTACGCGCCAAAAGATGTATAACTTCAAAAAATATTGTTTCTTTCGAAAAATAAATAAAAACTAAATTTAAATGGCGTTCGAGGAAAGAATAAAAAATTTCAGTTTATGCAGTCTGCCTCTGATGTCACTTATTTTTTTATTTTGCGATGGCGTAGCGATTTTTTATGGTATCCAACAAATCTCAGAAATTTACAAGAATGTTTCATTTGCATAAAGCTTGTTTTGATTTTTTTTAAATAAAGAGTTAAGACCGATGCCCCTGAAGTTGCGTGGGGGCTGAGGCTCCTCGCTACGCCACCAAGTTATTGACATACCCTCGACATCACCTTTTTAGTGTCGTGTTTCCCAAGTGGAAAGCTTCTAAATGTTGATTACAGGCAAAACTAAAACGATAGATATTACTTTGTTTTACCTTTGTAAAGAAAAATCAACGACACATGCAGTGTTGCCTTACGATAAAAAAAAATAGAAACAAGCAAATGAAAAAATAAACATGTGCAATGCAAGCTGTTAATTTTTTAAATATTTTTTCAGGTTAGATTTACTGATCTTTTTATATTGTTGCGTTCGAGGAGAATATTCTTCATGCTTTATTGAATTTCTAATTTATCATTTGTAAAAATCGACAATATTTTAGTATTTTAAATAAATAACTATATCTCACAACGTCGTTACAAAAATTATATTTGAATTTAATTTTTTCGATCAAAATCATTTTAAAAACAATTGTGAAACGTCAATTTAGCAGATGCTTGTTGTATAGGGCGCGCTAGTAAAATGTGGCGGTTTTCAGAACTGCTATGACAGATGAAATTTGTGTGGTTATGTTGCAGTCCGCCATAGTTTCTCTCAACGAAACGATTGGCAGGAGAAACTATATAGTTTCTCCCAATCAATGGTGGAAAAAACTACATAACTTGAACGCTATGTAACCACTCAAAATCCAGCTAGGGATGCACGATATATATATCGAAACAAGAATATCAATACATTCGTTATATTGTATACAAAATATCGATGTCGATATATCGCATAAAATTTATAATTTTGATTAATCAAATCAAATTTTAAAAAAATTAAATACCAAAAATTGTGTTTTAAAATCTCAGTATCAACATTACAAAATTAAAAAATCTTCTATTATAAATAAAAGAGTTTCATTAGAATATTAACGGCTAAACAAACTGCTGTGCTCCTGTATATCTTTTAACTTAAATTAATGGGTTTCGATAATCGGTGTTTACAAATCGATATATCGAATTTCAAAATATCGATATTAATATCCAATAAGCACATCCGATATATCAATAGTTTCGATATATCGTGCTTCCCTACTGCTTTCAGAAAACAGTCATTATTTCACACCAGCGAATAGTTAACCTTGAAATTTTAGGATTGTGTTATAAATCACCAATTTTGAGTTAAAAGGTTTTTAAACGTATGGTTAGTACAATGTAACATTTTAGTACAAAAAAACCAAAAGAAAACCCACATTTAAGTAAATTATTATATGAAAATTGTATTTTCCTATTCTATTACACAGTACAAAAATATAAGAAACAAATATTTTATATTTAGCTGATACACTTTCATTCAAAAGTATTAAATAAAAAAAATATTGTTTTTGAGAGCAACGCCTTGAAATCAAAATATCGACAAACTTTTACAGTCACCTAATATTAGAGTAAATAAATACATCACTTCGAGTTCTCTCAAGAGATAGCGCCATAATCTATAAAACTGACATTTAATCCACTTTGGATTATTAAACGACATTAAAATGTAGACGATTCGGTTGAAAATGTTTGTTTATCTGCAAACCCATAAATATTTTCAAAAATATTTCTAATTTTTGTACACATTTCTCAAAAAAGACATCTAATTTTGGAAATGTTTATGCGTTTGTGTACAAAAAAAAACATTATCAACCGAATCGTATACATTTTTGTCAAAATTGTTAAATTGTGTTTTAAAGACAGCTAAGGTTATTTGGGCCTAGCACCAATTCATATTTTCAATTCATTATTTTTTTTTTAATAATAAATTGAAAATCCAATTGACACTTTAACCAGCTCTCAGGCTGGAACCCGGGAACTAGGGACTTGTAATAGAGGAATCATAGCAACGCCATGTAAACAACAGCATTGTTACACGCTCGGCTATTCTCAAGTCCTAAATTTTTGTCAAGCCAATGTGGGGGAAATGTTAATTGCATATCCACTCGACTGTAGGTACTTCGATGTTTTTCATCCAAATTCTATGACCTTGAACACAACTGTGTTAAGCGAACACTAACTCTGAGTCTTCTGATGCGACAGAGTCTGAACTGGCAGCTGCGCTTGCTAAGAACATGGCGGCCGCTTACGCGAATTAAGTTTTGCATTTCGAGTAATTTAAGTTGTATTGCTATCTTTTGAGGGAACTTGTGAACTGAAATGCTTGAAGCCTAGAATTTATTCGACATCTAAGAAGCATCTCCTTTTAACAAACTCGACCATGAATTTTGTAGTTTAAAAACGTCTTGATCAATTATCTTTGAATTTAATTTGAAAAAAAGTGTATTTTAGAGAGAGATGTAACAATGTTTCACAGCACCAAGGATGCAAGGAAAATTAATAATTCCAAGACACCAAAGTTATAAAAATTATCAGACCTCGAATCGTGCCAAATACAGATTGTCCCGGGAGGAATCTTCCAAACTTTAGGAACTTGTTATTTAAGTAATTTTAAACAAAAAAAGTTATATCGACATAGGTCCGATTCGAAAAAGTTATTGAGTTATGGCTTGTTGAAGAAATGCCAAAACATTAAAAATTGTGCACCTACAATTCCCTATAATTCTCTTTAATTCCCTACAGTTTTTCTAATCGGATCTATGTTGATACAAAATTGAAAATTATTTAAATAAAAAGCTCCTAAAGTTTGGCAGATTCCTCCCGGGACATACTTTATTTAAAATCAACTGCCAAGGTTACCGGGTTATGTCACAAAATGACGTTTAGGATTACGTTAGGATTATTCTAAATTGAACGAAAAAAGATTTTTCAACCTTCGAGTTCTGATAAAACATAAAAATAAGCAATTAAGAAAATTTGGCACTTTTTTTTTAAACAAAAGAAATTTGGATGTCGTTTTTGTTTATCCTTCAGTTGTTTAAATCATTTTTGAAAAAAGTTAATATCGAAGCAAACCGCTAATTGAGAAATGTTAATTTTTAAAAATTAAACAATTGAGTATTTTAATATCATAAAATATACATTTCAACGAAACACATTTTTATTTTAAGTACATTTTTGTATCCCATCTGTTGGGAAAAAAAGGCAACTTCTTTCTTTACATAACACGATATTTTGACAACTTACTGTTCATTGTAAAACAAATGAATGTTTTTTAAACAATAGATTGCGTAAATGTACAGAAAATAATATTTACAAAAAATAAAACATTGTATAAAATGTCTTGCATAAAAAAATAAATGCATTAGTGGCATGTTTTTTATATCAAATTGACAATATATAGTAAATTAGGTCATATTTTTACAGTATAAATAGCGAAATAGATAAATGCACCATTAACAAGTCATAAACAGTTCAAATTGAGAAAATCGTATCAAAAATACACTATATATACCTGGAGCGACGAGAAGAGATCAAAAGCTACTCACTAAAGGAACCCAATTTTGATGTTAAATCAATGCTTTACCATATACAGGGTGCTGAATCGTTTTGCGGGTAATAGGGATTTAACCCGTAAAATCAAACTTTTGCGATTTCCTGCTCCCCTAATTATTTTAGGAAAAATATCTTCGAATAAAAGTTGTAGAACATAAAATTTTGCATCTAAATCATTAAACAAAATTAATTTTGCATTCTTTGTAACGGCAGAAATTTGATATGAAAATGTCAAAATTACCTCAAAAACAGATAGCGATAGCCATGGAATTTGAACAATATGATTAGAAATTATTCTGACAGCTAAAACGTCATCATTTTGTTCAAGTTCCATGGCTATCGCTATCTATTTTTGAGGTAATTTTGACATTTTCATATCAAATTTCTGCCGTTACAAAGAATGCAAAATTAATTTTGTTTAATGATTTAGATGCAGAATTGTATGTTATACAACTTTTATTCGAAGATATTTTTCCTAAAATAATTAGGGGAGCAGGAAATCGCAAAAGTTTGATTTTACGGGTTAAGTCCCTATTAACCGCAAAACGATTCAGCACCCTGTATATCCTCATACCACTTACTTTTGTTATTTTTACTTTATTTTTAAATTATATTAATTTAATTTTTCCAACTTTCATCTACGATTTGTACGTTTGAATATTGTGTGATATTATTATTTACACCTTTGCTTATTATTATTTGCACCTTTGATCTTTTCATATCGCTATGAAATAGAGTATTTTTCTTATTTCCTGAAAGTCGTGTGCACCAATTTTTTAAAAAATAGCACACTTTATTTTTAATATTACGAGATAAATTATATTTTTTTAAACTTATTTAATAAGATCAATATTTAAAGTTTATATACATAGATAAATACACATATAATACGGAAATGCAGACAAATGACTGTACATTAAAAAATCATTTTTATAAAGGGGCCTCCAGACAACACGAATTTGTTTTAAAATGCATGCAAAAATACTGAGAACTGAGTGTCACCGATTACAACAATATAACACTCAATGGGTGCGTGGACCATTCAACTGTTTATTTTTCCTTGCAATGGCAACACTGTTGGTCACATTTTTCGTTCTACAAACAACGCATCGACCGCAATGAGCCATTTTCCTGAAAGTACTTTCAATTATCAACGAGAGGCAGTACTTGTGGTAGGTACAAGCATTATTTATTCCCCATTAGTGTCGTGTCATTTTAGTGGTATAACTTAATTATTAATATTAAATCAATTAAATAATTAAGTTATACCACTAAAATGACACGACACTAATGGGGAATAAATAATGTTTGTACCTACCACAAGTGCTGCCTCTCGTGGATAATTGAAAGAACTACTCTCAGGAAAATGGTTCATTCATTCACAAACGTAAATTTTAAATGAGCTTGCAAAAACTGCGTCTTCTACGACACTCCGTTTACATTTATAATGTACGTTGGTGAATAAACTTCGTCCGACGCGTAATTCACGACGCTCGTGTTACCGACAGAATAGCCGAAATCACCGGGACGTAATCTATTAAAAATTTTAGCATCTTAAAAAACGATGCCAGCTCTTTCCATTGTAACATAAAATAAACGGATGGATCACTATATAGTTAATCCTGAGATAGTGCAGAGTAACAAATCATTGTTTTTGACAGATTCCAGTGTATAATGGAGTAGGTACCTAACCTTCTTTTAAATCATTCCTTTATTCAGGTAAAGACTGTTCTGAACGTTGCCTATTTATTACAATTTAAAAGAAGGCTAGGTACCTATAATAGTAGAATAATAATAATAATAGAATAATTCTATGGTAGCACTGGAATGTGTCGAACAAAATGGTTTATAACTCTACACTGTAGTTTATATCGAAGCACCCAACGAAAAAATTAACGATCCGGTGATTTTTCTATGAAAGCTTTTACATCGTAATCGAAAACAATCGCGTGTTATAATTTGGTGCATTCCAAATTGCTAGAACTATCCGAAATGCAACTACTAGAATCAAGACTGTCATTATCGGTTGAATCCATACCTGCTAAGACACTGCCATCGCTGACCGATACGTGTGAATCTCGTTGTGTCGCCACCTCTTGTTCGGTTTTGTCTCTTCGCATCTGAACCGCTTCTCTAGTGGCTACTTCCGTTTCCGTGAACTCCTCGGCTCTCCGACCGACTTTGCGTTCAAATGTCGGCTCCGTAAATTTACCGAACGGCTGACGGGGCATCTCGTGAGGTAACGGCGGTCCGGGATAATCGACCTTTGCACGTTTCAATTCGTCCATCGATCGTTCTAATGCATTTATTACAGTGTCGTCATCGAAACCGAAGTCTTTATACAATTTTGCCTAAACAAAAATTAATTTTGATGAATTAATAAGATTTATACGGCTGAATTGCAATTGAAAATTTTTCGTTGGAAAGCAACCAATTATATAATTGATTCGAAACATATTGGAAAAAATCATTAAGGAGAATGTTTGATTAGTAATCTTGTCACGGTTGAGTAAATGTAAGCTCATTCTGCCGCGAAAGTGGAAAGGTTCAGGTTAGAATCCTGACTGTGAATATGGTTGGTAAAATGATTTTTTCCAATATGTTTTGAATCAATTATATAATTGGCTGCTTTCCAACGAAAAATTTTCATTAGTTTTGATGAATTATTTTCTATGCGGTCGAAAATTATTAGTCAGCTCTTTCAGATTGCACCAGATGTGTAAAATCAAAGCGCACACATTTCTATTTCTTTTTTGTCAATATTTCAAATTGATTCTTATTTCGGAAAAATCATTTCAATTAAAAATATTGTGTGTATGTGCTGTGACGTTTGTAAAATGTTATTTGTTGCCAACTTCAGAACGCTTCATGCGTAATGGCGGCGGTGAAACATATGTTAGACACTAACCTAACAAGTATTGTAAAACTTTTAATTTAATACAAATATTTTCACAGTTCTCCGAAATATCAGGTCCTGATTTATTGCAATCCGGAAGAGACGACCCTATCGTAGAATAAATCGAGACTTACTTGAATGTACTGAACTATTTGGTCCATGTCATTCAATCGTAAAATGTTCCTCTTGTGCAATTTTAAGACCGTGTACGCCATTGCTGTGATGACTCTTTCGCCGTCTAATAAATAAATGTCCCATATTCTCAAACACAAGCTGAATGGCACCTGAAAAACCCCCAAAGTTCACAATTAGACACAAATAAATCAGTATGAGCAAGCTACATTTTTTAGGAACTCGAAGGAGAGACTTGAGAAATTTGTTATTTGCTGGGGTTAGGAAATTGTAGGCTCCAGGACGCTCCAGTGCTCAGCGCTCCTGGTCAGTCCACGTCTGAGTATGAGCATCGGAGGGCTTGAAAATAGCCGAGCGTGTAGCAATGCTGTTGTTTAGATGGCGTTGCTATGGTTCCTCTATTACAAGTCCTCAGTTCCCGGGTTCTAGCTCGAGAGCTGGTAAAAGTGTCAATTGGATTTTCAATTTATTATTAAAAGAAAAATAATGAATTGAAAATATGAACTGGGCTTGAGAATAGCCGAGCGTGTAGCAATGCTGTTGTTTACATGGCGTTGCTATGGTTCCTCTATTACAAGTCCCCAGTTCCCGGGTTCTAGCCCGAGAGCTGGTAAAAGTGTCAATTGGATTTTCAATTTATTATTAAAAAAAAAAAATAATGAATTGAAAATATGAATTGGTGCTAGGCCCAAATAACCTTAGTTGTTGGTGGTCTTTAAAACACACACGAGCATCAGATATCGTTTCGCAGTACATATTCTACAGTTCAGTTCGGAAATTGTAGCCAGTGATTAATACTTAGTTATACTTAGTTATACCCGTTCTTAGATAAGAACTGTGCCGCTTATTTTGCATTGTGAAACTAAAGTATTAGTCACTCCTACAATTTCCGAACTGAACTATAATTTCATTTAACGCAAGCGCCTCTAGCGTTATAAGTCCATATTTTTTAATATATGTATTAGTAAAATATATGAAACTAGTAGTTTAGCTCGCGGTTTTTTGCGTACTGCTCAGTCCCTTTTAGTAGAAGCGTGAAGATAGCCTATCATATTCATTGATGTACAACAAAAACTAGTACAGTGAATTAGTTAAACCGGAACAGACAGACAGACAAACTATGTAGTAGTATATATTTTTTCAAAAGCAGCAACTAACTGTTATGCTGACGTAATCCTATATACTGCACTGTAACACACGCGGTTGTTTCCCGTGCCCGAGCGCGCGGAAGCCAAGAGATAGAGAGAGAGAGAGTGCCGCAGTGGTGGGGAGAACAGCAGCGAAGGGGCGGATCATAAATTTCGTTGCATATTTCCCTTCACGCGGCTGTTCACAGCCCGACATAAGATGTTTCACATCAAAAAATAGATATAACTAATTTCTTTTGGTACATCTAAGTCATTTCGTTAAAAACTTGCAATTACAAAGGATTTTATTTATTGTACAGATAAATTTATAACTTTATTGATCTTACCCTTTCAACAAAACAAACGAAGAACCACTTCAACGAATATAAAATAGCGTCCAGTCCATATTTATCGAAATGTTTTTTGAGTTTCGGCATAAGTTTCACTAATATTTTATCATGATGTTCCAAATATCGGGTCAGTTTAGGAAATCCTTCGATATATAAACCGTGCATTGCGTATTTTTTGCCTGTCAACAAAACCGACATCGCCCAGAAAGCGTCCTCCTCGTCCATGTACATTAATAGTACGCCGGCCAGCCCGGACATGCCTTGACAATATCCTACTTCCATGTTGTACATTCCGTAAGCTGTCAATACATTGAATAGCGATCTTTGTTT
This sequence comes from Mongoloraphidia duomilia, assembly GCA_039654895.1. Taxonomy (NCBI): domain Eukaryota; kingdom Metazoa; phylum Arthropoda; class Insecta; order Raphidioptera; family Raphidiidae; genus Mongoloraphidia; species Mongoloraphidia duomilia. Next base: position 977,215 of record CM077518.1, read on the forward strand.
CAAACTATAACGTTCACGATAATCTATATGTTCTCGAAACTGTCGATTTACATCGGAATCTATTTGTCTGGCATCCGTCGACCATTTCCGTGCTATTTTTAACATATCTTGATACACGTCCGGATTATCTTTTTTGTGTTGATCCAAATTCATTAATTTACACCAAACTTGGGACCTTAACGAATCAGGTATGCCTTTATAAATACGTCGTCTCAATTTATCTTTTGTTGCCGGTTTGTCCCAAGTTTTTAACATCTTCATCCATTTATTTACTCGCACCATTTCGATTTCTTTCATACGCTTTTCATTTGGATCCATTTTCTGTGGGAGGCGCTCATCGTGTATGAACCCATAGCGATCTTTTTTATGGTAGACTTCGAATCCTGGATCTTCCCAAGGGTCGATTTGAGCACCTGGTTCTCTACCGCGCTCATAACGCAGAAAAATTCTTTCTCTCTCTTCGTTGGATCTCTTCAAAAGCTCTTCTTCGTTCATCCCACATAAACTAAAAAACCCGTCTTAATATTATTACTTAACTGCATACCGCACCTTCATTCGAACCGATGAAGGTATTTCGATTTACAGATTATTCTGAAAACTAAATTGCATCCATGCAAAAAAAGGTTATGCTAAAAGTAGGTGTATCACAGATATGCACTAAATAATATGTCAAAGGTTTCTCAATTTTTATTAAGGATGTTAGCTTCAATATTTCTTATTCACTTGTAATGCTATTGACATAAATATCACGTCTTGAAAGTTTATATAAGCACATTATTGTTACCTTATGGCTTATCTTATTTTTAAAACCATTAATTGTAAACTGACACATAACATTGAAAAATTATAATATGACATATTAAACTTCCCAAAAGTCTGACAGCACTACGATTTGGTTTACCGGTAAAAAAGATATCTATAAAACCTATCCTCCTCGTAAAAATTTATTTATGATTTTCTATGATGCAAGTTTGAGGTTATGTTTTGTTATCAGTTTTTATCTCAATCCTCCTTTTTAAACGCAAGAGCCGGCATATGATATTTTGACGTTTGCCACGTATTTCAAGCAAGTTTGTTTCCAAATTTCGCAAAAATGGTAATTCATACGATTTATTTCGCATTGAACAATTAAATTACATGCTATTTAAATCTAATTAAAATTGTTTGTAGGTTGATATCGAATCAATGGCAAGGTATATTTCTCCAGTAAATCCTGCGGTATTTCCACATCTGACAGTCGTTTTGCTGGGTATCGGAATATTTTTCACCGCTTGGTTTTTCGTTTATGAAGTAACGAGCACAAAGTTTACTCGTGATATCTTCAAGGAACTTTTGGTCTCACTTGTAGCGTCCATTTTCTCAGGATTTGGAATTTTGTTTTTGTTACTGTGGGTCGGGATATACGTGTAGCATTCCACTAACTTAGGTTAATATTGTGTAAGACTATTTTTTTTTATATATATATTAAATAAATAATGTGAAGTTATTTTTGCGCATTTCTTTTTCCGCACCATTACGATAAAAAACCAACCGAGTAGATGTTTGATTGTTATGGAGCATTTAGAAGTTGCAGTTCTGATTTGTAATAAAAAAACAAATTTGTACTCAGATGTTCGATTGTTACATCTGGAAATCTCACTTCTGATCAAGGTTAGTAGAGTATAGGTTGCCTCATTCCGATAGATAGTAGTGGGGGGATGACGTCACTCAGAATATACCATGCTTGCTCACTTCAATAGAAAAGATCAGACCATGGACGCTGCTAATTTTTGGAAATAAAAATCACAGTAACCATGGTAGTGTGATATGTTTTTTCAATACCTAATAGAAACATGATTCTTCTGTTAGTGAAAAAAATATGATAAGTTGTCAATTTTGCGATAGCTGTTAAGTGTTATGGTGTTTTGTGGTTATTTTTAAATTTTGTGAATATAAAAGATAAAATAATTAATTTATCAATTTGTTAGTTAATTCTATTCGTTTCTTAAATTTAAAAAAATAGGTAATTAACAAGATCTGCCATTTCTTGAGCATTATTTAATTTTTTGTTTGTTTATATTATAGATATTAAAACCTAAATTTTGTAATAAAATTAAAAATTATTCTATTTTTTAACATCTATTCTTCTATTTATTGTCTCCTGCCAATTTTAAGAAAAAATCAGCACGAAGCACCTAATATAAATAAGCATAATCTTCAACAATTTTTGTACTTGATTTAAACTAAATTCTAGCTGACGTCATTCCCGCGCTTACGCTGATTGGTCAGATGGAATGAGGCAACCTGTACTCTAATAACCTTGACTTCTGATTATATTTTCAATTATTTCTGATTATATTGTTTGGTATCGAGTATCTGTAAGTCCCAATTCTGATGTGATTAAAAAACAAATTTAAAAATGCTTCTCTTTATTTGTTTACATAACATTTGAGGCAACTGATATATCAATAATAATATTTTGTGAATATATAAAGTATATAAAATATTGTAAGCCTTTAATATTGTGTTCAGCCTGCAAGACCGGCTTTTTGACGACATTTTTGCATCAACGCACGTAGCATAAATTGTTTACGGGATAAAGTGCGAACCTGTTTCAAAAATACATCCAAATCTATGACACCGCTTCTTAAGGCTTCGCCCATATAATAAATTGCATCTTCCGTTGCAGCTTCTTCCGCAAACGCGTTTAATAATCTGGAAGAACAATTATTTATTTATCGGCCTTCGCTCGCATTAATATTGAGTTTTGACAGAAATCGTATCAGGGCTTGAGAATAGCCGAGCGTGTATTTTGATTTATTTATTGTAGATTATAGACGCGTCGACATCTCAGGTCATTAGCGTCTTTCAACTACACTAAATAACAACTATCTTAAAACTAAATAACATCACAAAACATCCATGAGCGCAGATGGGATTCGAACCGACGGCAGTCCAGTCCAGAGGTTGTGGCACTAAGCACGCTAATCACTAGGCTATACTGCCCGCCGAGCGTGTAGCAATGCTGTTGTTTACATGGCGTTGCTATGGTTCCTCTATTACAAGTTCCCGGGTTCTAGCCCGAGAGCTGGTAAAAGTGTCAATTGGATTTTCAATTTATTATTAAAAAAAAAAAATAATGAATTGAAAATATGAATTGGTGCTAGGCCCAAATAGCCTTAGCTGTTGGTGGTCTTTAAAAACACAATTAAATTTAGAAATCGTATCTTTACTTGAACAAAGTCGGTTAAAAGGTACCTTATATTTTAAGTTTAAGTACCAACTTATAAAATAAGGAGTTTCATTGAAATCGGTTCAGTCATTTTCAAGCGATATAAAAATTAATATTTAGAAATGAATTAAAACTTACTGCTTATAAAGCGGAGCCGTAGTAGTTACAGCTTCGTCTACATCGATCGATTCTTCATCAGCTAAACGTTCGATTGCTTTATCTAATTCTTGCTCTTTATCTTGTAAGATCGTTATGTTTTTATCCAGTTCAGCCTAAAAACACATTTTTAATTTAATTTAGTAACTAATAAATAGCGTTCCTCACTTGTTGAGTTGGAATGGTAAACGTCTTATAGCATTTTCAGCTGGTAAACATTTTTTAACACTAATGACGCGTAGTTTTGCACGAGTACTAACTAGCACCATGTCAGTGTTGAGTAGTGTACAAGCTCTTTATGTAGGCCATTACTCTGTCCTTACCGCTATCATGCACGACCTCCCTGCGACGGTGATAAAAGTGTAACGATGAAGATTACACTAGCATCTCACCAACGCCCAGTCGAACACGATACACTGCTCTCTACACTGACCAGTCGAACACGGTTTTTGGTGAAAGTTTACACTAGTGCGACTGCGGCCTAGTGTAACAAAGTGTAACCAGCTGAAAACGCTATTAATCATCATGGGCCCGCAAATCAATTGTTCCAAAATAACAACTGATATATATTTTTGTTTTTGTGCTACTGACCTGTTCTTTCTCCAGCCGAACAAAAATATCAGCTAACTTTGATTTTCCCTGCATCAGTTCCTGTTGAGTTCGACGTAATGTTTCTAGTTCTGCTTGATTTTGTGAAAACTGTTCTCTCAAACGTCTTTTGAGTTTATCTTCCACCGCTGACAACAACGAAGCACGAATATGCTCTTCCGATATAGTTCCGGACTGTCCGCTAGTTGAAGTGGGTGTCGACGACGGCTGGTTAGGTGGATATCCACCTCCTGAAAAAGGTGGGAACTGTCCGTATCCAAACGCAGGATACGGTGGGAAATTACTACCACTGCTTACTGGCGGATAGGGTGCATGATATCCGCCGTAATTCGAAACCGGTGGTTGATAACCTGTCGACGATGTTGGATACGGTGGGTATGCTGAATTTCCTGGTTGAGGCATAAAAGCTGTAATAAATAGCAAAAATATATTTACCTACAGTCTCACTCGCGTGAATGTGTTTTGACAATAACCTCATTTTAGTCAATGGTAAATGAATTGTAAATTATAGACGCTCGACATTAGCCCAATGGTAGCCAGGTAAAAAGTACCATATTTTAAATTGTTTTTATGACGCATTTTACACAGCTCTGTACTGTTTAAGATTTTATGTATACTTTTTTGGATATCAAGTAAGAGTTAGTGTGCACTCGATCGGAGAAAGTTGTCGATAAGTGCCATTTTTCGCGCAGTACATTTATTTACAGTGCCTTGTTTTAATATACAGATTGTATCAAATTAAAGCTGTGCATAGGGCGTTGTGTGTAAGACCGAGATTGATATATAAAGCAATAAGTAAGAATGAGATAAATGATCGCTAATAGGAAGTTACTGTGGTTACTGAACCTGATAGCGTCATTTTTGATTTGTGATTTTATCAATAATTTCAGTAGTCTTACGGTAACACAGTAACAATTAGGCATCATTTACCTCATTCTTACTTATTACTTTATATATCGATCTCTGTCTTGCACACAAAACGCCCTATGCACAACTTTAATCTGATACAATCTGTATACCTAAAACAATATCGATACGTACATGTAGTCGGATACGGTGTACTTCCTGATTCAGTCCGCGGCTTTGCATAAACCGGAGGATGTTCTCCAAATGTGACAATCATCACTTGAATCAACCCGAGTAAATCCGACGCATACTGAAAAATAATTTTACGGCTGTTTTTTTCTTTTCAGATAAAAAGAAGTATGAAGATTTTAATACAACTTACCGGAACCCAGTCATGAAGATAAGGCAAGTATATTTTTCCATTGTGGTCTACGTACATCGAGACCTTGATGTGCATATCGGGTGTTGGCATTACATAACATAACGGTGCATTGTTCGGATGGGTGTCCATCAACCAAATACATATGGGAATATTGTAAGTATTACCTATTTCAAAAACATTAATTAACAAACGAATTTTCGTCAAAAACCCCGGCTCTTACAAAATAGGAAAACATTTTGCTAACTAAAAAAACAATTGAACATGAATACAACAAAACACACCTTTGTATGAGACTGGAATAGTCCCATTTAAATTAAGCAAATCCATACAACTTCCGTCATTGAAAACTACAAAAAGAAAAATTTATTTAAACAAAAAATAACTATTTTATTCAGCTGTTTATATTTATTATTTACCGTAAGGTTCAAATTTTGGGGTTAGTCCATGATAGTGTTCCAAGGCATTCATTACATCACGACGAGTAGTGTCTGGGGTTTGATACTGAAATTTTAAAAAATCCACTAATATTACACAAAACAATGGAATTCTTGGAAGTTGGGATAAATATTTATTGCTAAACACTAACCTTAGTTAAATATTGTTTAAGTTTACTTTCGTCTAACGGTAACATTATTATTATTTATTTAAATAACTATTAAAACCACTGCGATTCAATTAAAACGAACCAGTAATCAGTAAAATAACAAATATACAGCTGTCATCCAAAATATGATATCACCACCAATTATCTGACGGTCTCTTTCTACTCCTTTTTATGATCTGTCAGTTCTCTGATTGGCATCAGTGGCCAGTGGATACACCAGTGTAATTTAAGATTACACTAAAACGCCGATGTTAATAGAATTTGCATAATATAAAATTTATTAACGCAATACTGGTATTTCAATAGCTAATTGAAAGATATTGGTTTTATCCTCGTTTTATCTCTTTTTAATGTTATAGAGAACAGAATATACGGTTCGACCTTGAAATGTAAAATTAATAAAATTACGTCTACTTATATAAGTTATATTTCTTATGTAGTGTGTTTAAAATTGTTTCGTAATTTCATTTTATTTAGACTTTCATAAGTATTTTAAATATAATTTTTTTTATCTACTATCCTCAACTAAGCACTCTGGATTTCTTACTCTTAACTAAAGTTCGCGTGCCGTTATAAACCAGCGTAACAATTGACAAACGCCTTTTTTTAGAAAATTTAAAAATACTGTTGTAATCGGGAGTAATAATGTATGTATTGTAGATTATAGACGCGTCGACAACTTAGGTCATTAGCGCCGTAATTACATCAAATAACATATCACTTAAAACATCCTGAGAAGGGATTCGAACCCATGACAGCTTGCTTCAAAGACTAGCATGCTAACCATTACACCAAGCTGACGTCAGGGAGTAATAAAATTTATCATATTTTACTTTTGGTTGGCGATTGGACAGTGGATACATATTTAGTAAACGAGTGACTCTGCACACACTTCTAGCGATTTGTCGGCGATAGAATTTTCAATTTGCAGATGGGTTTAACGCCATTGTGTAGACGTTCTTCGTTTTATATGGATTTAAAATTTAAAACATGCATTACGGGTTTTATGATCACTATTTCTTGAAAATTTATTCAGTAATTATCATTATTATATAACATTAATGTTACAAATTAAAAAACAGCATTTTTTCTTATAATAGTAAATACTACAAAATTGTGTTTGTTGAAAATTTATTGTTGATTAAACTTAGATGTAAAGTGTGACAATTTCTAATGATAGATACATTAAAAAAAATATTAATGTTTACGTTTTTGAGCTATGGACCTTAAGAGTCTGTGCCCGGCAATGAACGTGACTAGACCCAATAACAACAACCATCGACTGGTTTGGAACATATTTAGATACATCCAAAAAACGCCGAATAACACTAAAATTGAAGCCAAACCTACGTGAAACACGATGGCACTCAAACTCAACGGGAAATTCGAAACATTTATTCCCAATTTCGCCCAAATTATGAAAAGTAATAAAATTGGGGCAGCGGCAAGACCCGTAAACAGAAGTGAGAAAAATTGTGGAGGTCTTCGTTCAGCTTCACGAAACTGGTGGTGAATTTCCGGTCTGACGCTGCGTGGTTTCGCAGTGTCTTTCGCTGTAGCAGTACTAGTCGGTAATTTCAAATTCACCGAACCGATCGTCCATTTTATCGGATTGCTCAAAACTATATCGCCGAGAAGTAATTCGATCGAATATTCCCCTGACTGCCCACCGAAATCTTTTAGGTGACTATCGATATCCTGAAAAAAATTCAACCTTCAGTTATGAAATCTATAGCTTTGATATTAGTGGACCAATCACAAGTTTACTGTTTCTACTTATAATATTCTTACCAAATCTAAACGATAAATATTCGAGTCATCTTGTTCAGCAATGAATAAAATTTCCTGATCCGATTTCTTGCAAGTTAATCGTAGAAAAGATTGTTGTACTTTGAATGGTTTATTCGTTGCCGAATCAATAAATGCAAATCTAATAACGAGACGTTGTTGAGAATCAGCTTCAAGCGCTCTGCTTAAAGTAGCCGGATATTTCAAACGTTGCAACTTCCCGGCAGACGATTGATCTGCATCGTTCACGCCTATTTCCAAATACGAAATACTTCCGTTAGCCAACGCCGTTACCGTTAACGAAGCAGTATGTGGACCTGCGCTTATAGCAACTCGATACAATCCAGCTGCCATGCGATCGCGCGGCAATTCTAACGTGAAAATGGTTGGATCCGCCGTCGCTATAAGTTTTTGTTTAGCTAAAACAACCACGTCGTCTCCTAATCGAGTAGCCGATTGAGCAATGATGGCGTCTGATCCTAAATTTAAAGGTTTTCCCAAAAGATCACAGATCTTAACCGATACTACGGATGTCACGTGGCCGGAACCCTCTAATAAAATACAAGCCGGTGATAAATCTTTATTATCGGTAAATGTACGAATGGCTTCGAGCAAACTTCCGATTCCCTTAACGGTCTGTACGCTTCGTCGAGAAACCAAATAGTTGGCGAATTTTTCAGCTTGCTGACGTGTTATAACGTTTGTTTTTCCCTGCGACTCGCTCAGTCTTGCAATGCCAACTAAGATAAGTGAAGTTACGCCTAAGCCGCCTTCGAATTGAAGCAATTTGCTGTCTACTTCATCGGCCTGCACGAGTGCTTCTTCTATTCTGTCTAACGCGAACTTTCCGGAAGCTCCTAGGAATGATGCGCAGTGGAATGTATGACCCAAACTTGAAAAGAAAAATTCAAGTTAATAAGAACTGACAACGGCTCATGAGGGTAGGCAATATAGGGCTCCGTTTTCCCTGTAATTTAAGTAGCAAAACAGCAATGGACCTATCTCTCGAAATAAGAGCGAGAGATCGTTATTGCTTGTTCTGCAAGAAAAAGAGAGAAAAAATATGGTTGCGCACGCAAACCGTGTCCTGCTGCCTAGCCAGCAACAGTCAGTGACTATTGCCTAGTTACTGGATCATCTGTGAACACGGTATGCGCGCGCAATCCAGGTAAAAAAGATATGTGGATTGATAACTTTTCTTCGTTCAAAATATAATCATCCGTAAAAAAGCAAGACTTTTGTATTTTCAGTGAGAAGGCGTTATTAAAAATTCGACTGATGACCAGTCCTACACTTCCCACCTAGTAAATATTTGCAAAAAATAAACACTCTTTTTTTATTCTTTTTTGTTTAGTGATCTACTGATGGCTAGCTTAATATAGCAAAAATCATGGTTACCTTGATTTACGTACAATTTTTATTTTTTTTAGTAAAATATTTTTTTCATATTATAACATCTAGAATTCATTTATATTTTTTTTTACCTATGTTAATACGTGACATTGAGAACGTTTTTTTTAATATCTCAGGATCCACTGAACCGATTTGACTCAAAATCTAATCAGATCTAAGTTAAAGGCTGATAAACACAATAGAACAATCGGCATGGCCATATGTTGTTCCATTTTTAAGATATCGAAGGCGAAAAATTGACCACATACACACACACACACATACAGACATCAGTCAGAAAATGATCTTAAACGATTGCTAGGGTCTCAAAACGTGAAGATCTGTTAAAATCTCGAAATATTTTTTTCGGACTAAATCAATTACTTCCCTTCCATAGTAGAGGTGGGAAGTAAAAATGATTTTATTTATGTGACTTTAGCGTGCGAACTAATAGTTATCCACGAAAATTGTAAGAAAGTATTTTGAATATTCAGTGAAACTTACTTCTGTAATGAATCTTCGGTTCTTAAACGAGCCTGTAATGACTGAACAATCTTCGTTGGATTATCAATAGGTTTCCCTAAATTCTTCAAAGAAGCCACTGCGTAATGAAGATCGGAAACGCTAGCGGACTCATCGTTTAATGTATCGTGCAAAACCTAAAAAAACAACATTTCAGTAATATTTCTTTGATAAATAATTACACGTCACGTTGCGAGGTTCATTTCTTCGATTCTAATAAGCTGATAGTAGCTCGTACCAAAACCTGCATATGTCGCTCACTATAAATAAATGATTTGGGACACAAAAAGTTACCGGGAAAAACGAATCGCGATGTCCGCCTCATACGACTTTTGAATATTATTTTTTTAATAAGGGCATTATCATCAAATCGGCCCACCGGGAATTTTCCAAGCTAAGCCTCTTAGGTATTCTGAGTTCAGTTATGCATACCTTTAAATCAGTTTCTTTGCTAATCGTACTTTTACATGTCCCCAAATTTTTAGAAGCCGAAGTAACGTAGTAAGCTGTCTCTGGTTTTAAATTGCCAGCCGCTATGGTGTCAGCAATTACTTTGCAAGCAGCGGTCGCCTTATCGGAAGGAACGTTCTTCGATAAAAGTTTTAAGCCTCGTATCGCATAATGAACGCTCCCGATGTCGTTACTGAGTAAGTTTTCCTCGAGTATAGTTTGATACCTTGCTTGATCTATTTGGCGAACATGACTTGAAACGCTAGCACCAGTGCAACTTATTAATAAGCAACAAACTGCTAATATTTGATCTGAAAAGTCAAAATTTATGTAGGGTTATAAACACAAATATATTGATTTTTGTTTTATTTTGACGGTTTAATTTTTATACGTACATTTAGGGAGCATATTGAGATCGTAAATCTATGTGGAAATGAATAATTTGCAGAAGAAAACCTTTTATTTATTATAACATCATCCAACACAACTATCAGACCGGCTACTTTTTATCAATCAAGTATCGAATTGCGACACGTGGCGCCTCGTTGCATATGCGGCAGTAAAAAAGAGACGAACATATAGTCCAATTATGAAGTAGAAAAAGAAGCCGCATATAATCAATTTAAAGGTGTTTTTGTCGCCAAATTCAAATTTTTCACTTTCGGAAATATTTTTTATTTGAGAATTTTCTTATTCGTTTCAACGATTTTAACACGGAAAATTAACTTAATAAAAATTAAACGCTGAAATTATTTTTGTTTATTTAAAGAAATAACTTTTATTTATTAATTACGGGAATTTTAAAATAATTCGGAAGCCGTTTAAATTTAATTTATAATATTGATTATATTTAATCTTTAATCAGTTATTAGATAAATATTTACAATAAATAAATCTGAAACGCTACTGCTAAATAATTAACAAAACCAAATATAAAAATACCCATTGAATTATTTTCAACGTAAGCTAGTCTACTAAAACTTCCGAATGGAGTAGATGACATGCATTCGAAAAATTCATCATAAGCGACATAACTAATTCCACACATGTAACTTAACTGACAAAAGAAGCCACAGGGTTTCATTTTAGGCGTAAACAAAGTATTCGCTTCATAATAATGATAAAATATCGAAGGATGTCGATGAATTTGTGTCAATAAGAAATTTAAAGATGATATAGAAATGTTTGGCACATAATAATATGTTGAAAATTGATATGCCATTTCCCATAATCCTTTTTCTTCAGCGTTTACTCTACTCAAATTCATGAAAAATTGAATGTAATCGAGAACTTCAAATGTATCCGTATCGAACATATACAGACGTATCCCAGGATTCGTTGGATAATCAGGAAAACGTTCGTTATAAGGACAAACAGATGGCGCGATCATAAGCCAGCTAATCATGTGTCCTGGAAAAATATACAATAATAAAAATTTACAATACGGTTAATTACTCACAGCTGGATCCAGATTTCAGAGCATTCAAACAGGATAGTGTACCGTTATTTCCGTTCTTAAAACTCTAAAATACTCTTAAATATTGGTACAACATAACATAATGATATAATCTTGTATACCAGTTATTCGTGTAACCACCGGCAGAGGCGCGTCAATCAAATGCGGGAAATTCCATCTGTTGGTGGTTACTACAACGACTGAGATAAATTATTTCTACTCTTTCCTAAATAATCTCTATTTGAATTGGTGTCATTTAGTTATTAAAAAATCGCACCTCTTTTGTTATAAAAAGTTTTGAACGTGTCACATTGTTGATAACCAGCAAACTGGCCGCGAATCACATCCCTGTAAATTCGTACCATATTTATATAACGTTTGTTGTGTTTGGGGGAAAACCACCAAATGCCCGGTATTTCTTCGGCTCTTTCGTATACACCAGGAGGTACGGACATCAATAAGAAAACTTTAATGTTTCTTTGTCTAGCATCGTCCAATTGTTCTTTTAGCCAAAGCCATTGATTTCCAGGATTTGACTCTAAACTTACAACGTTACCGTCCATAAAAAGTAATGTATTTATTACCAGTATTTTAAGACTTTTTCGAAACGGTATTGATACACTGTAGTATCCCCATTTGGTGGCATTACTTGGTATATGGCGGTTCAAATATTTAAATATTAATTTGTTAGAATGTAAATTTTGCCCATCCAAAAAATCTTCATATCCTAAAGTTGGGATGATAGTTAAATTGGCCAACTCCGAATGTAATTTATTCATGATGAAATCAAATTGTTTTAAGCCGCCGCTGTTTCCAGATAAAAGAACGAAGTCTGCGTGTACGTCCAAATCATTCATTTTTAATGCTTCGATCATTCGGGATAAAAGCGATTCTGGTGTTTTGCATCGATAGTCCCCAAACATACCGGGAATTTTCTTTATAATCACATTTTTAGTAGAATTAATTGAATCATCTATTTCTAAGTGACAGTCTAAAAAAATTGGATGGGTCAGCCCCATAGTTGTACCGCAGTTAGTGATGTGAGTCGATAATCTGACCATAGTCATGATGTGGTCATGACCAAAATAACCGTCACGTCACATTGGTTGTGACGGTCATTTTTGCAAAAATGCATCAAATTGGCTGTGACGGTCATTTTGCAAAAATTACGCTATAAATGACCTGTCATTTTCATAAATGACCATCATAATGATCGTGACGCGGTCACGATTTTAAATGACCGTCATTTTACATCACTAACCGCAGTGTTTTCCGTAGGACTACGTCTATTGAAAAAAATTAATAAATTTTATACTAAGTAAGATTTGACGAGATCTATTCCATGAGATCAAAAAGCATGGATGTATTTTATAATGTCAATGTTTTTTAAAACTTATCAACGCACAATAAAAATTTTAAATAATAATTGAACGGTCTTCTTTGGCTTTCAAATGACATCTCAACGTTATATCTTTATTTTTTACAAAGTTATAACGATTCTGCCTGTGTCGCAAAACGCGTTACATGAGTAAGTAGAAGTGAAAGTATAAACGCAGTCCCACGTCAAAAATATTACACATTTTAAATTATCAATTCTAATATAAAATAGTAACGGCCTTCTGTTTTCTTGTGGGTTTTTCAGGTATTTTTTCGATAGCTTATCGAGACTCAGGAGAACGTATTTTCGAATACAGCTGGATTGATTTTGATTAAACTTGGTACTCTATCAATGAGCCATTTTCCTGAGAGTAGTTCCTTCAATTATCCACGAGAGGCAACACTTGTGGTAGGTACAAACATTATTTATTCCCCATTAGTGTCGTGTCATTTTAGTGGTATAACTTAATTATTAAATTAATTAAATAATTAAGTTATACCACTAAATGACACGACACTATGGGGAATAAATAATGTTTGTACCTACCACAAGTGCTGCCTCTCGTGGATAACTGAAGGAACTACTCTCAGGAAAATGACTCGTTAAAATATGGGGTAGGTACTGTAGTCTGTCAAAACTGACATTAATGCGATCGAAATCACGAAAATGTCTGCTTTTTTTATTTAAAAAAATACCGATCCAACATTGAAAAACGTTACAGATCACGATTAGATAAATAAAAATGTGTATCGAACTTTTGAACAGAAAAGGAATATTTTGAAAAGAATTTTTAATCTTTTTTCGCTTTATTTTAATAATGTTAGCAACAATGCTTAAACAATTGTCGCAATAAACTGTTAACATGTGATTTTTATAAATAAAGAATGCGGTAAAATAACTTAGACTTACAATTGTCAACATTTCCAAGAAATGAATAGTTTAAATCTAACTGAATATCTGTCACATGCCAGAAAAACCCAACATTTCTTTTTGCATTGCATAACGTAATTAACAAAACTGTGTTCAATGACGCGAAAAACATTTGGTTTTTATTTTTTTTATAATCAACTAAAAATTCAATTGAAATTTTTGATAGTTCTTAGAACTGGGGATTTGTACAAGTCATAGTAACGTGGCATAAACAGTACCGTTCCAGCGCGAACGGTCTCGGCTATTTTTGAGCCCTTGATCTAACTTGTTTTTATTGTACTTAAAAACTTTTATTTAACTTTACTTGTTGTCTGTCTGCTACAAATCTTGCATTCAAAATTTTTTACTAATTCTAATTGAGCTAATTCAGATAGGTACTATTAGACCCCGAGAGCTAGTGAAAATTTTTTAGACCCCGAGAGCTAGTGACAATTTTTTGGTGTTATTTATTCAAGGCCTTATTTTTGTGAAGATGTTGAGGGAGGCATTTTAATGTGCCCTGAGTAAGGGATTTTGC